>ML681993.1:22609579-22633012 GCA_007922195.1 Podocnemis expansa
GGGGGGGGGGGCGGCTGAGAGTGGGAGGACTGCCGGAAAGGGGGGTGGGGGAGCCACCGGGAGTGGGCCTGCGGGGGCGGGGGGACTGCCGGGGGCGGGGAGTGGGGGAGGCAGCCGGGTGGCCAGGAGCGGGCCTGTGGGGGCTGCTGGGAGTGGGGGGGCAGCCGGGAGCAGGCCTGTGGGGGCATGGGGGCCACCGGGAGTGGGCCTGTGGGGGAGGGGGGGTCGCTGGGAGTGGGAGGGCCACTGGGGGTGGGGAGCGTGGGGGGCAGCCAGGAGCAGGCCCATGGGGGCTGCTGGGAGCGGGGGCGTGGTCGGGACCAGGCCCGCAGGGGTGGGGGGGCAGCTGGGGGCGGCCAGAAATGGGCCCGTGGGGGGGCACTGCAGCAAGCCCGCGGGGGGAGGGGCCAGCGCAGTGTTGCTCAGCTGCCAGCGCCTCTTAGAGGGAACATTGGACTAAACATATATTCTCCATGTTAGTGGGCTAGTTAAAACACAAATTTTGTCTCAAAATATTTAATCAGGTGAATCCATAATGATTCTTCTATAATGTAATTTCTTCCCTTTAAATACTGTATTCCACTGATCCCCTATAACTGATAAAGAGGCCTGATAAGATTCTCTCACCAGAGGCTTTGTATAAAAGATATGGTTTCTTTTCCTCTTCACTCCCCTGTTTATCAAGTGTGCTCTTTCTTAAACTAGAAATCAGAGGTTGTATGTTTGATTCCAGGATTTGCTATTTCTTTCTCTGTCATTACCTATTTGTCTTGGTTTCAAAAGTTACTTTCTTCTGGATTCTCCCTCGTGAAGCAGATGTGTCTGAAACCAGAATGGATGCTATGCTATTTCTAAGAGCCTCCATCTCTATTATTTTAAATAGATTATCTCTGTGTACTTAGACGGCATCCCCACCTCCTTCCCAAAAATAAATTTCTATTCTGCACAGGGCTCACCATAAGGTAATATTTAGCCACCTAAACAAAGGCAGAAGAACAGTTTGTGGAGAGTCCCTACAAAAAAATAAAACAAACAAGGAGTCCTCTGGCACTTAGATCTAAAAAAAAAAAAGAAAAAGAAAATAAAAGTGTTTATTGCATGAGCTTTTCTTGGAGAAAATCCCACATTGTCAGATGCTTTGAAGATGGGGGACTTAACAGAATGGGAGGAAATAAATGCAGGGGAGTGTAAGTCATGGGATCAGGTCACACAGTAACAGCAAATCAAAGCAGTTGTTATGTTTCAAACACTGGGGAATAGCATATAGAGGAAGATGAAGTCAAATTACCTGTTGTATTGAGAAAAAAAAAATCTGAAGTCCCTATTTAGCCCAGAAGCTACGCAGTCAAATTTGCAGATGAATTCCAGTTCTGTAATTTTACTTTGAAGCCTTGAGATGTTATTCATTTGTCTGAGCACAACAATTAGTAAATTGTCAATGGAGGGATCAATAAGATTCAAATCTTCACCCACCAGTTTTGGAATGTTATGATTTCTGGTGTCAGATTTAAAGCTTAATGATTTTTATTCATATTTAAAAGAGGAGAAATAAACACAGCAGTTGAAAATTAAAGAGTAGAAAACAAGCTGTCAACTTGATTGCTTACATTATATACTGTAAACATAATTAGGAAGAAAAATAATAAAAGCCTTTAGGGGGAAGAATACTGACCACAGTAACACTGAATTCTGTTATAATTTTTCTGTATTGTTCATGCTAATAATTGCTTATATCTCACATTTGTTCAGACACTGAAATTCAAAGTATATTAAAACATAAAAGGGGGAATGCCTTCTATCAGAAGGCAAATGGAAGTGCAACCAAACCAGTGAAATTGACGTCAGATGAATGAACTGAATTTGGGTTTGTTTGATACTTAGAAACACGAAGGGGCTGATATTGACCCCAGTGAAGTCAATGAATGTTTTGCTATTAATTTTACTGGGACAAAGACTAGACCATATGGGGGAAGGAAGGAAAAAAATGCTATAGTTATTTTTCACAGGGGTAATGTACATCTAAGAGTGTTTCTCCTCTATAAAAGATTGCATATCTATATGTAGGGTCTGAAGGAATTCTCTACGTATATCAGGTTGGCAGTTAATATTTTTTGCTTTCCTCTCCAGCATAATTTGCCAGGATAACTCCCAAGAATTATCTACATGTATCTCAATTAATCATTTATCTTTCCATTGCTGGGGCTTTGAACATTGGTACATGCTATCTTTCCTAGTCTCGCCTGATAGCACGTAACAGTTTCTTGTTGGCCATAATACTTTGGTCTACTTTTGACAGTTGGTTTATTGTATGGGTGATGACTGCATAATATATATGGGAAAAGTTCAGACTAGATCTGGTGGTCCCTTCTGGGCTTGAGATCTCTGATTGTACTATGCCCAAATGTCAGTTGACCTACAGGTAAGCACAGTCTTTCAAAATTTAAGGTGCAGCACAGAAACTGTAACTGTTACAGTAGTTTATGCACTGCATCTATGAACATTAGCTTCAGGAAAACAACTCATAAAGAGCCTGTAGTCCTGGAAGTTCCTGGTTTGGGAAAAAAGGAGACCTGTGTTTTCCCATGACAAGCCAAAATGAATAAATGTTTCAGCATTTCATTTCAAAGCCATAGACAGAAACAGGTATAAGACTGGTGACTAGGAAGAATCTACTCTAAGAACTTAACCTCATTGTTCAGAGGAAGGGGAGATTTAGCTGAGTGAGTAAGCAGTGAGCTGGGAATGGTCTGTTTCTATCACTAAAACAAGTACAAGGTCTGTGTCAGGTTTACATTTTGGAAATTCACTTAAGTTCATGGCAGGAGTAGAACCTGAACCTGAGCTTTATCTGGGTTCCACAATCAGCAGTGCAAATGTCTTTTTCACAATTTTTTGACAAAAAAAGCCCCACACCACTATCTTGTAATTGACATGTTGCAATATGCTTTTGGTTTGGCATATTGAAAAAAATTATTATTTTATTTTGAGATGTTGTACTAGTAAGCACAACAGTAAGGAAGTAAACATATTCAAAGATTTATATCAGCTGTAAAGGGTTCATGCTCTTCATACAGCCCAAACTATGCATTTTATGTACTTTTAAATCTAGGAAATATCATTGATTTTATGCCCTATAAATGTGAAAAGTTGAATATTTGCTAAGCATTACAAGATAGGACATTATGCATTCCTTTAATGGCAAGCCAAAAATATTATTGGAACCCTAGCCTGAGAGAATTTGTTTGCATGTATGGCATTTAGGCCTACACTTTATGAAAGACTCTCAAAGTGTAAGATTATGAATGGACCCTACTGTTGAAGTTACTATGAACTGTAAAATTCAGTGGAGTGCCAAAAACTGCCAGCTGGAAAGAAGACAGGGGAATATCAAGAGCCTGCATTCAGAAGGAATCCTGATGCATTGATGTAATAGACTGATAATGAAATGATTTGCCTGCCTTAATAGTCTGCTTACAAAGAGCTCATTTAGCCTTTGAAGTGGATGTCTTTGGAGATCATATAACCATAACCTAAGATGAAAACAATCTCTTTAATAGTATTATATTTGACTTCATAAACATTAATTATAATAAATCGGCTGCTAAGGTTGATGTATTTAGTGTGCATTTCTATTAGATGTGTTTATGTTGTTTTATTGTCTGAAAGTTTAAAAGTAAATCTCAGTCTGCAGCATATCACCGGGAGTTGGGGAAAGGGGGCGGGATTATCTGTCTGGAATGTTACAAGTATATTATAGTAACTGAAAGAAAAAGACCACAGGCACAGTGCAAGGAACTCACATCAGTCTACACAGCTTAGAAATTAACACACAGAGTAACAGATTCAGTTTGAAAGGACTGGTCAGAAAGAAGAGCCTGATCCAAAATCCATTTGAATCAAAGGAAAGCTTCCTCTTGGACTTGAAAAGACTTTGGAATGGTACATAATGGTCCAAGTGCTACCTGATGAGTACTCATGGCATCTCAGTGAAACAGCTCTTGTATGGACTGCAGTAATATGAATAGACCATCATAACTGCAACTGTAGCAGACATTTTCATCATCTCATTAAAATTTTGTTTTGGGTTGTTCCTTAACTTTATGCCAATTAAGACTAACTTCACAAATATATAGAAGTCTAAAAGTATAAAAAATATGCTTTTGTAACATATTCTGATATATGTTAAAAAATATATCTTTAACATATTATGTACTTTGTAATCTTATTTTGTAACCTATTATGTACATTGTAACCTGTGTTTCTAGAAAAGTTCTTGGACTCCATACTGGGATTTCTTTGTTAACTATCATAACTTATTTGGGTGTTTCTTAAATTGATCTGCCAGCTATTTAACCATCAGAGGTAAGCAAATTATTTTTATTTCTCATGTGAACTGTTTATTTTACATAAAAATAACAGAAAAAAAAACATGTTTTCTAATGAAGGATATTAAATAAATCTCTAAACATTCCTTTCAGGTTATTCTTTGTTTCCCATTCACCACCTGGTAAATGGCTCAATTTACAATGACTATTTTTTTTTTTTTGTGAACATGAATTTCTCCAACTTGAACCTCTAAATATTCTTTACATACAAAAGAAATATAACCACACAACAGGGAATAAATAAAAAACAAAAACAAAAAGACATACATCTCTCAGTTTCTCATCTAGATAATTCCTTTACAAGCAGTTCAAAGGTCAGACTGGTCATGTACAAAAGCAAATTACTTGCAAAATTAACTCTTTTGACCTCACTAAGTAATGTGGCATGAGACATTCATTTAGTCCTTAATATAAGATATTATATTAATATATCAACTGTTGACAATAATAAATAAATCAGAAAAGCTATGTTCCATTTTAATTAGGTTGCAGCATAGTAGAAGGAAGGGAGGATTATGTTATACAAACCCTTTCATTCCATAACATAATATTTTAGGATCCAATTCTGCAAAATATATGGGTCAACATTTGCTCTCATGTAGAGTCCAAATGAATTCAATGGAACAAGGTGAGGGCACAAAGGTCAACCCTCACAGCATCTGATTATAAGATTGGGGTTGTAATATATGGCTCTTAATGTATGGCTCAGGATTTTGTACATGACATCTCAACGCCTGTGTCACAAGTAGGGCTACTCCATACCATCCTCCCCTCAGTGCTATGGGGCTAAAAAGGGCACTTCATCCACAGTTCAGTCCAATCACTCAGACCACAGCAGCTCATGTGTGAGTTCAGCATCAATGCAGACCAGTTACATAAAACAAACTCTGAATTAGTCCACTTGAGACTTTAAAGAAAAAAAATCAAAGAAAAGTACTTATTGCAGCACTTGAACTTAAGGCCATGCTCTGGCCCTGAGTTTCTGGGCTAGTCCTAGAGCGGAGGCCACCCTGTGCCAGTCTCACACAGCATTGTCCTTGAAAGGAATCAGGCAAGCCTTCTTAACTGGCCTGCTGTGTTCCAGTTGGTTAGTGTTTCCTTCTAACCATTTCTAGTCCTCTGGAGGACTAAGTCTTGTTGGTAACCCAGCCTGAGTAAAGGCATGAGATGTGTGTGAGAAAACCATCATAACCAATAATATCTCTAAGCAGCAACATGGTGGGGAAACTCTGTGATGTAGGTGAGACTTATGTCCATTTTACAGACTGAAGAATTTAGATTTGCACAAGACCAAACAGCCAAGGTTCTATGATGCTACCAAAAACTCTGGTGTATCGGGCTCATTCATGTGATCTAACCACACTGCACAGTGCTTTTCAAGTACAATGTTTACTATCTCTTTTAGTATGTGTGTTTAATATATTTAATATACCAGGAAATAGGGGGGGAAATGACCATGATACTACCAGAAATTGAAAGAAGGAAACAATAACAACATATTCCAAAGGGTAGCCATGTTTGTCTAGTTCAGCAAAACAAGCAAGGAATCTGGTGGCACTTATAAAGACTAACACATTTATTTATTGAATGAGTTTTTTGTGGGAGAAAATTCCACTTCATCAAATGCTTGAAGATGAGGAATAAAGATATACAAGTCAACAGCTCCCTTCCAATGATTACAATAATAAATAATATTGTTTTAAAAAGATCATTTCTGGATGAAGTATCTGAGATACAGAGAACTTATAAGGTTATAGTTTTACCACAAATTAGTGTGGCTAGATTGCCTCCTTCTGTGATATCTTCCTCATAGTATTTCTCCCTGACTGTTTCATCAGTGATATGTTTCATCAGGTGATAACTAGGGCATAATGAATTCAGTGCCAACCAAAACCCAGGGTAAGTAATTAATAGGATGCTATGGCTAGTCAGGAATCATTCCATGCATATTCACCAGCTCCAGATTCCTGCTACATCTTCCAGTTGTTGATTGGAATGTTCATTTCTATTATATCTGTACAACCTGAGACTCCACCTACTGAAAGCCACCCCAGCTCCTTTGATGAGGATTCTACAATAAAGGAAGGTCTTGGCAAAGGCAATATTTCTCAAGAATGGTAATATACCCCAGGGGCACTATCATCACTAAACCTGTGGGAACATTATATACTTCTCCCACAAAAAGCTTCTCCCTAGCATGGAACAGTGGGTTACTTACCAGGCCTATAATTAGAAGTGACCCTGAGAACAGGAGGATGTGCTGCTTGCCTGGAGCTAAGGTACATGATGTGGATCTGAGGCTGAAGAGGATCCTAATGGGAGTGGGAAAGAATCCTCTGATTATCCTTCCTGTGGGTACAAATGATATAGCCAGATTCTCATTGGAACGTATCAAAGGAGACTATGCCAGGCTGGGGAGGACTCTCAAGGAGATGGAGGCTCAGGTAGTCTTTAGTGGGATTCTGCCTGTCTAGAGGAGGACAACACAGCTGTGAGAAAATTCTGGCAGTTAACAGATGGCTCAGGCAGTGGTGTTACAAGGAGGGCTTTGGGATGTATGGGCACTGGGAGGCATTCATGGACAGAAGATTATTTGCTAGGGATGGACTTCACCTGAGTAAAGAGGGTAACAGGTTTCTGGGAGTGAAGCTTACTCAACTGATTAAGAAAGCTTTAAACTAAGGATTTAGGGGAGATGGTTGGGAGATGCTTGGACAATCTCTACACCTGATACTAGCATTGAGAGGCAGGAAACTCAATTCAGAAAAGACAGTATAGATGCTAGAAAGGAGGGAAGCACAAATGCTGGTCTGATGGCCGATGTTGGCAGTAGTAATAAAAGGCCATGTCGGGTACAGAATGTGAGCAAAACCAAACAGCAAAAGCTAAAATGTTTATATACCAATGCGAGAAGGCTAGGTAATAAAATGGAGGAACTGGAACTACTAGTAGAGGAATTGAAGCCGGATATTATAGGCTGTGTTCACACAGCACTCTTATTTCAAAACAACAGAGGTTGTTTCGAAATAAGAAATACCCTGTTCACACGATGCATGGTCGTTTCGAAACAACGGCATTGTTTTGAAACAACTTAAACCCCATGTGGGGACTAAACAATGTTGTTTCAAAATGATTGTTTTGAAACAATGCCATCCGAACATGTTGTTTTGAAAAAACAGTGACTTGTTTCGAAATAACTGTTGCCTGAAACTGCTATTTCGCTTTGAGCTTTTTTCCTTAATTCAAATTAACAAACTGTTAATTCAAATTAAGTTATTTCAAAATAAGGCATTATTTCGATACAAGTTGTTTCGACACAACTTGTATCGAAATAATGCCTGTGTGTGAACACAGACATAGGGATAACAGAAACATGGTGGAACAGTAGTTACGACTGGTATACAGGCATTAAAGGCTTTGTGCTCTTTAGGAAAGACAGATGTAATGACAAAGGTGGTGGTGTGGTATTGCATATCAATGATGCAATAGATTGCAAAGAAATTCAAAGTGATGAAATTAGCAGGACACAGTCTATCTGGGCCAAAATCACATTGGAGAAGAAAGCTACTAAATTTTCCCCTGGATTAGTGCTTGGGGTGTGTTACAGACTGCCGGGATCTGATTTGGACACAGACAGAGAATTCTTTAAGGCCTCTAAGGAGGTAAACACTACAGGGAACTGTATGATTATGGGAAATTTTAACTTCCCAGATATAGCCTGGAGGATTTGTGCTAGCAGCAATAAAAGGCCCAGGTTTTCTTGGAGGTGATAGCAGATGAACTTCTCCATCAAGCGGTTTCCAAACCAATGAGAGGAGGCGCAATCTTAGATTTGGTATTAGTCAGTAGTGAGGACCTCGTAGAGGAATTAGTTGTAGGGGACAACCTCTATTGATCATGAGCTAATCCAATTTAAACTGAATGGACGGGTAAACAAAAATAAATCTGTGACCAGAGTCTTTGACTTCAAAAGGGCTAACTTCAAAAAATTAAGGGAATTAGCTAAGGAAGTGGACTGGACCAAAGAATTCATGGATATGAATATTGAGGATGCTTGGAACTGCTTCAAGACAAAGCTGCAGGAATGATCTGAAGCTTGCATTCCAAAAAAGAGGAAAAAAAAATTCAGGCATGGGTTCTAAATCAAGCTGGATGAATGTACATCTTAAACAGGTGATTAGGAGGAAACACAAGGCCTACAAGGAGTGGAAGTTGGGAGGGATAGGAAAGGAAGACTACCTTTTAGAATTCAGAGCATGTAGGGATCAAGTGAGGAAGTCCAAAAGCCAAGCAGAGTTGGACCTTGCAAAGGGAATCAAAACCAATAGTAAAAGGTTCTTCAAAACCAATAGTAAAAGGTTCTTCAGCCATATAAGTAGAAAGAAAACACAGAAGGAGGAAGTTGAACCACTATACACTGAAGATGGGGTAGAGATCTAGGATAATCTAGGCATGGCTGAATATCTAAATAAGTACTTTGTCTCTGTCTTTAATGAGGGTGATGGTGAGATTGGGGACAGAGGTAGGGCAGCTAATGGGAATGTAGAAGTGTAAATAAACATATTTGAGCTGGAAGCCAAGCTTCAGCAGCTTAATGGAACTAAATCAGGGGGTCCAGATAATCTTCATCCAAGAATATTGAAGGAACTTGCACATGAAATTGCCAGCCCTTTAGCAAGGATTTTTAAATTATCGGTAAACAGAGGGGTTGTACCTTATGACTGGAGAATTGCTAATGTGGTCCCTATTTTCAAGAAAGGGAGTAAAAGTGATCCTGGTAACTACAGGCCTGTCAGCTTGACTTCAGCAGTATGCAAGGTCTTGGAGAAAATTTTGAAGGAGAAAGTGCTTAAGGATATTGAGGAAAATGGTAACTGTGATAAAATACAACACGGCTTTACAAAAGGTAGATCATGCCGGACCAACATGATCTCCTTTTTTGAGAAGATACCAGATTTTCTGGATAAAGGGAATGTGGTGAACCTAATTTATTTAGATTTCAGCAAGGCATTTGATACAGTTCCACACAGGGAATTATTAGTTAAATTGGGAAGGATGGGGATGAATATGAAAATAAAAAGGTGGATAAAGAACTGGTGACAGGGGAGACTACAGAGGGTCATAGTGAAAGGTGAACTGTCTAGCTGGAAGGAGGTTACTAGTGGAGTTTCCCAAGGATTGGTCCTGGGACCCATCTTATTTAACCTTTTCGTTACTGACCTTAGCACAAAAAGTGGGAATGTGCTAATTAAGTTTGCAGATGACACCAAGCTGGGAGGTATTGCCAATATGGAGGAGGATCAGAATAGCATACAGAATGATTTGGATGACCTTGTAAAGTGGAGCATTAGAAATAGGATGAAATTCAACAAGGGGAAGTGCAAGGTCATGCACTTAGGGACAAATAACTGGAATTTTGTTATAAGTTGGGAATGCATCAACTGGAAGTGATGGGGGGAGGGGACCCTGGAGGGGAGAAATTCTCTAATTGGGATTTAGGCCTGAACCACAATGGTGGGAGTGTTAACTCATGCCCATAGTCAGAAAGGGGAGGAGCGGGGCTGAGTTAATACCCTATGGGGCTGGAGGGTGTGGAAGGGGGCTTGAGGGGAGGAGGTCCAAATATTTTATCTCCCCCCAAGGGTTGCAGGCAGTCCCCAGAACGGTATCCATCTCCGACGAGAAGAGAGTTTCCCCACCAAAGGGGAGGTCAAGAACCACTTGTTGAAAGGCAGAGGACACCCTAGCCTCTCACAGCCAGGCCAAATGCCGTAGGGTCACAGCGGAGGCCACAGTACGGGAGGCTGTGTCTACAGCATTCCAGGCAGATGGAAGGAGGTCCTGGGATGCTACCCTGCCTTCCTCAAGGAAGGCTTCGTATTCCTCCCTCACTTCTTGTGGGAGCAGGCATTGAAACTTATTCATTGACTCCCAGACATCCAACATATATCAGCCCACCAGAGCCTGGTTGCTTGTAATGCATAATTGGAAGGCGGAGGAGGAATACACCTTCTGACCCAGAAGGTCTAATTCCCTAGCATCCCTTGATGCTGGGAGAGGGTTGAGGGGGAGCTGTCCCGGCCCTAGTGCCGCTTCCACCACCACTCGGGATGGGACCAGGTGGTGGCTAAATGATGGCAACTCTGATACTAGCACTCTATATTTGAGGCCCACCGTGTATGAAACCGGCGAGATAGAACCTGGGTTTTGCCATTGTGAGGAGGCGAGGTCCCAAATGTGAGGGTAGTAAAGGGCTCTGGTGATGTGAAGATGGGCCCGAACAGGCTATCACCATGCCCTTCCAAAGACTGGACCTCCATTCCCATGTGGGCAGAGACGAGGCACAGGAGATCAAAATGCGCTGAGAGGTCCCCCATATAAGAGCATGGCACTGGGTTTAGAGCTCTAGCCGGTGCTGATGGAACTGGTGCCAAGCTCGGTGCAGCAGTCTCTTGGGGGGACCACTCATGAGGCTGGTACTGGAAGGGCAATGGCACAGGAGGCCAGTGTGGAGGCTGTTTGGTTCCCCTTGAGGCCCCCTCACCTGGACTTGAAGGGGGAGAGGCCCCACAGGACCGTGGAGATGGTGCTGGGGATGGCAGGGTGATGTGGTGCCAGGGTGAAGGCTCAACGTCACAGGGGCTTTCAGGGGTAGTGGGTTGCGGTGCTGGGGAACTTGGTACAGACACCAGAGACAGCACTAGGTGCCACTTTTGGTGCACCCAGACCTTTGAAATGAAGGCTGGCTTGCCCCTCTTTCTAGCAGGTACCAGGGAGGGTGGAGTAGGCAGTAAGAGGAGTGCCTTTGCTGCCTTGAATGCCTCTGGAGTTGAGAGAAGCAGTACCAACTCCTCTTGACTCTGTGGGGAGTCCCCGAGTGGTGCCAATGCTGAGGTACTGACACTGGTACCGAGCTCGTCTTGCATCCTCTTAGGGAGCGGTGCCAGGAAGGTTCCGGTGCTGAGCCAGCACGCAGTACTGCACAAGACCCTGAAGCCTCGGGAAGGCTGCTGCACTTGCCCTGAGGCCAACACGTGGCACCTTTTGTCCCTGTCCTTGATTATCCTCAGCCTAAAGTACAGGCAGATGGAGACGGAGGTGACCAAGTGGCTTTCCCCCAGGCACCGGAGGCACTTCTTGCGAGGATCATCCTGTGGGAAGGCCCTGCCACATTCAGCATAAGGTTTAAACTCCGGAATGGCGGGCAGCAGAAGAGAGCGATGTCAGTGCTCTGAAGACAGGTGTTCAAGAGAGGGGACACTTTTCGGTGGAATTAGGTCCACAAAAAGGCCCTCCCAGTCGAGCAGAAGTCTCATAAAACACTAACACAAGGAGCAGACTGTTCCACAAATCGTTGCTAGGTGTACAAAATAGAAGGGGAGGGGTCAGGCAGCAGCCACATATATAGCCAGAGGGTGGTGCAGGGGGTGGTGGCTGCCAGCCCTCTTTTGACAGGCTAGGGCAAAATGTTCTGACCAATCATGTGCTATGGCATGGATACACTTATTACTGAATGTATCCAAGCAGCGCTCGAAGAAGAACTTCCTGTTCCCCACCTCCTTTCATACGCAGCGCCCAGTCCTGCAAAGAACTTGGTGAAAAGGAAACAGGGTCATGGAGGGAAACATGTCCTCTTCCATGGTTAAAGAGTGAAATCCATGTGAAGAACCCAAGTGTGGCTTCTGAGGTCATGATTGGCCCCTCTGATTTTCCATGCAGTATTTGTAACTGCTGTGCACTTTTCTAGTCATACAGTAAAACTTAGGTAGACCAGTTCCAGCAAAATCATAATTAACTTTGAACTACACCTGAATCTAAGTCTGAAAGATAAATGGAGCATTATATACATTAAAAAATCCCATACTTTTCTGCTGGGAAATAATCTGAGAAAAAGTGTTCTTCTGCTATTTTTGATATTAGAACAGGAAATATAATGATGAAGCCAATTCACAGTCCTATTCACTTTCTGCACTCTGCCAGTTTAGGGAGGGAGATACAGAGTTGATTTAGAAGAGGATGATTGAGTTGCCTTCATTTCAATAGCATCATGATTCATTCAGTATCCATAAAATATGCCAGGCAGCCCTAGCTGAACTGTATGATAAACAAAAAAAGAAAAGTGAAGTGATTTATTTTTTTTCCAGGACACAATATGAAGCCACTAAGGATACAATGTCATATAGAAAATATAAAGTGTGTCATATATGCACAGATATATACAATTGTATGCTCTGAAATTAAATTCTAAAGTATTAAACTGCAACTAACCAGAGGCAAATACAACCCTATTGCATTATTACTGCCTCAGAAATAATGCTACACTGACAAATTGATCAGCAAGCATGGAGACTAAAAAGTGGGTCTCCCAGGCTTCCTGGTGCCTTTACGCTATTCATAGAGATTAAACAGATGCTTGAGGCATAATCAACTCATAGTAGTAGAAAATAATTAAACAAAATCATAAAATAAATAGTTGAGATTGACTATGGCAAATGCTAGGCTGTGTTCACACAGCAGTCTTATTTCGAAACAACAGAGGTTGTTTCAAAATAAGAAATACCCTGTTCACACGACGCACAGTTGTTTCGAAACAACGGCACCCGTTGTTTCAAAACAACGGCGTTGTTTCGAAACAACCTAAACCCAATGTTGGGATGAAACAATGTTGTTTTGAAATGATTGTTTCGAAACAATGCTGTCCGAACATGTTGTTTCGAAACAATAGTGACTTGTTTCGAAATAACTGTTGCCTGAAACTGCTATTTTGCTTTGAGCTTTTTTCCTTAATTTGAATTAACAAACTGTTAATTCGAATTAAGTTATTTCGAAATAAGGCATTATTTCAATACAAGTTGTTTCAACACAACTTGTATCGAAATAATGCCTGTGTGTGAACACAGCCCTAAAGACTAAATTCTGCAACAGCATAAACTGGTGCATCTCCAGTAACCTCAATGGAAGATGTTAGGTGCAAGGCACTGTAAAATATCAGGTCCATTGGGTGCCAACATATGGACAGTGGCTAATCAGTGAAGAATTGCTTCTACTTTGAACATTGTAATTCCTAGCAGCAAGCAGTATTTGTAGTTTGTCAACCACATTTGTCCATTCAATGAATCAAATTTATTCCTGATACAACTTCATTGAGCTGATTGAGTTACACTGTGAGGATGAATTTGCCACAATACCTCTTGCTTTCCTAATCAGTTTCTTGTAATTGGGATAAGAGACAAAGCAAAACACTAGTAATGACTTACATGCAGTATAAAAGTGTGGTATTTCCTTTAGCTGAAAGAGGTTGGAACTCCATCAGAGTTACAGTCATCCAGCAAACAAGGAGTCCTGTGGCACGTAGAGACTAACAAATATAGTCGTCCAGTAGTGTAATTATACTGCCACATAGGCATTCAGAAAAACAACTTGTTCTAAAGCAAAGAACAGGTGTCTCAAGAGTGGACACTGGAAGAAATGCTATTTGATGCAGCCTTCTGACACATTTTTTCTGAATGTGTATTTCTTCAGCTATCAAGGTTCTTACAAATTAATGAATACTCCTAAAAATGTTAACATGAAACATCTAATGTTGTGAACGTAAAGTTGGACATTCATGAACTTTTTTTTTATCTGTTAATGACTAAATCATAAAGAGGAAGAGAACAGAGACATTGGAAATTCAGGTTTAAGTAAAGATATTTACTTGAAAGGAAGAAGGAAACAGAACTGCTGAGGACTAAAAAAATCTTTGAACTAGCTAATCCCTACATTTACTAGCTAGAAGAACTTTACAGGCAACAATTCATCTGTTTTATGTAAAATGTATGCAAATTACATCCCGAGAATCTGGCAAATTTGCTCCACTAAGAATTTGTTAAATTTGCTACTTGACATAATAAGATGGTCAAAAAGATACATTCTGAAAATTTAAGAAAACAATATAGTGGGGGATTAGAATGTTTTTAAATGAAATCTAAGTCTTTTTTTTAAATAAGGAGGGAATTTTGAGTACTCCCATACACTTCAATCATTTTAGATTTTTTAAAATACCCACATATCATTGAATCTACTACTTTCTGTTTAAAAAAAAAAGTTACTCTTAACTACTGTACAAAGGGAGCTATTTGAACAATGTTTGCACAATCAATAGTTTTTTTTTCCCTTTATCTAATAAATTATTTAAGAGTACTTGGCAACGAGTTTTGTTTTCATTGTCTTTTGAATATGTACTAAATACGCAGAAAATACTTCTGTATGATTCTCTATTATACATTTTATTTACTTGACCCTACAGAATAGTTAAACTAACTGTATTTAACAAGGTTGAAAGCAGAATCATAAATCACATAGTTACACCTCTTGGTAATGCATACAGAGTTTTGTACAGATTGGTGATTTCATTCCACTTACATTTAACCACAAGAAAGTAGGGTTTGCTATAATGGATTAGATTTTTGGACCCATCAATACTGTAATCTTGTCTGTCATGGGCTATTCCAACACTAGGGACTTAAGTTGATTTAAGCAAAGCACAGGCTACATTCATTAAATTAACTTAAGCATTTGTTTAAGTTGACTTAATAACTCTCACTTGTTAAGTCAACTTTTTTTTTTTTGTTGGTCAACTTTATTAAGTTGATTTAAGCCAATGTAGCCTGGCATTAGGCTTCAGTCAACTTAATTGGCCTCTTGGCAATCTGAACCCTTCCTTTCAACCAGGAAGTCCCTGCCCTGGCCAATTCCAGGACAGGATAAGTCCTGCCCACCCTGCATCACAGCCGAGCTAGCCAGGACTCCAGCTGTGTTGCAGGCATGGCTGAGGGCAGTCAGGCATGCCAGGAAGCGGGCCCCATCCTGGACCCACCAGATCTCCAGGCCATTTGGGGAGATGAGCTCATATACTACTGGCTCTAGGGTATGCAGGCCCATCTCCAAGGCTCTGGTGAAGAAGGGTCACACCTGCAATGCCCAGCAGGTGCAGGTGAAGGTCAAAGACCTCTGCCAGGGCTACCAGATGGCGTAGGAATCCATGCAGCACTCACGGGCAGGCAACACCACCTGCTCCTATTACACCATGCTGCATGCCTTCCTGGGCTGGGAGGCCGACAACAAGCCAGCCCATACCCTCGATTCCACCAAGTTCCCCTCTCTTGGGGATAGCAGGAGGAGGGCTTGGTCGATGAGGATGTGGTGCTGAGCCAGAGGAACACCAACATCCTGGTAAAGGGCACCGTGCCAGCTCTGGGCAGTGCCACCATGGAGCTCATCCCAAGGACTCGCGAGGAGCGTCTCCCCACCCTGGATGAGGGGACATTGCTGCGGGCTCCTGCTGCATAGGATGGTGAGTACTTCCTCCCTGTGTGCATGGTGGGGCAGGCTGGTGGGGCAGGGACTACAGACAACAGGGATGGGGGACAGGCAGAGGCTACCCCATGGGGGCACAAGGGCTGATGCCTGTGTAGTGGGGGTGACCCAGAGCCAAATGGGGTGGGGGCCTGGCAGAACATGGGAGCCACTGTTAGTGGGACAGCCAAGGCCAGACAGCATGCGTCCAACACCATGGACATGTGGCCTCAGGAGAGACGTCCAGGACAGGGCTGACTGTGGCTCACTGTCCTGGGCACTGCACGAACCCCATGCAGCAGAGTACAGTGGCGTATTCTGGGAGGTTGCTGTCCCAAGGACATGGGGAGTGGGAAGTAGGGGGATGGGCAAGGGACAGCAGCTGCTGTTAGCCAGCACTCCACATGGGCAAATGAGGGAATCCCATGTTCTTTGCTTATGTCCTGCAGACCCTGTGATCCTGACACCAGTTAATCCTGGGGGGCACCCAGACCAGACCAGGTGGGGGGGAGGTGTTGCTCCAGGCAGGAGATACTGGAAAACTGCTTCCAGCTGACCTGAGCATGCCAAGCCAGATCTCTGAGCCTGGAGGAAGCAGCAGAGGGAGCATGAGAACACCCACTACAGTGTCAAGTAGACCTACCTGATGGAGCAGCAGATGAGTGCCCTGGAGTGGCAGGGCCATGCCTTTAAGTCCCTGGCATGGGGCTGGGGCTCTTGTCAGGCTGAGTATCCATCAGCATGAGACCCCAGCAGACCAATTTGCCAGATGCCCCAGACTGAGGGTGGCTGGATGCAGGCCTAGAACTCACTGGCACCCGCTCCCCAGCTTCCTTTCTCCTTCGACCCCCTGATTCCCTGAAGCCCCTTCATTCTCCCACACTGTCCTCACTCCCCCAACCCTTCTCACTCTCCCACCCCCACATTTCCCCCAACCCCCTTATTCCCTCCAAATGCCCGATCCCCACAGCTCAGACCCCCAACCCCCTCAGCTCCTCCCCCCACTTCTCTGCTGTAAATTAAAAAAAAAAAAAATCCACACCATCATTCTGCAGGCAGCGCATCATTTTATTGTGTTGGGAATGGGGGGAGATGTGTGGAAGGTTATGTGGGGGCAAGAATGTGTGGGTGGGGGTTGTGACACCAGCTGGAGAAAGGTGCTCTTTCTCCTCTGCGGTTCTACAGCCAGTGGTCATCATCCCAGATGGTGAGAACAATATGGTGCCACCAATCATTGCTGGTTTCCTGTGCCCAGATGTGCAGATGCACTGAGGGCACTCTGGCCATGCCCACTCCAGGAAGTGAGGGGGTCAGTTTACTGCAGCCTTTCCCCATGCTGACAGTTGCCCTGCAGTGCCTGGTCCAGACCTGGAAGTATCTGGGCAATGCATGGAGGATGTGGAGTTCTGTGCTAGCACATTGCTGGGGGACATCAGGCTCCCTGACTTCCTTGGGCTCCATGTTGCCATGCACAATATGGAGGATGGTGTGGTCACTTACTTCCTGTAGTAAATGAGTGGCCGGGAGAGAGGGGCAATTCTGCTGTGGTGCACTCTGGGACAACTATCCACAACACACTACTCCTAGGGCTAGCTAGCAGCTGCCAATGTGGATGCTGGCAGCCTCCTTGCATTTTCAGTGTGAATTCTCTAAGTTGGCTTAATAGAGTCTACTTTAAGCCAGTTTAAAGCAGACCTTATTAAAATGGCTTAACTGAGTCCTCTAGTGTAGACATAGTCAAGGTGTTGTCCCAGAAAACTAGGCAAAAGCTTACATAATGCCTAGCTGTAAAAGGGGAAAAAGGAGGAAATGGGGAATCATGGACCAATCATCCTTCTTTGATGGTGAAACTGGTTTGGTGGATAAGGGGAATGTTGTGGATATAATAAACCTGGATTTCAGCAAGGCTTTTAATGAAGTCCCACGTGACACGTTGGTAAGTTAGCTGGAGCAATGTGAGCTTAGCATGACTACCAATAAATGATTTACAAAATTGGTTAAATGGCCACAAAAGAAGATTAACTGTTAATCGAATGATGTCAGATTAGAGAGAGGTCTCAAGGTTTCACAGGTATCGGTTCTGAGTCTGAAGTTGTTTAAAATATTCACCAGTGACCTGGATGTAGGAATAGAGAGCATGATCAAAATTTTTATATGACACAAAATTGAGGGGACTAACACTTTTGAGGATAGATTTAAAATTCAGAGTAATCTTGATAAATTGGAGAAGTGAGCTATAGAAAACAAAATAAAATTCAACAAAGACAAATTGAAACTGCTGCACTTAAGGAAAAATTATTGAATACAGAATAGGGGATACCTGGCTTTGTAGCAGCACTAGGCGCTGCAGGTGGATCACTACTTACACATGTCAGTTATGTGATCATGTTTCAAACAAAGCAAATGCAACGTTAAATTACATTAAGAGAGGGATAGCATGAAAATCAAAGGAGGAGATATCACACTGTTCCACACTGGCCAGGCCTCAGCTGGGGTACAGTGTCTGCTTTTGGTCACTGATGTATAGAATTGATGCAGATAAACTGTACAGGATAAATAGGTGAGCAAAGAAGATGGAATGCAAGCCTTATGAGCACAGGCTGAAGAAAGTGAGTGTGTTTAGTTTGGGAAAGAGGAGATTAATGGTGGTCATGATAGCAGTCTTCAAATTCTTAAAAGGTTATTATGAAAAAGATGTAGAAAAATGTTCTCCCTTGCCAAAGAGGCAGGGCACGAGGCAATGGGTAGAAACCATACCATCACAGATTTAGATAAAATCTCAGGAATAAAATCTCCCTAACTGTAAAAACTATAGGACAATGTTACAGACTGCCTAGGGAAGTCATGGAAGTTCCTTCAGTGGAGGTTTTCCAAAGAAGACTGAACAGACATTTGTCTTGGATTGTTTAGACACAGCAAAACCTTCATTGTAGCAGTGGGCTAGACTAGAAAACCCTTACTATCCCTTCTAATCCTATTATTCTAAGACTCCTTTAGTGGAAGTTATCATTTAACACCATTCTGACTAAAAGAACTTATACCATCCAGTTGTGCAATGGTATACATGTGGAAGGGGAGACAATTCCTCTCACTCTAGCTTTTTATTTTTGTTTAAGTTTTTTATTTGGCATTTGATATGGTAGTTACCAAGAAATTCTTAAAAGCTAGTTTAACAGCAAAGCACTGTGCCTAAATCTAACTGTCTAAATCCATCCTGTTTGTTATGAAAAATCCATGTAATCTTGGTAAAAGATATCTGTCATCTTTAAATAAGACAAAGCATTCCCAGCATGAGAGGAAGAGGCTAGTTACCAACCGTTTTCAGGGTATTGTACTTCTTCCATGCCAGCCGTGGCTAACATACATTGTTCTCTTTGTCATTTTGACAGCTTTTTAATACTGTCAAGTCACTGACAGAAATCTCTCCATTTGTGTCGCTATTGTATGTCATTATCCCTGCTACACAGTTTCATGCAAAGACAAAATACTAAATTCAGCTCCATATAATTTTAACATTGTGCTGGATGTTTTAACTTAACTTTGAATCTTTTCTTCTTCAGAATATTAACAGGATATAGGCTATAAAATTAAATCTTATAGCAGGACCCAAGTTATGGTATAATTTCATAGAATGTACAATCCTTCTTCTCATGCTATGCAATTCTGTTTCACTATATATAACTGCTAGCTGTTTCAGGAATGGATGCTGCAACAGGCATGTGGTGAAATTCTCAGTGGCAGAAGCTATATATTCAACTGCACACACACACACACACACACACAGGCATGCACACGTGCAAAACAAAACAAAATCTGCATGAGTGCATTGCACCAACAAAGTTAAATTACTCACATACACAGTGTTTGAGTGATTCAGGCAATTCTGCATGTAAATTAGGCACATTGGGTCTTCCCCCTGCTTTTTCTCCCAACTTCTTCAAATTTCCCCTTTTCAGCTATGTCTACCTATTTGGCTCACAATATTTATCTTTGTTTTCTGATATATCTGAATTATGATGTAAAATTATTTAATTACAGATTATTTTTTGTTTTCATGCATAACTAATATTTCAATTATGTAGATTTCAGTTATGAGCTGCTTTATGCAGTCATGCAGAGGAGTAAGGTACCTCTTTGTCCCTGAAGTCAGCTACCCATATCACTTGTCTATACTTGCTGGGAGACAAAAAGCAGCCTCCATGAGACTGCCATCCTTCACAGGTGGGCACACTAGGAACAGCAGGAGTAGAGAAAAATGTTAGCTACACCATATAGGCACAAACTTAACATATGTTGATATATTCTTCCTTGAGCAGGCTGACTCACTGATTTCAGGGCTCACAGACCAAGGCTCTACTCAATGTATAATTAGCAGAATCAAGTTCTTTTTAAGGTACGCTTTCAGGAATGAGGTAAAGGTAAAGAAATATTATTAAAGATTTGTTATTTCACTTTGTCCAGGGATGCCTTAATCTGCCATTTCAGGACCATAGTGTTCCATTGAGTAGCCTTCTCAAGGCTACAAAAACTAATAATAACAATCCTCATCACAAAGTAATTCATTACACTTGGATAAACAATCTCCTCTAGTGGAAAAATCTTGTTTAAATCTACTATATTATGTAGCGTAATTTTCCTGGTAGATTTAATATGCTATAACAAAACTATTATGATACATCAGGTTATATGGTAGATTTCCTTCTGCTTTTCACTGAAGGGTTTTTTTGTTTGTTTGCTTGTCTTTTTCCTTTCAGTTGGAAAGCTAATCCACTTTCCTCTTCAGTGAAAACAGACTGACCTCTCCCCTGTCTTAAAGAGTTTATGTGCATCAGCGTTCTCAATGGCTATGTTTACATTTGCAAATTAGTTGGAATTAAGGAGCCTTAATTCAAACTAATTTGATCCCTATATAAACTAGGCTTTGCCTAGTTCAAAGGGTGTTTTTTTGTTGTTTTTTGTTTTTTGTTTTTTTTTGTTTTTAAGTAAGCAAACCTTAGTTTGAACTAGTTAGTTTGAATGGTAAGTTTGAACTATTTTCTGAGTTAGGACTTATTTCAAACTTTAGTTTGAACTAGCATGATGTAGTCATGCTTGTTTGAACTAAATAAATTCAAACTAGTGGTTAGTTTGAACTAACCATGTTTTTTTTTGTTTCTTTTTTTGTTTGTTTGTTTGTTTTGTTTTGTTTTGTTTTTAGTTTGAATTAAAAAAAAACATGATTAGTTTGAATTAAATTTGAACTGCTTAGTTTGGACTAAGCAATTAGACGTAGGCATAGCCAATGAAGCTCAAATGTTCAAACTCCACAGAATACTCACTGTTGTCTTCTTTCCCGTTGTGCATTGGCAACACCTATTCACCTCAGTAGGTATTATGTTTTGAGAAGTTAACTGTTTCCTATTATTGAAACAGATAACACATATTCTATGATGATATGTTACAGGAATATACAACATAAATGTCTCAAGAACAAAACATAGCAAACCAACCAAGTTTCCTTTTGCTATCAGGTTATTGTACTAATGGACAGGGAAGAAGCAGTAGACAAGGTAGATCTTCATCTTTGTTAAGCAGTATGTAGGTAGGTACCTGTCTACATACCACAGTGATGAGTAGGCTATAGGTACACTGCAGCATAGAATCATAGAGCTGTAAGGGACAATGAGAAGTCATTGAGTCCAGCACCCTGTGCTCATGGCAAGACCAAGTATCATCTGAAACCATCCCTGACAGGTGTTTGTCTAACTTGCTCTTAAAAATGTCCAGTGACAGAAATTTCACAACCTCCCAAGGCACCATATTCCAGGGCTTGATCACATTCAGAGGTAGTTCCCCCCCGCCCCCCAATGTCCAACTTAGACTTCTCTTACTGTGATTTAAACCCATTGCTTCTTGTCCTGTCATCAGAGGTTAAGGAGAATAATGTTGCACCCCCCTCCTTGCTATATCCTTTTAGGTACTTGAAAACTGTTATCATTTCCTCCTGAATCTCCTCTTTTTTAAACTAAAAATGCCAGGTTCTTTCAATCTTCTGTAATAAGTCAAGTATTCCAGAGCTTTATACATTTGTCTTGCTCTTCTCTGGATTTTCTCCAATGTGGTCACATCTTTCCTGAATTTAGGTAGCCAGAATTGGACACAGTGCACCAATTTAGGCCTCATCTGGGTGGAGGAGAGCAGAAGAATTTCTTCTAATACCTTACAGAACTCCTGTTAATACATCTCAGAATAGTTTTTTTTTTGTTTGTTTGTTTGTTTTTTCCCCCAACAGTGTTACACTGTTGCTTCATATTTAGCTCATGGTCCACTATGACACTCAGATCCCTTTCTGCAGAACTTCTTCCTAAGCAGTCATTGCCATTTTGTATGTATGCAACTGATTGTTCTTTCTCAAGTGGAGTATTTTGCATTTGTCCTTACTGAATTTCACCCAAGTCACCAAAGATTATTTCAATGGTTTGTTCAAATTGTTTTGGCTATGTCTACACTGGGCATTTAGTTTGAATTAAGGAGGATTAATTCAAACTAAATTAGTGCACATCCACATTGGCTTTCATCAGGTTGAACTAAGGAATTCCTTAATTTTTAACTAAGGAAAGCTTACTTCAAAATAGTAAAACCTGCCTTTAATTCGAACTAATGGTTAGTTCAAACGTATTACTTAGTTAGAACTAACCCGATGGAGACACATTAATTGGAACTAACCATTAGTTCATATTAAACACAGTTTGATCTTCTTCCACCAGGGAGAAAGTGCCTTCCTCTTTTTATGGAACTGGGTCGGGGGATGGCCCTTCTCGGGGGCCTTGTTGCCACGCCTCCCATGCTGCTCACTTCCTACGCTGAGCTAGCAAGTCCTGTGCATGGACATGCTAGTTCAATTTAGGTTTCTAGTGTGGACATGCTAGTTTGAACTGAGTTGGTTAGAATTAATCAAAATTAGTTCACACTAATTAATTTGAACTAACTTAGTTTGAACTATTGTTCTTGAGTGTAGATGTAGCCTTTGATTTGTGATCCTATCCTCCAAAGCACTTGCAACCCCTCCCAACTTGGTATCATCTGCTAACTTTATTAGTGTACTCTCTATTCCATAATCTTAATCATTAATGAAAATATTAAACAGAATCAGACCCCAAACTGATCCATGTTGTAGCAAAAGGTAGAGTTTATTGGTGGAGTTTAAGGGGAAATTATAATCTAATAAGGAGAGGCAGCATATTCAGAGCTGTGTAAGGAGTCTTTATTGAAAGAGTACTGAGAGAGAGGACCCCACAGACAGGCTTCCCTAGCACCTAAACGACCCTCCCATTTATCACTATGACAACCCCAATGACCCTAGGTAGTCCAAAACACTACAACTGGAGACACAAAAAGGCTTTGCCTTGCCTAATTGGCTGCTCACTATGCCTCCCCGCTCGCAGCTGACGCAGCAGGCTGGCAGTAGACTTCCCACCAGTAAACTTTTACTTTTTTCTTAGCCTTACCACTGCAGTTTGATTCTATTTTTGTGTCTCTTTGCCTGCCCTCCACTGCTTTTCTTCTGATGTGTGTGGTTGGTTTCATTAATCATTCTCATTCAAAACTTGTTTTGCCAGTCTTAGTTCTTGGCCTGTGCTCCCCAACACTATCCCTTCCCCAAGCCCGACTCCTATGGTCCTTGACCCTGCCCCCAACTGAGTGGATTGAGCCATTATTTACAGCAGCAGGG
>ML681993.1:22633022-22646340 GCA_007922195.1 Podocnemis expansa
GGGTGGGGTGGGGTGTCAGAAGGCATAAGATGAGGGGTGAGTGGTAATGGATGGGGCAGAGAGTGATGGGCAGTGTGAAGGGGCAGAAGGAATAAGGGGTGGGGTGAGGGGTAGAGGATGGGGCAGGGAGTAATGGGGTAGGCTGAGGGGGGCAGAAAGGATAAGAAGTGTTGTGCGTGGTAGGGGATGGAGACAGGCAGTGATAGGGGTGGGGTGAGGATGGAAGAGAGGAAGTAGGTGATGGAATTGAGTAACAGGGGCACAGGTTTGCCCCACCCCTCTTCCCCTCATCCCACTAGTTATGCACCCACCTTATAGTAGCTCCATTTAGATTGTACTTTTTTAGTTTGTTAATGAGAGGGTGATGCAAGGCTATATCAAGAGCCTAATTAAAATCTAAATATACCACATCTACTACTTCCCCTCTATCCGCAAAGCTTGTTACCCTGTCATAGAAAGTCATCAAATTGATTTGACATGATTAGTTCTTGACAAATCCATACTGATTATAATTTAAATCCTTATTCTTTTTTAGAAGTTTGCAAATTGATTCTTAATTATTTGCTCCATTATCTTTCATTGTCTGGTACAGAAGTTAAGCTGAGTGGTCTGTAATTCCCTGGTTTGTCCTTATTTCCCTTTTTATAGATGAGCACTGTATTTGCCCTTTTCCAATCCTTTGAGATTCTTCCATGACTTTTTAAAAATAATAGCTAATAACTCAGATATCTCCTGAGTCAGCTTCTTCAGTATTTGAGAGTATATATCATCAGGATGTAGTGAACTGAAGACATCTAACATGTCAAAGTAATTTTTAACTCGTTCCTTTCCTATTTTAGTTTCTGGTCCTATCATATTTTTACTGCCCTTCACCATGTCAAGCATCCAATCACTACTAACCTTCATGGTGAAAAGCCAAACAAAGAAATAATTTATTACCTCTGCCATTTCCAGGTACCTATGCATGTCAAAGAAAGACTCTTGCTCAAGGTAAACAGTAAAAGAAGACTCCAGAGAAGAGAAGTGGGGGATCACTGTTAAAAATAGCACCAAAATCAGTGGAAGGCACTGTTTTATAATGTAAAAAGCTGTGTAGAATGCATATTTTTTCATGGTGTGTTGGTGTGTAGTGTATGTGTTCTGCACCATAAGCAATATGCAATGTAGATATTTTGAAAAGTTTATAAATTGGCCAAATAGGGGTGTGTGTTATGGGAATGGTGAAAGGCACATCCCCAACATACATTTCAAGTTCTTGCTACACAGAATTGAAAATCTATGGGTTCTTAATCTAAACACTTCCAACATTTTCTAACAGGGGCAAAATCACCCCTATCTCTATCACATAATTTAAGCCTTCATCTCCTAACTGCAAGCATCCTCATGTGCCTGCAAATTCTGGTGTACAAATCCACTAAATAACCACATGGCTGGCATATTTGATACATTTTCAGCATAATTTCACCAAAGGTGAGAGGACACTTTTAGTTTCCCAAACATCATGTTTCTCTGAGCTATAAATTCCATACAAAAAATGATGTTGGAGGACTGAGCAGGCATATTAACTATGAATTTGTTATGTTGCATTTTTCCTCTCTTTCTCAAACTGTTGGTTTTGAAACAGTGTGTTGATTAAAAAAAAAAGGACAGGCAATCATTTTAATACTTGTGAACTACCTCATGCTGTTAGATGGTTTGCATTAACACTATTTCTAATATACAGTGCAGTGCACAGTAGTTGTTCCACAATTACTGTATGATACACTGCTCATGATTCAACAGGGAACAGAAAATATAAATGAGGAATGAGGATTAAACATGAGATATTGCAGACAAAGCTGAAGTTTACTATTAAAATAATATTAATTTGTGTTACCAAAAGTAGCTGCTTGAAACAAAGTTAAAATATTGACTAGTGAAGCATCTGTAGGGAAATTATAAAATAATAAACTATTCATTATTAATTAGAACTAAATACTTTCAGCATTCCAAGCATCTGTTAAAGTAAAGTGTGCTTAGATTGCCTCTGTACAAATTTGTGAAGTTGAAGGCAAAAATGAACCCATTTACCTTATGAGGTTCTAAAATAACTGTTTTAATTCAGACAAGAGATAGATGAAGACCTGTAGTCAATGTGCAACTGTGCAAAAAAGGTAAGATGATATTAGTACGCATATGAAAAGGCATGAAGAATACTATAAAAACCATTATAGTTGCAATGTTTCACCCCTACCTGGAAATATTTTGTGCAGTATCTGTCATCCTATCTCAAAAAGGATGCTGTAGCATTACATGGGGCCAAAGAGAAAAGAGGCAAGAATGAGGAAGGGCATGGAAAGAGATCCATATGTGGAAAATGTGAAGACTGGGTTTGTTTATCATAGAAAGGAGAAAAGAAGGGACATAGTCAGAGAAGGTAGAATTGTGAGATCTGTTTTCCCTCCCTAAGAACACAAAAGCAATGACAGGCAATTAAATTAAAAAATGTGGCAAAACAAAACTGGTAAAATGATATATTGCAAGCCACAAAGTAGCCCAGAATATTCATTACAAGGATAAGCATTGAGGTCAGAAATTTGGTGAGAGTCAAAAGGGATTGGGCATTTACATGGGCAACAAGAATATTGAGAATTATAATAATAAATGTATTGGACAGATTATCTCACACCTGATAATAGGGTTCTTAAGCATCTGTATGAAACACTGATAGAAGTAGGATAACAAACTAAATAGACCTCACATCTGTTAAAGTCTGGCAATTCTTATGTTCTGACAGTTAATGGGGTTACAATTTGATTTGATAAGATGTTAAATATATAATGGGTTAAATGCACCTCTGTACAGAGGGACACAGGCTTATCCATTCTGTAAGGGTTTGATGGATCAAAATGAATTCAAATGGAGTAAATAAGACGTGTTCATGTTCTGCGCTGGGGTGAATACTTCCAACTGTGACACCTCATAACAGGCCAAACTCAGGAAGCTGATAAGACCTGGAACTTCCTCTGGTTTCATTGCATCCGACGATGTTTCATTTCATTCTAGCTTACGCTGAAGCTAGGTAGCACCTCGTTTTCCATCCCCATTCCCTACTCCAGGCCAGCATTAACACAGCATTAAAACCAGTAAGGATGTTGCCCCTGGTCTCCCATTCAGATGAAGTAAAGTTCAAAAAAAAAAAGAGTGAGACGAAGAGGACATAGGAAACACAGAGTTATATATTATGGGCTTGAGTTGAAGAGCACAATAGGAAACCAAAATCTTTACATGTAGTTTAAAGGCATTAGATCAGAAGAGTAAGTCTTAAAAACCCTCTTTTTAAACACCAACCTTTTTTTAGCAAATAAGATGCCTATCAACTCCATACTGAATGGCTTGTTGTAAGTTATATAGCAGTTTTATTAATGCCAGAATTGAGAATGATATCATTGTCAGCATATTTCACCACATTATTCATGTTCTTTTTGTTCATTCACTCAACACTTATCTACTCCATTATGAGAAAACAGTTACTGTGAAGAATTTCAGTCAGTTGAGTTGCATTCAACTATACAATAAAAAATGACAGAATAGGAAAAGCAGTGGTTCTTTTTACTATTCCATAATAAAGAAGGCATACTTTCCATCATAAAATCACTCAAGCGGAACCAAGATCTGAAATCTAACTCTCGTATAATTAGGGATCTGTCAGAGTTCCCAGTTTATAAATCCCTATTATCAGGGACTTCCATAATTCAATTGCAAAATATTCTCATTGGTCTCACTGGACTGAAACTTGCCATTCAAAGTTCCCAGGCCAAAGCAAAGGCATTTTACAGTTTTGCAAAACATCTGTTTTGCTGTGGTGTAAAAGAGAACTCATGAAAAGAGATTAAATGAATATTTGTCCCCATAGAGCTTTTTAAAAGTAAGAGCTTGCAAATGCATAAAGAACAATTATATACTTAAACATATGGGCCAGATTCAGATATTTGTAATAATTTATGGACAAAATGATTCCACTGACTCCAATTATTAATGGCCAGGTTACTGATGTCTGAAAACAGCTACTGTTTTTTGTTAATTTAAAAATAATGAGATGCTTTTCTCATTATTACATAAAAATACTAAATGGTGAATTGATTATAGAGTTTACCTATGTAACTATGAATGAATGTTTCAAAGATTAATAGATTGTTCTTAGCTCTGAAAATATAAAGTGCTATATAAGTGCTAACTGTTATTAAAGACTTCACTTTTACTGCTTCCATAGACCTAACATTTGCTTTTATCTGAATCAGAAACCTGTACAAATTGGGATTTTATGTCATTTCCTTCAGAAGCCTTTTTTGGTCCAATATAAACTATGCAAGATCACAGTATACGCCACAAACCAGGTGTCAAGTACTTTTCATTAGCAGAAGACAGTAGGTTTTGTAATAGCTTCAGAACCAGCATGGATATATGTTTGATTACATGACTCCTTTAGAGCCTAATATTTGACTACACAACTCCTTTAGAGCCTAATATACTTGTCCCCTTTAGTGCTTAATTTAATAAAGTATAGAAAAAATGGTAATGGGTTAGCTTAAATGGTTTGAGTACACTCAGGTGTTTATCTGAAATTACCTAAACTCACTAAAACTTCTGAGATTCCACATAACAAAATCTCTGGCAGTCATGAGTCCACTCCTAGCAGAACTCCTCACATTTTATTTCCTCATTTATCTGAGTAAGGTAGTGCACAAAAGAATAGCTACATCACAGTGAATGGATAAGGGAGCAAAGTGTGGCAGAATTGGTAACGAAGGTGTTGAGTTTGACTTGAAGTTTCGAGTGATACTCTATATTGCAGTATTCAGTTGGACATAAAGACATTAAGTGTGGCTACATTTAATTTATCCTGCTGCACAGTACTTGGCTACAGGATACTCAAGGGGCATCACTGATGTCCATATGACAAATGCTTATGATGCTCATACTCCCTAGCTTGTGCTTGATGGTTTCTGGCCCAGACTTACCCTGGATTTGTGGATGCAGGAAGATCCATTGATGTGATATACCTTGACTTTAGCAAGGCTTTTGATACAGTTTCCCACAGCATTCTCACTGGCAAATTAAGGAAGTATGGGTTGGATGCATGGACTGTAAGGTGGATAGAAAACTGGCTAGATCAATGGTTTCAGTGTGTAGAAATCAATGGATCCATGTCAAGTTGGCAACCAAGAATGAGTGGTGTGCCCTAGGGGTCGGTCCTGGGGCCAGTTCTGTTCAAGATTTTCATTAATGATCTGGATCATGGGATAGATTGCACACTTAGTAAGTTTGCAGATGACACCAAGCTGGGGGGAACGGTAGACGCCCTGGAGGGCAGGGACAGGATTCAGGGAGACCTAGACAAATTGGAGCAGTGGGCCAATAGAAATTTCATGAGGTTCAACAAGGACAAGTGCAAAATCCTGCACTTGGGATGGAAAAACCCCATGTACTGCTACAGGCTGAGGAGTGATCAGCTAAGTAGCAGCACTGGAGAAAACGACCTGGGAGTCATGGTGGATGGGAAGCTAGATATGAGTCAGCAGTGTGTGCTTGCTGCCAAAAAGGCCAATGGCATACTGGGCTGCATCAGAAGAAGTGTTGCCAGCAGATCGAGGCATGTGATCGTTCCCCTCTATTCGGCACTGGTGAGGCCACATCTGGAATACTGTGTCCAGTTTTGGGCTCCCCACTACAAAAAAGACATGGACAAATTAGAGAGATTCCAGTGGAGGGCAACAAAAATGATCAAAGGGCTGGAGCACAAAGCCCTATGAAGAAAGACTTTGTTTTTGTGGTTTTGAGGTGTGTGGGCATGTGATTTTTTTTTTTTTTAATTATTCAATTTTAATATGGGTTTGGCTTGAGCCTCCTTTTCTGAAAATATTTATCTGTGATGTTCATGTTCCCATTCAAGCTGAACTCTATGTTGTTAAAAGCAGTGGTTAAAGTATAATTTGATAGCCCTTGGAACCCTCCTAAACTCTGGGCCCCCTTCCTGCATATGCGGGCTTCAGCCCAGGTAAGCAATTTTGAGCCCCACCAACTATTTCCTCACCAGTGAAGCACAGCCTCAAATCCACAGCATCATCCCCACCTTTTTCAGTAATGCTCAAATCAGACCCCTCTTTCCCCATTCCTTCTCAGTCCCTATCCCCATCCCCTACGCTCCCTGCCCCCATGCCTCCTTTCACCCCTCCCCAGCCCCCCTAACTCCTCCCATCTCTACCCAGTCCCCCATCCTGACCCCTTCCCTAGCCAATCCACTGCCTTTTCTGTTCTCCAAGCCCTGATGCAACTCCTTCCCTAACTCACCTGCAGGCTGGCCGACACCATGCACCTTCCATACCGAACCCCATGCCCTTTCCTCACCATCTTCCCGTCCCCAAGACTCCCCCTACAGATTCCCCTTACACCTTACCTGGCCACTAGAGGCTGGAATGCATTGCTGAGAAAAGTAATTTGTTGGGTGATGGGCATAAATGATCTTTTTTTCACAGGGTCTCAATAAAAAAAGTTTGAAAACCTGTGAACTACAGGGCTATGTTGCAGTTGTATCAGCTATTGTGATTTCCTAACACAGCTTCTTCAGTTGTTTTCAGCCACAAGACAGGAGGGAAAGGAAACCTTTCCAGTGAAATTCAGTCAAAGACAGCAGAGCCAGCCTGGCCAGAGGAACAGCAGTGATGGTGGCTGGCAGAAGAAAAAAAAGAAAAAAGTATTGGGTCCCTTGCTCATTACATGGATGGGCAGACCAAGAGGCTCAATCACACAGTGCATAATAACTTCATGATGTCTGTCTTTGCTCCTCACCATGTGTATTACATGGACACGAAGCCAAGCGCAAACAGGCCTGGAGTGCACAATGGGCAGAGGCCATAGAGAGAAGGAAGATGCGCCCACCTCATGCCTGTCTCACAATCGCCAGGGCTGAGCTCCCTGGCTGGGCTTTATGCTTCACCAGTGAAGCTCATTACTGAAGCTCAGCCCAAGCACTCCACTCCATAGTGCTTTGGGGTGCGGCACTGCCCAGGCAAAGAGCCCCTTCTCTCCTTAGAAACCCAACCTGACAACCAGCTATGTCTTGTAGCCCTTGACTATGCTTATATTTAGCCTGCATGCATATTTTATCCTTTATAAACAAGCAAAAGGGAATATTCTGGGAGGGAAAATAGGTCAGTCATATGCATGAACCCCCTCAAGCAATAATCTAAAAAGTTTTAGATTAAAACCCATATTTGGGTGAGAAAGGGGCACCTTTATTTTTAGAAAGGTGAAAAAAAGGGTATTTAAGATCTTAGAATTTGGAAGAGAATTGGAAGCTTCCATTTTTTAGGACTGAATTTAACTTTTTTGGAGAAAATCTTCAGAGACCTACCAACTTAAATTATTTTAGATAAGTTTTATTGTTTTAATTAAACACATTAAGGTTGCTAGGCTTTTTGCACTCCAATTGATGCCTTAACATCTTACCTCAGGAAGTGTAATATAAGCTGTTACCTGCACCTTTATCCTGTGTAATTTGTTATAGCTTGGTATTAATTGTGTAGGATCTGCTGTATTAACTGTATGAGATCTGTCCATATTTGCATTAATGTATATTTTGTTATTTCATCATAAGCTTAAGATAACATCATAATTTCATTATCATGCATTATTCTGTTACTCCACTATAAGCTTAATAACCAGTGCTCTTATCTATTATTGCTGTCAGCAATAAAAATTGTTATAAAATACCTTAAATGTGCATATCACCATTCATCCCGTGAGTGGTCCATTTCAGTTCTGATTTATTTGTGGTCAGATTCTGTACTAGGACTCTTATCCTTCAAATGGACTTGTTAAAATCTATGTTGGCTATTCTGAATTCCAAAGTAATTATACAATTTGGCTACAGCCTGGACACCGCCTGGAACGCACCAACCTCCCTTCCCCAGTAGGCTTCAAGACCACAGTCAGCCCAGCCAGTGCTGGGGGGAAGCCGGCTGCTCATGTGTCATCCCGCCCTGAACAGCTCACATGCAAATAGGGCTGAGGCCTGGCTCAGTGTGTCTGGAGAGTCCGTGGAAGCCAGGATCCCCTGCAGCTGCTGGGGGTAGTTAGAGCCACCGGGATGAGCAAGTAGGTGCAGAGCAGCAAGTCTGAGCCCCATGGTATTATGTTATGTATGCAGGAGGGAGGTGAGCTCTCCCCAACCCCCTGACCTACACACAGCATGGATGGTGCCTCCAGGCAGTTTAAGTAATGCACCTCTGTGAGTCAATTCTGAGTCAGCAGCACAGGTTTCCTCCAGGGGACACTAGAGTCAGGGTGCAGCTGGAGTCTGCCTCGGTGTCTTCCAGCCGGGTAGGGACTGTGGCTGCCAGTAAGGGGAATACACTAGAATGTTGCTTTCTGCCCCATTATTCTATTGTTAGAAGTCCCAGAATGCTGGCCCCTAAAATTTGTGGGCCCCAGAATGACGTTCTGGTGTGTTCCCCCTTTCTTTAACCCCTGATTGAAAGTGTCTGTTGTCAGGGCAAGATCATCCTTATATGAAAATGTGTATGACTTCACGGGTGGCATGTCTCTCATGTAGATGCTGAAGAGTGTTGGTGTAGGTATTGAGCTTTGTGGCAGTTCATTGTTGAGGAACTGGGGCAAACAAAATTTGTAATCCAAGTGGACATGAAGGGGGCATTGCCATTATATTGAAATTACAGGAGATCACTGAAACTGAATGTCTCCCCATCCACCAAGAACTGAACTTTCACTCCCCGCCCCCGCAACTGCTTGAAGTCACATAAACTCTTTTGACCATTTAACTTTTGCTGATGCACCTTCAGCTCTCAGGAAATCTGTAAAGTTAATGAGGTTCACAAAAAGTCACCTGCAATTAATGTAAACTGGAATGCCCCAGAACACAGTTTTGGGACCCACAAATCTGATAGCCTAGAGTTTTGGGGCCCAGATTCTAAAATCTAGAAAAAAACTGGGCACACGCATGCATGAAGATAGTCCAGACAATAGAGGAAGGGTGCCCAAAGATTAGGAAGGTTCCAGGGCCCCTCAATTTATACTTTAACCACTGGAAGTCACAAACACCTCACAACACATCTGATGCAGAAAATCCCTGACTTTGATTTCCCATGTATCTCATGGGCAACAATAAATGGCATCTGTGCAAATCATAGCAGGTGTGAATACTTCCTGCAGGACTGTAAATTTAAGGACTCTCCAGTATGCTACTGTGATCGCCCAAAACAGACTGTGGAATGTGTAACAATTCATTGTCTGATTCACAGATATGAAGAAGGCATCACAGCAATACACATCACTACTCTTGATGCAATTATCTAGTTTAACCATCTGAATATAAAAATTATACTTTTTGCTGCACATCTACATCAGTCATATGAAGAAGGGCAGTGTTTCAAGTGTTTTAATGACACAGTTGCTACTGAGTTATTCTAGGAATGTCTAATCCAGTATAATGCATTTAAATCACACTATCTCTGCACTGGCCTCCCACAGCGGTTCCGACAGGACCCTCAACTCACCCAAACTAAGGTCTTCTAAGTCCAGGTGGTGAATACTCTTGTGGGAGACTCAGCTTTCCATCTCAGTCCATAGAAGTTGACCATCTTCCATCAAAGTTCAAAAGGTCCATTAAGCGCTATTTAAATCATTTAAGGTTATTGCAGAGTTGTCTTCCCTCAGGAGGTCTCTGAAGAGAAACAGTCTCTTTCAGATCCACAGGCAAATTTATTTTCTATTGGTGTCTAAAGGACATTGACATAGGCACTCTCATACCGTGACCAGATAGCAAGTCTCACAAACTGGAGGTGGGGGATAATGTGGGGCACAGACAGATAATGTAGGGGGACAGACAGATAATGAATAACATTTACCTCTAAGTATATGTTAGTTAATGTTGTGTATATGTCCTTTAGCTTCATTAAGTAAATTAATTCTGTAACCCTATGTAATAGACATTATAGCCAATGTCCAACAAGACTCCATATTCTCAGTTGGGAACTCCTGCTTAAACACTGAACTCCATTTTGTATACTTGATGAAACCTGGTTTAGGTGTATGCTGTGTATGTTCATTTAAATGTGTGAATAAGGGTGTGTGTGGGGGGGGGGCAGTCTCAGCTGCCAGCCTGTCCTGATGAACCATAAGTACCATCTAACTGGGTGAACAATGCGGACATCTATGATTAAAGCAAACAGAAGGAGCCACCCCAGAAAGAAAAGAACAAAATACAATCAAGTCTGCAAGTGACTGGTGACCAATGATCTCACAAGAACCTTGAAGCAACATGACACAGCAAATCCCATAGACTTACATGAAGGCCAGCAAGTATGAAAGATGGGTAAGAACATGAAAACTTTGGGTCTTGTTCTGCAACTGTCATCTTGGAGCATCAGATCATGACCGACAGAGGCCTGGCTCTCTCTTTGTGCCCAACCTAGTTGGCCACTAGGTTGGCTCAAGCAACACATGAAAGGACTGGTAATTATATCATACCAGGTTGCAGAACTTCTTGTGTGTGGGTGTGTGTGTGTGGGTGGGTGGGTGTGGGTGTGTGTGGGTGTGTGTCACTGCTTTTTGCTATCCTTACTTATTTACAATAAATGTGGCATGTTGCCTTATTCCCCTGAATAAGATCCTGCTAGTCTTTTCTTTTTATTGGGGGGTGCTCTCCTGGGTGCCCTTTTTAGTATAACAAGATACCTATATAAGAAAATGGACAAATATCAGAAATGTCAAATAAAAGTTGGACAGCTGGTCACTCTCAACTCTCCTATTGCTCAGAAGATGTATCGTTGATCTGAGAGACTCTAGCCTTCCACCAGATCTTCCCGAGAATCAGAAGAATGAAGGGCTGCTGCCTCCCCACTCCATCACCAAGTACACTAGATTTGCTGCTTTTTACAACATTCCCCTAAGCTTGATATGCCCTGTAGACATGTCAGTTTGTGGCTTGTCTAGTCAAAAGTAGACCCTTAAGTCTTCCCTGACTAGTGTGTAGTTAGTACATTCTTACCCTACATTGTCTCACTTTTATCCATTATTTTTGTAGCTAAGCCACAAAGAAAGTGAGCCATGATTTTTGTGTGAGGAAACTTGGAGAATCCAGATATAAGGGTGCAGGATCCTTAACCTGATTTTTGTAATGTGTAAAATTTGAATACATTGCAGCCTTTTCAAGTGGTGAACAAAGTGTAGGACAATATTTGCCTGTTGAACTAACAGACCCATTCTTGTTGTTAATATTTTAGTTCACATGGCTCAGTAGGACTTGAATAGATATATTATATTTGATCAGGTTTATGACATTTATTGCTGAAAAATTATTTTATTCAACTACTATTTAAAAAGGAAGTGACAATGGGCATTGAGACTTAGATTTAAGGCTCCATTTTTGCTTATCATTGAATGAAGTTCTTCCAGGCACAGTGTTATGCTAAGTCCCTCAGCACCACTCAGCCCTATGGCAGGATTGCTTTGGAGATTGGTTACATATGTAGGGGCCGTACAAAGGCTTCTTTGGACACCCAGCACTCTGCAGAAGGGGTCTCTTCTCTCCATCCAGATATACCAATCTAGGGGTGGCTTCTTAGAGACACCCCAGCCCAGGGGAGGACTATGGAATAATGATCAAGGAGTGCATCCCTGGATACTGCTGAAGGTTTGTGTGTGTGCTTCATCTCAAACACTGCAGAATATTATGTTGAGAAATCATGTAAATAAGTTTTATATAGGGAAGAATGAATTTTACCCAAAGGTGCCTAAATAATACTTTTGCCCTTGTCCTGTATCATGAGTTTCAGAACAGTGGGTGATCTTTTATTTTGCATCTAGGACAGACCATCAGTATAGTAAAAGTAATTCAAGACTGATCTCTGAGTTTACTAGTTTTCTTTTCTTTTCTTTTCTTTAATTTAAGCCAGATGTGCCTTTAATTTAGCCTTTATAGAAAATGTGAGTAATCCCAGATCCTTCATAAAACTGTTTTTAAGTGGATTTCCATTTCTATTTCAAAGGGAGTGCTGAAACTGCTCATGCTGAGTTCTGATGTTGCCTCAGAAACATGCAGTAGTCCTCAAGGCACAGTTGCTGAACAAAGTATTCCCAGCACTGCTGGGGGAGTGTACCAGAAACACTGTTGAAGGAGAACAAGGAGTTAACATTTCTAAAGCATGTGTCCAGATTCATTGATGTGTAACCATGTGCCTTGTTATTATTGTATTTTCCATAAATAAAAACAACCATATAATTGGATGAAATAAATACAGCCTATAGAATGGAATACATAACGCCATCCTTATTCACACTGAGGAGAAACTTCCTTCACAAATATATTCAAATTGATAGTTTTATTCAGAGAACAAAATGCTACTCAGCTGAATTTCTCCTGATATGCACAAATGGAAGAAGAATCAGATCCACAGGCTTTTGTCTTGGATGAGAAATGGAAAATGAATCAGAAAAAAATGTTGTTATATAATAGGAGCACTATTTTTTTTAATTCAGGTATCAAACCACTATGTTCCATTTGGGGCACATTTAAAGAAGAAGAAGAAGAAGAAGAAGAAGAAGAAGAAGAAGAAGAAAGACAAACTGCCCAGAATAAAACAACAAATGATAGATTTTTTTTTTGGAAAAATAGGATGAAACTTTAAAGGCAGTGAATACATTCATTCTGGGGAAAGAAGAAAGAAAAAACTTGTTTCAAATACATAAAAGGTAGTCACAGAGGGAACTTCAGTCAGGTTTTCTCTATAGTGAGTAAGGACAGAACAATAGGAAATGGAACAGTGAAGTTACAAGAAAAAAATTGCATTATGTAATCTGTAGGGCTGGCTGGAAAATAAGAGTTCCATTGCAAGAAAAGGCAAGTTTTCAAAGTTTGTTTTAATTCTACATTGGCATAAGAGTGACACCTTTTGCAAATTTTCACAAAGAGACCTGAGAAAGCTCCACCCCAGTATCACCAATATCCTAATGGTTAGGACACAGTCTCATGACATATGGGATAGTTCACTTCAAGATCATGCTCTGCCTGATTCTTTAACCTATCCCTCCTGCATCCCTTGGGAGAGCTCTAATCATTCAACTGTATGCACATGTGAGTATGTGTACAACCTGGACCAGAAAAAACTTCTCACTGATAATCATAAAACCAGCTGAATATTTCAGTTTTGATGGGATTTTTCTGAAGAAAAAATGTTTCATCAAAGGTTTCCCAACAAGCTCTACTAATACTAATACTAATACTAATACTAATACTAATACTAATACTAATACTAATACT
>ML681993.1:22646350-22695836 GCA_007922195.1 Podocnemis expansa
ATACTAATACTAATACTAATACTAATACTAATACTAATACTAATACTCATCCTTAAGAATGGTTTGAAACTGAAATATAATCATAAGGGATAGTGTGAAATTACAATCATAGGAAATATTTAAGGCCAAATTACTCTAATAGGTACACTTCAGAAATCATTTAATTAGTCCTGTCTCAATGAATGGCAGTAGTTTTGAAGTCTCAGTTCTGTCTAAAGTATCTATCACCACAGAATTAAGTCATCTGTGACTTAAATGATTCTCTGATACACTCATGTGCATACAACAATGTTCTCTTCATTTCCAGTGGCTAAACAGGATGTACTGTTTCTTTTTTGTTATATACCCTAGCTCAGCAAATTATTTAAGGACATCATCTTTAACCTCAAACAAATGCCTACATCCCACTGAAGAAAATGAAGCTTTAGCTAATGTCAAGTTCTTCCTTAGACAGGGATAGACTTTTGAATCTGAGGCATAAACAGGAATTTGTAAAACAAGAGTAATATTTGCTTATTGACCTCATAAAGATATTCTGTGTATTAGTTGGTATGCTTAGAGTCCTTTGAAAGTGAAATACTAAGTAAGTGGTAGGTATTATTATCAATTATGATTTGTAAGAAATGATGCACATAATAATGTACAATTCCAAATATACTGGGTGTTCATATTCTAGTAATGAACTATTCAGCCTAACCCCAAAATGTTTTAATGCTAACAAATAAGTGAATCCATTTAGCAATACAGCTTGCTGTATTTAGTATTTATGCATTCAGCTCATTCTGTAGACACTTTTCTGTTTACTTAATCCATTCACATTCCTACAGAATCTTGTTATAAATTTTGACTGAACAAACTATGAATTTTTAAATGGTTTTAGGTAAGGGAAATAGATACATCCAAAAGGCCAGTGCAAGGTCTATGGATAACTTAAATCCTTTTGGCTATGTCTACACCTAGAACCTTAGTTTGAATTAACTGAATTTGAACTAATCAAGTCAAACTGATAATGATTAGTTCCAATTCAGTCAATTTGAACTAACATGGCCACACTAGGAAAACAAATTTCAACTAGCATGCCCATGGACAGGACTTGCTAGTTTGAATTTGAAGAGGGACACCATGAGAGGTGTGGCAACATGGTTCACAAGAAGGGCCATGCTACCACCCAATCCTCTGCCAGGCTCCAGCCCTCTAAGCCTGGTACAGGGAGAAGCATACCCTGTCCAGCTCTAGCTGAGGTGCTTCTAGAGCCTGGCAGGGGATGCTTTCCCCTGTCAGGCTCTGTGGAGAAAGGGCATCCCCCCAAGCAGTGCTGCCTGGCATGGGGAAGGGGTCTCTATGCACAGATTGAGCCCAGGTTGTCAGCATGGGGAAGGGATTCCCACATCAGCAAGCTGGGCTCCAGTCATGCACGGGGGTCCCATCCCCGTGCCTGGCAAGTACGGCTAGAGCAACACACAGGGATCCCTTCCCTGTGCCAGCAAGCGGGGCTGGAGCAGCACCTGTGGAGCGCAGCTCCAGACCAGCATGGGGATCCCTTTCCCACACTTGCAAGTGGGACTAGAGTGGCACCCAAGGAGTGCAGCTGGAGCCCTGTGCGGTGATCACTTCTCCCTGAACCAGGCGAGCACAGGTGAAGCCACATGTGGGATTCCATTCTCCCTGCCTGGGGACCACTGCTGGAGACCCACCAAGGGTCTCTTCCCAGCCCTGGGCAAGCATGGCTCCAGCAGTGCATTTGGATTTCTTTCCCCTAGAGCCCCACACCAGGATCCCATCCCAACGCCCTGCAAGTGGGGCTCCTGCCAGGTGGGGGGTTCTGTCCCCTTACCTGGCAAGTGGCTGGTGCCCTGTGCAGGGCTCTACTCCCCGTGCCCCAGTGGTGGAGAGGGCACCTTTGGGGCTGCTTGCCCGAGGTGCTAGTGGGCTTGTCTTCCCTCCAGGGTGCCATGCACCCTGGGAGGAAAGTCAGTCCATGTTAGTTCAAACTAAAGTTAGTTTGAATTAACGTGGCTACTACTAGTATTTCTGTTACTAACCTGTAATAAATCTGTTAAGCTGTGATACTATTTTAAGTGGTATTTTCTACAATACCCTGACACTTGAGGTTTAGACCCAAGTTTTGGTTTTGATTTGCTGGAAACATGGCCAGCACATCCCTGTCAACGTAAGTCAAGCAGAAGGAACTCCCTGATATAAGAGGTGCCCCTCTGTGGAGTTCCTTGGGAAGCAAGTAAGAAAACTACAGGGAGATATGGTACCTGCACATCGTCCAGGAACATGAGGACTCAGTCTGGTCAAACATGGAGGCATCTGTGATGGAGGATGCTAGCTGATCACTGATGAATACAGCAGGAACAGGCCACCTCTGTCAATAGACAGCTTTCTATCCTTCACTCTAGTCCCTGTCCATTGATGTCAATAACTCGTATTTTGTAGTTGAAACAGGAGGAAAGAAAGAGATCCCAGTGGCTGAGGAAGAGGAGGAACCATTCATGTCCAGCTCTGGGAGATTCACTGCCATCACGGCTGACAAAAGGAGATACAGAGCAATGATGATCAGGGACTGCCTTCTGAGGGAAATGGAGGCATCCATCCATGGATCTGACATGATGCCCCGGCATACATGCTGCCTGCCTGTAGCCTATCTTAAAGACACTCTGTAACGGCTGTTCCTTTGATCATTCTGATAACATCTAAGAGTGTTGCCAGGTGACAGTCTGATCCTGAGAGGGGCAACAGTGACTACAGGCCTCTGGGAATGAAGGTAGAGCAATCAGAGATGCAGGTTTTGTTCTGATCCCTTCCCCCCAGCTGAAGGCAAAGACATATATACCACGGAGATAAATGCATATATGCATAGATGGTGTCTAAAGGAGGACTTCAGGTTCCTTGACCACAGGATGGTGTTCTAGGAAGAACACCTTCTAGGAAGAGATGGGTCTGTCTAATTAAGAAAGAGAATTTTCATTAGATGACTTACCAATCTGACAAAGAGGTCTTCAAATAGGTTCAATGGTGGAAGGTAACAGAGACACACACACAAGCATAAAAAAAGGTAATGTTAATGGGGTAAGGTGGAAACATGGATAATTACAACATGGTAAAAGGACCAACAAGAAGGAAATCAATAGGGGAATCTGATTATTATTTTAGATGTCTGTACACATACGGAAGATGCAAGAGGAATAAATTGAACAAACAGCAAGAATTTGTACACAAGCTAAATTATGATTTAACTGGCATAACAGAAACTTGTTGGGGTAAGTCTAATGAATAGACTATCGGTATAGTGTAGTATGACTTGGTCAGGAAGGATAAGCAGGGAAAAATGGAAGGTAGGGTTGCATTTGACCTAAGGGATATATATGCTTGTTTAGTGGTTCCAAAGGAGGTAGAGGATAGAAAAGTTTAGAGTTGCAGGGTTAAGGTGATAGGATTAAAAGTAGGGGTGATGTTACGGTGTGAGTCTACTTCAGAACACCAAATCAGAAAAAGAAGGTGGATGAGGTATTTTTAAAACAAACAAGACAAATATCCAAAACACAAGACCTGGTAGTAAATGGGGACGTTAAGGCTATGTTTACTCTGCCAAATTATTTCAAAGGCAAGCTTAGTCCGGACTAATTTAGCCTTTAGCTACACTACGCATTGACTAGTCTGAACTAAGGAACTGTTTAGTTCAGAGTAGGCAAAGCTTAGTCCAAACTAACAAGAACCCCTGGTTAGTTCAGACTTCCATACTTAGTTCAAAATTTAGTTTGAACTAAACACGGGCAAAACAAGAACTAAGTCTTAATTTGAATTTAAAATGTTTTGAATTAGGCCATTAGTTCGAGCTAGCCACGCATTCTGGTTTGCACTAAAACATTAGTTCGAACTAGAATGCGTGACTAGTTTGAACTAAAAAGCCACAGTTAGTTTTCACTAACCCAAAGTTAGTTCAAACTAACCTCTGACTTCTTTAGTTTGGACTAGCAAATCCAAACTGAAAATGGCATATGTAGACACAGCCTCACTAACCAGACCTCTGTTGAAAAAGTAATTGGGGAAAACACAACATTCCAGTAAGTTCTCAGAATGTATTAGAAACATAATTTTGTTACAGAAATTAAAAGAAGTAACCAATGGAACAAGACATTTTAAACTTGATTCACATTGATACAATTGTAAAGTGAAAAGTGCTTTGGGTGACACTGGTAATGAAATAACAGAGTTAATGATTCTAAGGAAAGGAAGTAGTGAGAACAACAGAATAAGGGTAACAATTCAAAAAGGAAAACTTTAACAAACTCACAAAACTGGTAGGAAAGATCTCATCAGAAGAAAAACTGAGGGGGGTAACGACGGAGCTGCTGATGCATCTGTAAATATTCTACTTTGGGCAGCTGGGCTCCTTGTTTGTTTTCCCATCTGACTCTTACTCTTCCCAGGCAGCAGAAGAAAAGAGGGGAGATTCCCTCAGGACCAATATGGTAACTCAGGGAGGTGAGGAATTCATGGGGAAAGGCACAGGTGCTCGCTGATGACTGGCCTGGAATTCCTGGAATGGGCTGCCAAGAAATGGGAGAGGGGGCCTCCCACTGCTGCCCTGAGAGTGAAAGGGGCCTCCAGCCCTGAAGGAGAGGGAAAACGACGGGCAAGTCTGGGAGCTGCAACCCCCTCAGTTGGCCCTAATGCTGAACATAGGGGACCCCCTCCCAGCCCAGCTGCAGTGAGGGCTTCCCAGTTCCCTAATGTACCTGGCCAAACAAGGCTTGAAGACTATGTCTAAACTAGCAAATTAGGTTGAATTAAGGAGCCTTAATTCAAACTAATTTGAACCTTGTTTATACTAGGCTTTGCTAGTTTAAGCTAAAAAAATTTTTAGTTTAAACTAAGTGAAACTTAGTTCAAACTAGTTAGTTTGACTGGTTAGTTCAAACTAACTGCTTAGGTGGAACTAATTTGCATATTTAGTTTGAACTAGCACAATGCGGACATGCTAGTTCAAACTAAATAAGCTTGAACTAGCAGTTAGTTCAAACTAAGCACTTTTTTTTAAAGTTAGTTCAAACTAAAAAACTAACTAAAAGTTAGTTCAAACTAAAACAGTGTGGCTAGTTCAAACTAAAAATTAGTTGGAACTAAAAAAAAAAAAAATACATGTGCTTAGTTTGAACTAAATTTCAAACTACTTAGTTCAGATGAGCCCAACTCTGAACTAAGATTTTAGGTGTGGACAAAACCACTGGGATTCCCATTGCCTCAGAACTGCATTTTTGTAAGTCAGGCAGGACGGAGGGAAGGGACTCCTGGGACTGTGGGGGCACAGGCTAAGGGCTAGAATAAACGTATGCTGCTGGGGCAGGGGCTGCTGCTGCCCCAAGACCTGCTGCAGCTGCAGAGGCTGAGGCAGTGAAGCTGAGATACATGCCTCCAGCAGCAGTGAAGAAGTCAGAGAGAAGGGGCAGGCACCCCTGAAGCCCTAGCTCCGCTCTCCTATTACTGTTTGTGGCAAGGCATGCAGTATGAATGTCCACTGCTGCCTGGCAGTAGAGAGAGATAACAGAGCAGCACACCTCCCTAGCTTAAGCACCCCCCCGCCATCCAACACCTCCCACCCCATGCTCTCCACTGGCCCTGCAGTTCAGTCACCTGCTTCAGTGGTGAGCACCCTGTGAGCTTCTCAACGTTAGCCTATAAAATGAACAAGGAGTCCTGAACTAGACTAAAACGGCTGCCCCTTTGGAATGTTTGTCTGAGGATTGTCAGGCCAACATCCACCTGATTCTGCCAACTCCTCCCACCCACTGAGAGTCCCATAGAACTGCTTACGCCCCCCCAACAGCCAGAGACTCTCAATGGGAGCTCGATTGTTCTCGGTAGTAACAGAGGGCAGAACGAGAAGCAATGGCTTCAAGTTACAGCTGGGGCGGTCCAGGCTGGATATTAGGAAAAACTTCCTTACTAGGCGAGTGGTGAAGCATTGGAATAAGTTGCCTAGGGAGGTGGTGGAATCTCCATCTCTGGAGGTGTTCAAGTCCCAGCTGGACAAAACACTGACTGGGATGATCTAATGGGAGTGGTCCTGCTTTTTTTGGCAGGGGGTTGGACTAGATGACCTTGTGGGGTCCCTTCCAACCCTATGATTCTATGATTCTATGATTCTATACCCTCTCTAGGGACCAATCTCCCATTTGGCAGAGCCAAGTTGATGTTGATTCCAGTCAGATTTTTAAATCTCCAAGGGACTGCTCCTGCGGGCTTCTTGCTGAAGGAAATAAGGCTGAGAAGCTGCTTTCAGCCCTGAAAGAGTCGCAGAGGACAATGCTGTGAGCCCCACTCCCCCACCCCTTGAGTTGCACATAGGGGGCCCCACCCCAGCTTAGGTACACCCAAGACTTCTGAGTTCCCTGACCTACCTACCTGGGAAAATGAATTCCCTCAGCACTGCAATAGGGTAAGTAGGGGAGATTGGGAGCTGGGGTGGGGGGTGGGGATTCCTGGAATTGGGGTTGAGGAGTGTGGACTATGGCTAGAACATGCTCAGGTGGGTGTTTCCCCAAGTTTCCTGAAACGGGGCTGAATCTGCCTCCAGCCCTGAAGAAACTGGGGAGGAAGGGCAGAGCTGGGGACTGAGACTACCAGGAACATTGCTGGCCACAGAAAAGACCCAGGGCACAGGCCCAGGCCATGCTCCCTGGGCCCAGGCCACGCCCCTTGGCCATGTGCCGGCGCCTGGGCCCGATAATTCATCGGGCTCCTGCCGCCTCCAGCCTGGCCCCAGACCCTGGCCGGTTTCGGGGCCAGGAGAGGCAGGCGCTGCTGTGGGTTTCCCAGCCTCAATGCCCAGCTAGAACTGGAGCCACGAGAGGTGGGCACTGTGGAGGGCGCCCAGGACAGGTTCCCCAGTCTGGGATGGGGCTAGCCCAGATGCTCAGGGTACCGGTACTGAGACTCGGGGCATGTGCCCCATGTGCCAGGTGCCAGCAATGCCCCTGGAAACTACCCAACCTTCCTTCAATTTCTGATATGGCCACTGCTGCCCAGCAAGGAAGAGAGGGGAAAAACATTTTCTGATTCCTCAAATGTGATTTTGCATCTTGGAAAAAAAAAAATCCTCTTGAGTTACATATGCTCCCTCATAACGGCATAGCTGCCTTTTAGAAATGGTGCTACTGAAGGGCAAGATCAAGGCACAGCATTTCCTGAAGTGATGGATCTTTCTTTTTTAATCAAAAAGTCAAAACAAACAAACAAACAAAAAAAAGATAAGATTTTTTTTTATTTATTTGTGAGATAAAATGTGAAGCTGAATATTTTATAGCAGATACACGTGAGAATTGCCATCATTTTCTGTAACCACCAGTTGAGATAATGAGCTGGATTTAGTACTAGTTTACATGGATACATCATATCCTGACTTCCAAAAACAACTACACTAACTCATAGCATGGTAAAGAATTTGCCACAACTTACACAGAGATGAGAGGGCTGTGAAAGGTTTAGCATGAAGAGTCATTTTCATCACAAGCAAGCAGTAATGTTTTGATAGTAAAGTTGTTTTAATGTTAGGGTATACTAGACTTCTGACAGATAAGGGGCTTAGCAGCTTGAAGTCAAAGGGAAAATTCTGTTGTCTGTAACAGTTTTAATATTTCCATCAGTCTTCTGGGAGGAGAAGGGCCGTTCCTAGGGGGGGAGCAGGGCCCAGGGCAAATCAGTTTGTGCAGGGCCCCCCCATTTTGTCAATTTTTCTTTAATAAAATCATAAACTTCTAGCCCTCAGACTAAAAAGTTGCAGAGAGAAGCAGAAAAACATGACCTGACTTTATCCTAAAGGCTCAAAACCCAGAAGTCAGAGAAAATAGCTCCCCCCATTTAGTATTTCTTTAAACATGTCTTTATTTTTAAGTGAGTTTTAATGATATATTTAAGCCAGACGTGTGACTATTTTTAATGTTTAGGGTAGGCAATACTGAATGTGTCATGTTGATGTTTCATCAACCTCACAGCCAAGTGAACAGGAGCATCTGGAGGTACTCTTCTTTGTGGCTCTGGTTTTCTGTTCAAGATGGTCACACAATTTTACAAGTTTAATAATTTCTTAGATCAAGTTTTTGTTAAACTGAAAATTCAGAGAGAGAGATGCTATTTTTGGATGATATCGAGAAATAAATTCAGGTCCTCTCTCACCTTAAAGCACTGGATTCCAATTGTCTAATGTATGCTATTTCCTTTATGCTGCCTGACTCTCTCCTTTTCCATCTTATTTTAATATATGCATTCATACATTCCTCATTGCTTTGCAGGTGATCTAAGTAATGAAAGTCAGGTATTGTTTGAGGATGAGAGGAAGAAACAAGGGACCTTTGTTTTCCTCTCAGATACCCTGATGTAAAACAAACAAGGAGTCTTGTGGCACTTTTAAAAGCTAACAAATAAATAAATTTGTTAGTCTTTAAAAGTGCCACAGGATTCCTTGTTTGTTTCCCTAAACTAGACCCACATGGCCACAGTTGCTTTCCTCTTTGCCATGCTTTGGGACTGGTGGTCTGACTGCAATCAGTGACAATGGGGCTTATTTACAGTGCAGAAGGTAGGACAAAAAACGTCTTTAATGTGTTGATTGATGGCCATTAACCCTAAAAACCCACTATTTCCATACGAGCGCTAGCCTCCCCCTCTCTCTCAGGTATTATAGATATTATCTGCACAGAGAAGTTTGCTCAAAAAGACATCCCTGAAGACTGAAAGCTCGTGTTAAATGTAGAAGGAAAAAAGTTCTTAAATATCTTGAACACTTTTTGGAGATGCTGATGTAAATTCAAAGAGAAGGTCCTCTTTTGTAAAGGTTGGGGATGTGACATTCTCCTGACTTTGTCCCCGTTTGCTTGACTGAGGCTGGCTCCATAAGTTTCATCTCAACACTTGCCCTTTCTCTTCCCCTCAGGGAGCAATTGTGGGAAGGTGGCTACTTAAGAGTTACTGTAAACAAACGCTGCCTGGCTGAATTCCCTTCCCCCTTCCCTGACCAGCCAGAGCTGCTCCCTAGTCCCACAGCTTGAAAAAGCTCCCTGCTTCCTTACTCCTGCCAGCTGTGTGGGATCCCCCAAAAGCGCGAGGCCCCCCAATGCGCGGGGCCTAGAGTGGTTGCCGCTTCTGCCTCCCCTTAAGGACAGCCCTGGGGAGAAGAGATTTAACATGTGACTTGTCTGGAGGTGAGAGCCACAGCCAGTACTAGGAAATAGGAAAGCTCAAGTGAACTCAGATCCCGCTTAATTCCTTAATCCTAGTCTATGTTTGGGATGGTTTTCGGTGTCAGTTGGCCAGCATTTATGCAAGGCATGTAAAATTCATTGAGTAGATGCTAGCCATTTTCTTAGCCACTGGGATAGACTCAGGAAAGCCAACCACAAATCCCTTTAGGTCAGCTTTCCTGAATGCCTCCTGGCTCCCAGGACTTCCAGAGCCGACTTCTGGGAGTGCAGCTGCTTAGACTCGCTGCTAAGTGCTTTGGAATGCCAGGCTGACAGCAGTATTTTGGCCACCGTCAGTATAGACATACCCTTATAATACTACCTCATGCTCTTGAATCCAGGGCACAATAGCAGAAGAACATGGAAGACAGGGTTTGATTCAAGGGAAGATGACCCAGGTGACAGCCTGAGAAGCTGGGCTTGGAACTCACCAGGCTCAGGGTGCTGTTTTTGTTGTAATGAAGAAAGGGAAAATAGAACATTTGAAATAAAATGGTTTATATGTGGTTTCATTTCTGATTTACCTACCAGAGTGCTGCACCTTTGTAGAAAGTTGGGGAATGACCCAGACATTTGAAGAGCTACATTCTGCTCTCAGCTTCTCAAAATCTTGTCAGTTAAGTCCTTGTGGGTAAATAAGAGGTGGAATGGTGTCAGTGAGCTAAGTGAAGTGAGAGCCCAGCTGCAATATTGTGAACCTTGTTTTATTGTGTAATTGAAATTGTACATGTAGCAGGCACCAACGATGCTCCTTTCTTGGTGTGCCATTTGGTCTAGGACTGACCCCAGCGGGAGAGCTCATCCTCACCATGTTTTTAAAAGTTCCCTGTTTCCTCACCAGAACCAGCAGGAACTTGAACACTACCTTAATTGCACTTCTGTACTTAAATTCCCGGCATCACTGCTGTCATATTGAGGAAAATCAAATGGAAATAAGAAGAGATTTCAGGGGAAACAAACCATAAACTAAACTGCTTGAGGTTCTGTACAATGTTTAATTAAGTCTCCTGTTTGTTGAGACTATTATGTCAGCCATAACAGGGATTAGTGGTTCCTCCCAGTATTGAAAATTGATGCCACACAGATTGTGCATTTGGCTGAGTTAAACCACCCAGATGCAAATATATAGTATATATACACACATCCAAAAATTATAGTTTGTTTCCTCTCATGTCTCCCCTTATTCCCTTTTTTTTTTTCAATATGATAGCAACAATACTGTGAGTATACTGGGAACTCTCATACAGAAGAGCTGTTTGCATGTGCTTGCTCATCAGAGATATAGCATCTACAGGAATTCTGTCTCTCAACATAATTTTAAAAACGGAGTCCCTTTCACAATCATAATAAATCCAAGAAAACTCATTAAGACAGAATACCAATCGTGTAACATTGCTATGAAATTCAGGACAGCAAGCTGTTCCTGAAGAGTTTTTTTTTTTTTAATGGGAAATGTTATTCAATATTTGTGAAACTGTTTTAAATCTACAAAGGATAGAATGTAGATAAACACTGGTTGCAGCAATGAAAATATCACTGGCATGTTAAAACTCAGAGTTCTTGGAGGAACAAAAATGAAAAAAAAATAGCACTTTCTTGCCCCCAAGTTGTGAGTTAATCAGGTGCTTGAAGCTACCCATTAATGTGAATAAAGTCAATCACAGTAGTATTGTTAATAACCTCTAGTAAATGATGAACATGGGCATTTCAGTTAGTACTGCTAGGCTTGCTGTCTCCACTAGTTCTTTGTAAACTTTTATAAGCACTGATGTTAAATAATGATTGACCTGAGGCTGAAAAGATCACACAGATCTGTGATCTACAAGGACAGTGTGAATCACAAAAGTGAAAGAGAATTACTTGAAAAGACGAAATGACATTTGACAACAATTATAGTAGATGAAAACAGAGAGATTGACCTATTAATTGTACTTGCTTGGCTTTATGCTTTGTTATGCATTCAAAAGCTCAATAGCTTTTGCAGAAATACGTAACATTTTTTCTTCAGTATTTGTATTTTCCCATGTTAGAAGGAGCAATTTTTCTGAGCCATGTTCAGAAAGAAGAACACTAATGTTTCATCAAGGTCACCACTAGGCATTACCAAAATGAAGCTGAAGTTTGCAGGAGTTTTTAAAAAATGTTAAATGAATTTTCATTCATGGTGCACAGCAGATGTGTTTTTAGGAGTGAGATTAAGACACACTTATTTATGATTCAGGCTACATTACTGTCCTAGTAGTTTAAATGAAATGATTCACAGTACTCATCAAGTAAGCTGCTACTCCTCAAGAAGAAGGAGGTAAAATCTGGCCCTAATAAATTGCACATCTGTTAACATTGGAAATCTTCAGGTGGAGCTGTGAAATAATGTAACCCAAAGTATACTGCAAGCAGGAATAGAACACAACAGAATTCATTGCCAGCTCCTTAGGAAGTAAGAACTTGTGAATGTTGTAGAAACATTTTCTTTTCTTTCCTCTAAAACAAATAGTTAAGCAACATCATGGCATACTGTAAAGCTGTCTGATGTTCCAAAATGCAGTTTTTAATTATGAAGTATTGTGTTTAAAAAAAGGCAGAACAAGAAAACATTATAATTTAATGTAATCAACATGCTTTGGATTCCAGATAAATTTGGTTCAAATCTGCTTAGATTGCAAAGGAAACTGATTTGAATTTTTGAACCCATTCACTAGTGGAAATGTATCTTCCTCAGAAAACTGAAGAGTATGTTATCTGATGAGAATTCCAGCAACAGAAGAGTAGCAGTAGAGAGTTACAGGAATGGGATGCCTTAGCAAGACTGGAAAAAAAAACAAAAAACAAAAACAAAAACAAAACACCACTAATAGCAGTTACAAGAATCTGTCCCTCACAGGAAGTTTTCAGTATATTTTAGATTCAAGACTGTGATGCTCAGCTGTTTTCTGTAGTTGTGTATTTTTAATTGTTTAATTCAGTGTCTCCAAGTTTACTAAGTGACAGGAAATGGATAGAAGAGAGAATCCTACCATGCAATTTACAGTCTATGGTGGAGTGAGCAAACGTCTTGGCCGGGAGAGCTGGGCACAGGGGCTCCCTTTCCCCATCCCCGGTTTGCAGTGGGGGAGCTGGGCACAAGTGGATCCCTTCCCCACTGCCTGGCTAGAGCAGAGGGAGCCGGGCATGGGGGCTCCCTTGCCCTCACACCGGGCTTGCAGTGGGAGAGCCATGGGCATGGAGATCTGTTCCCCACCTCCTGACTAGTGCACTGGGAGCTGGGCACAGGGGTTCCTCCCCTTTGCACAGCTGAGTGCCCCCAGGGCTGCAGCCAGGTGTGGGGGGCTGCCTGCTCCCCTGTCCAGCTCAGCACACCCAGAGCCTGGCGGTGGAGATGCCCCCCCCCACCCAGGTGAGAGCCAGGAAGGGGACTCTGTGGGTGGCATGGCCCATCCTGGGGCCCATCTTGCCACACCTCCCATGGTGCACCTCTCCTAAATCGTACTTTCAAGTCCTGTCCCTGGACATGCCTGTTCTATTTGATTTTTTTGTGTGGACCTGTTAAATCGATTTAACAATTCTTATAGTCATTCAATGATATTGCTTTAAGTTAAATTGCTTTAACTGCCTATGTATAGACACAGCCAATGACCAACACAACAGTGAGATCTTACAAGCCATTGCTCAATCTTTTGGTTTAGCTTGATATGTCACCAGCTCCTCCGGGTTTATTAAAAGTTACCCCAAAAGTTAAAAAATGAACAACAACAATTTAAAAACGAAATCACTAGCACCTACCCACAAACCAAAACTTTGCACAGCATTTGAACGTATTAGGAGTGGAACTGGACAAGACCTTCTGTTCACTGGTGTTCAGACTCCTGTAAATTACATTTCTCTTGACCTCTAGGACTGTGGGGTCTGGGAGCGAAGCAGCCTGAACTCTGCTGAGCAGGCTGCTCCAGGGTCAGGAACAGCGTGGCCAGGGAAAGGGAAGGGACCTGGGGATCAGGGATGGGAGCCAGTGGGAAAAGGGCAATGAGGGGGTGGGCCCCAGCAGCTGGTGGGTGGGTCAGGAAGCTGTTAGGTAATGGGGAAGTGGGGGGGTTCAGGGAGCTGGCGGGCAGCAGGGAGGTGTCCAGAGGAGGATAGCGGAGCTGGTGGGGAAGGTCCTGGAAATCGGGGGGTGGGTGGGCAGGTCATAAAAGTGGGGTTAGGGAGCTAGCAGGTGGGGAAGGCACCTGGGGACTTGGGACTCTGGGAGCCAGAGAGCAGTGGCAAAGGGTTTCATTGAGAGACCTTAACACTAATTGTGTTTTAAAAGAGGTGGGATGGTAGGCAGACTCTGGACCGGGGGGGGGGGGGAAGTTGGGCAGGGAGAGATGGGTGGATTCAGCTTTGCTGGGGGGGATACAATAGTTTGGCTGGAGCCGAGGAGGGGAAATGATTTGGTTATGTAGGCTGGGGATTGGGGAAATGACTCTTCTTCTCTTTTGGGCTGCCAACCACTGCCCATGTGATACTTGAATTATAGAGTTGGCTGTCTAATATCCTGGAACCAACACAGATAGATACAACAACACTGCTCAATGCATATCTGTAATGTGATCTGTGTATCTTTCTTGTTCACCTGTACAGTGTAAGTGCCAAGTATTTCATGTAAGGTGTGTTTTAAATGCTCATGGAGTGTTCTTCATTATGATTACATTGGCATGTTTCCTGCAACATTATACATATGTACAGATGTGGAACTCTGTGGTATGAGGACCCCAACTGAAACATACACTTGTATTTCTATACCCTGCACAGGTATGCATAGAATAATTCATCTTAAGAACCTTGGCTCCAGAGGGAAGAACCCATCTGGTGAGAGGGTTTAAAAAGAGGAAAAGAAACACTTTGAACTGGTTGCTTTGTCATGGATTCTACCTTCTAAGCAACATCAAGCACTAATACCTATCCACATAGAATCCTAGAATCATAGGGTTGGAAGGGACCTCATAGGTCATCTAGTCCAACCCCCTGGCAGAGGCAGGACCACTCCCACTAAACCATCCCAGTCATGGTTTTGTCCAGCCGGGCCTTAAACACCTCCAAAGAGAATCTGAGCACAAAATCATCAGTAGCCAAACCAATGTGGGAAAGCTTGACGTGTAACAATAATAAAAAATCCAATCTATTGGTGAGCTTCCAGAAAACAACATCCTGGCCACTCTGGATGTAGAGCAGGTATGGCCAAACTATGGCTCAGGAGCCACACGTGGCTTTTGAATGAAAAAGTGTGGCTCCTGGAAGAAAGTCAGCAAATCAATTTAGGAAAGCAAGTTGCAGCTGGGGAGGTTGAAGCTGTATATTAGGAAAAACTTTCTTACTAGGAAAGTGGTAAAGCATTGGAATGGGCTACCTAGGGAGTTGGTGGAATCTCCATCTTTGGAGATGTTTAAGGCCTGGCTGGATAAAACTGTAGCTGGGATAATTTAGTGGGAGTGGTCCTGCTTTTTTTGGCAGAGAGTTGCACTAGATGACCTCATGAGGTCCCTTCCAACCCTATGGTTCTATGATTCTATGAAAGCAGCCCCAGCCTAGGAGTTCAGGGGGGGGGTAGGACAGTGGTGAGAAGTGGTGGCATGGTAGGGGATGGCGGGGAGAAGCACGGCATGGTCAGGATTTTAAAAAGCTTGCCGCTAGCTTGTAGTCTTCTACGTCAAGCAACAGCTAAGTTTTTACTATATAGGCCTGATTGTCATGGTAACCTTAAGTAATTACTGGAATCTGACATTAGTAGAATCAACATATTTCCTCTTTTTATGATAAAATTAAAGTGTGCAATGAATGTTAAAATTAGTAATTTTGGAATAGGTAAAAATATATGGCTATATGCCCGAGTGCGGCTCTCGAAGGTTTAATAATCAACTTGTGTGGCTCTTGAGTTCCATAAGTTTGGCCACCCCCAAATTGTAACGGTTCTTTACACCAACATGCCACAGAAAGATGGATTACAATCTATTAGAAGATTCATCCCAGATGATGCCACAGCACACCTTGTGGCTGAACTTTGTGACTTTGTGGTAACCCACAACCATTTCAGATTTGAGGATAATTTATACCTCCAGATCAGTGGCACTGCTATGGGTACCCACATGGCCCCACAATATGCCAACACTTTTATGGGCGACTTAGAAAGTTTTCTCAAGTCTCATCCCAAAGTGAGAATATGCAATAAATATGGTAAGAATATACAATAAAACTTTCATGGCATTTACAGGGAAAAGACTAAAAAACTGGTGTTGAAAATGGATTAATAATAACATATGTGGAAAAGAAACAGACATACAAAATATTTGTGAAACTTCAGAGAAAAAAGCCTAGAAAAAAGGTAAGATAATTGTGTTCTTTAAATAGTTAAACAATGTTTCATCAAGATTTGACCTTTTTCTATTTAGTTATATTTTGCAAACTGAGTAAAACTGTTTTTAGTGTAGTTTTACAGGAAGTTCAAACTACTAACACAATTCTTGGTGCTATACAAAGAATCATTGCTATTTATTAATAAACACATTTTTTTGTATGAAACGGGAAACGCTCTACCCTATCTAATATAATTTGTGCTAACCCACTGCTTCATTATCAACTACGTTGCTTTAGAACTATAAATAGTTGGGGTTTTTTTTTAGACATTTGTGCTCACATGTTGCCCATATTGTAGCATATGGTAAAGTTCAGACTTGTGCAATATGCTATCATTTCATCTAAATAAACTAGCATTTTCTCATTGACTTCAACAGACTAAAAAAGTTGTCTAGGATGTTTTTGCCTATGTATAGTCTCAGCTGAATCTAGTCCTCACAATACTTTCTACTTCAAACATAAGAACTTGTTTAGGCTTGTAATAAAAGTAGAGTTTAACTGACTTAGCTTTACACATTTCCCTGCTCTAAATTCTGCCCTCTGATATACACATAAGGCTTTCATTTTAAAAACACAAAAGCATCACAAATATATAAGCTTGAAGGAAAAGAAATATGGGCTATCATTACAAACTGGGCTGAATTTATCATTATTATTTTTAAGTATCATCTGCCAATATGTTTCTATATAGCACTTCTCCCATTTTCAGAAATATGCATGCTTTTTAATGTACCATAATAAAAATGGTGTACAGGCACAGAGTTTGTTGTCATGTCAGACACACAATAGTGACATCACACTAACAGAGATGTGCACCTGACTTACAAGAGAGTTCTGTCTCCAAGGTCTGGTTTTACCCATTGAAATGCTTACCATTTTATAGTAATGTTTCTAAAAATGAAACAGCCAACTCCAGTCTTGAAAGTTATTAAGAAGACATCTCCACTGAGGTTACTATTTAATGTTAAGACTTTTAATAATTTAAATGGCTGCGTCCATGATACTAGCTAAGGATTTCCTACGCAGGGAGGTGTGTGATAAATAAAGACTTTGGTCTTAACATTCCTCCTGTCCAAGAGATTTTGTGTGGGCCTGCTGATTGGCATTGCATAACACTGAATGCATTTAAGTAAGGCAGAGTTCCTCAAAGGTATTGAAATCAGTGGAAATTCAGTGTCTAAACACCTTTGAAGACCTGGATCTTGGTTTCTGCTGAAACATGCAGAAATAAACCATCAGGAATCAGGTGAAGTTCTAATGATGCCTGAGGCATGGTACTCTAGCTCTCAAATATTTTAAGAGGTTCTTTTGTTTGTTTTTTGTGGGTTTTTTTTGTTTTTGTTTTTTTAATTCTTCACAAATTAGTCTTATTAATTCAGGTGTACATATTGCTATCTATTTGGTATGCTGAGACAGTGAAGCGATATAGTGCCAAGGAGAGTAGGAGGGATTAATGCCCAGTGTAAATGCAGAGAAAGTACACCAGTTGCACCAGCCCTTATGCCTCTTCCTGGTGTAAGGACTATGACTTTACTTAGCCTCAGCTTATGTTGCATGAGGAGGTAGAAATGCGTATATGCAGGACCAGTAGATATAGCTCAACTTCGATGGGTGCACATAAACAGATGAGATCATCTGGAAAAGGATTCAGGGAGTATGCTAATTTGTAGTGCATTTTTCCTTTTGAACTCAACATGCACACTGTAGATGAGGGAATACAGTATGATTAGAGAATCAATAATATACCCTATATATTATGTGAAACTCAACACAAGGATCACATAGACACAGGTCGCAGTGAAGCAGCCCACAGGACTATGTCAACTGTAACAGCTGTACTGCCATTTTCTGGGAAGATAGCATGAAATGGTGAGCTTTTCTTTTACTACTTCTACTGATCTTTGGCATCTGTCCATTCTGCTGCCCAACCTGAGATGGCACATCTGAAATTAAAATACATCTGAGATAAATATTTATTAAAATAGTATGGTGTGAAAAGGCAGGAAGAATATTTTATTGTCATGGATTCTGATGTGGAGCCCTTTTTATAGTATTGGATGTTATTTAGGCTTCTATATAATTTGGAAGGAACATTTTACCTTTCTTTTTTCTCTTATTGTCTGGAGGAATTTAAAAAAAAAAAATCTAAATGAGCTTCAGGGAGCTAGAGTTCCCAATTCAGGGGTTGGCAACCCACAGCTCCAGAGCTTCATGAAGCTCTTTAACAGCCACCTTGCGGCTCCAGAGATACCAGCCTGCTAGGGGGCTCCTGGCAAGCCCCAGCACCAAGGCCAAATTAGGCAGCTGTTTTGCGGCCCCAGCCACTGGGGGAGGTGTTGCTGAGGCCAGAGGTCACTCTGCCCTCTCTCTGCACTGCTCTGCTCCTAATGCAGATCAGTGTAGAGGAATTCTCAGTAAGCGGGGGCCACAAACTTAGTGAGGAGTGGAGATTTATTCTACACAGCTGCAGGCCCAAGGGCAGGGACCTGGGAGCCCTGAGAATAGTGTACATTATTCTTACATAATCACATAGTACATCATATTACAAAGTATAAAGTATTGTTGTATAGCCAATTAAGTTCTGAGTCCATCCTTTTTGCACCAAAATTCCCCCAATTACAACCTCTTCTTTTGATCCACCTTACTCCTACATAACCTCCAATCATAATTCATTTGCTCCATAGGTCTCTGGCCTAGCCATTGAACTGTCCCAAATGGGTTTTCTTTATCTGGGTAGACTGACTTTTAGAATTATGCAGGCAAATCCAAACACCTTCTCTGTCTCCAAATTTCAGTACACAGCTTGTCCTTGAAGCACAGACACAGACACAGCAAAGCTCTTTACAGCGTACCTTATCAGTTAGTTGCTTCTACTGGCCCTCTTCCAGATGTGCTAATGGAGTAGAGAAACTGCATCTCCCCCCCCCACGCACCCCAGGCCTACTGAGCTATTGTGTCTCAACGCTGTTAGGCCGTAGCCACAGAATTCTTCCACATCAGCTTCCCTGGCTGCCCTGCATACCCCTGGCTGACTGCCCCTTCCAAGGTGGCTGAGAGTTGCTGCTTGGAGCTGCTGTTTTTGATGAGGGGCACTGGGGTGGGACTCCTCAGTGTTGTTTGGCCGCCTCGCCCCTGGTCTCCCCCCAGCTTGAAAGGGCCTGATCCAAGCCAAGCTGCAGCACCCCACCTGAATCAAGCTGGGCATCCAGGGCTCCTACTTCTGCTCACAATTGAGGCCCCGCCTGCAGCACCCCCTGGGACTGCTGCAGCTGGGGCTCCATTCCCTGAGCAGGCTCCCACTAGAGCAGCTATTTCTAGCTTAGCTACCTGTCCCACTGGGTGAGGCACCCCCCAGAATGTCTGTTTCTCTTTGTCAGCCAGGGTGGCTGTGGAGAGGTGCTTCCAGCTGGGGAGATGGTGAGGAGTTGGCCCACAGGCCTTGTGATGGTACTTTCAACTTCACTTCTTCTCCCACTCCCTCTTTTCCCTCCTTTAGCATTCAATGTGGAGGGGCAAAAATACTCCCTACTTTGTATGGGCTTCTCCACGTGGGTGTATGTGTGTGTTCCCTTTTCACAGGGTGGAGGAGCATTTGCGGAGAAAGGCACATGCTTGGACCACAGGGGGAAAGTTCACATAGGGAAGTCTGGAAGGTCCTCTAAGAAGGCCATGCTCTTGGGCTGGATGCAAGCATGGGTGGAAACGCTGAACAAATTCTTCTTTTGTGTACTATGTAGTCGTTACCCCTCTTCTCATCTGTATAATTCATTTCTGTTCTTCAAGTGTCTTCTGCTGGCTTTAGTTAAGTGCAAGTTAATTTGCAAATAAGGAGTGTGGTGGCACTTTAAAAGACTAGCAAAGTGCACAAGCTTTCATGGGAAAAAATCCTACATTGTCAGGCACTTGAGGATGGAGAACTCCATGTAAATTAACGTATATAGATTCTCCATCTTCAAGTATCTGACGAAGTAAGATTTTTCTCCCTTGAAAACTCATGCAATGAATAAATTTGGTAGCCTTCAAAAGTGCCACCAGACTTCTTGTTTGTTCTGTTGCACAGCTACCATTGTTTCCTCTAAGCTGTGCAGCTGTGCTAAGCAGGATTTTTTCTTTCCTGTGCATGTTACTGGCCAGGTTGGCAGCTTGGCTGACGATCAGCTGGGTGGGGCAGGCCCAGGGTACAGAAGGGGTGGGGTGGGCCGTCAGCACAGCCAGGGATTGACCAGAGGGAGGAAGAAGGTGGTCCTGGGTTATGCCAGGCCAGGCCGGCAGCATGGCTAAAAATTGGCTGGGGGTGGCAGGGGGGGCAGGCCCAGGGTGAGGCTGGGCTGGGTCAGGCTGAGCTGGCTTCATGGCCGAGGATTGGCCAGATGGGGGACCAGGGGACGCCTAAGGTCGGGTCAGGCTGGGCCAGCGGTGCAGCCGGTGATTGGCTGGAGGGAGAGAGTCAGGTCTAGGGTCAGGCTGGGTGAGATCAGCAGCACTGCCAAGGATCAGCTGGGGGGAGGGGCGGGGGACTGGGGGAGCCCCAGGTTCAGGCTGGCAGTGTGGCTAAGGATTGGCCAGAGGGATGGACAGCCACAGCTTGGAGAGAACAGTGCTTGTAACATTAATATTTTTTAGGCTGTCTTTTGATGAAATTCAGCAACTAACAATTATGTATGAAGTAAACTTTAGCTCTCAGCAGGCCAGAAGCACATGCTCTCTTGACAACAGACCACAATTTAGAAACCTCAGCTCCATGGTAGGACGTTGCAATTGAATGGTCAATATAACGGGACAAATGTTGAAACAAACAAGCACTGAAACATTTTCCAGCCTGAAAGTCTCTAAAAGGTATCAAGGCTCCCTGACTAAAATTCCAGAGGAATCAAATTACTTGACCTGCTCATCATATTAAGTGGTTTACAGCTTTCCCTAGTCCTGAATCATTCTGGAGTCAAACCCCAAATGGATACATCAATCTTCTGTATTGCCAGTATATAATCTTGCTTTAGTTAAAATGAGAGTGAGACTGATCAATCTCACTTTGCTCTTTCAAAGTCACAACTGCTTGACTGAAAAACATTTATGGGCAACATTTTCAGAAATGACTATGCATGTTTAGTATCCGACATGATTTTATTTTGTTGGTGATTTGCAGTTCAGAAACCATGTCCATGATGAATGAAGTTGGACACCCACAAATCAAGGCATTCAAAACCACCAAGCACTTTTGAAAATTTAAGCCACTTATCTAATCATTTATACAGTGATAAGGATGTAGAGAAACAAACACAGAAAATCATTAAGTGAGGAAGTTAAGGAATCTAAGAGCAACAGTCATTTACACATTCCACATATCATATGTCGTTTATGGTAATACCAAATAAGTGGTTGATGGGGTCTTACTCCAGTTGCCACATATTTAAAAGTCCTGGGCCCCAGTCTCTGATAGTCAGGGTGCTCCATGATCCTAAATAACAACTTTTATTACTTTTTGGTTGTTTTATATTTTTCAACAATTTCTGTCACATGAGTTTGCAGAACAATTTTATTCAGAAAAAGTTTTGCACATGGATTGAAAATTTTGCACACAAGCCACCAAACCTTGGAGGGAACATTGACTGCTACCCATTTGGAAGTTAATTTGCAGTTCAACTTACACTGTCAGTGAGTGTCACCACGCATTTTGGGAAACACAGAATGAGGCAGAGGCAGTGCTTGTATTATCACAGAAATCATGTTACTATTGTAGGAAAGCGGATGCTATGGGCTGGATTTTGGCTCTGAGAGTCACTGCTTCTGTTATCACATAGATGTGTGTAATATTCCAGCCTTGTGTAGACAAAGTAGTGTCAGCATGAGAGTGCTTTTCTCCATGGCTCGCATTCATTGTGTTCTCTTTTAAAGAAACTGCTTAATTCTTTAAAAATAGAATTTGATAACCATATTGCTTTTAAAATATTTATGTGCCTAGGGTAGCTCACTTTGTCTAGTCACTGGATGACTTTTGGTATAACATGGACCTGTTGTTTTGAAAATATTCCTTTTCTGCTTTTTGTTTTTTTGCCTGGGTACATTAATTAAACAAGCACTTGGAAAATGTATATTTTAAAGATTATTTTTTAAAAAGGTAAAATAACTATACTTCAAGGTGTGGTTAATCATTCTCTTCTCCCCTTTTTTAAAGAAACAAACCTGATAGGCCTCAGGTATCCTATATTAGATGTTTGTGTTTATGCTCTGTGTGTGTGGGGGGGGTGTAAGTGAGGCAAAGATTAAAATCTTTAACTGTTTATGGCAAAGATTAAAATCTTTAATTGTTTATGAGATGGTCCAGTGGAAAGTTTAGTTAAGGAAGAAAACAAATTACTACATGAAAGCTTCTCCTTGTGTGGTCTAAAGAGCTATGAAGCTTGAATCCATTTACTCCACCTCTGTTCATCTGCTCCTTATTAATAGTTAATATGTAGCACGATTGTAATGTGTTTTCATCCACTAGTCTCAAAGAGCCTTATAAGCATTAATAAATTGGGCTTTAGAACCCCTCCTTTCTAGTGACATGAGGCATCCAGATAGCCTCAGTTTGCCACTGGTGGGGAGGTGCACCATCCTGAATGCTACACTTGTTGCAGCTCTCAAAATACTTGTTTATTGGGGTGAAATGGCTCTTCTTCTCTTTTGGGTTGCAGACCCCACCTCAACTCAGTTTGCTGTGCTTGAAAACTCAACCTTAAACTAGCTTATTTTTAAAAAGCCCCACCATTCTTCCTTTGAGAATTACAAAATATAACCTTCATTTTATTTAAGAAATGAAAACTTTAAAAATCAAGGAAGAAAAATTAAGTGGAATAAAGGTATACAAAGTATGTTTGACATCTATAGTGAACCAATTCTACATTAACAGGCTTCCACTGTAAACTAATTTATTGAAGTAACACCCTTCTACATTTCCCATATTACAGATATGAGCACGGTTCCCCAAATTTTCACTTTAGAGGCAATATTTGTGGATACACACTTATGCTGCTCATTTGAAACATGTTCAGTTTCAATAGTCCCACTGATGAGGATTTTGATAGTCAAAGTTAAAAGTTAAGTCATAATATCCTAATTTGATGGGTTTGGCTTTTTACTCCAGCACTTCAGCAATACTAGTTGAAGTGTCAAGTGATATTATGTGATATGTTAAAAAATGTGTATCATACTTTGTTAAGCTATCTGAGGAAGTAGTTGAGATTGTCTAATTCACTGGATCCTCCCAGAAAACATGAACATTATTTAAGAAGTGGGTGTTAGAAAAATTCTATCAGAAAGTATAGAGGTCACTGCAGACTTGATTGTCTACCACACTGCATTGCACATTCAATCACTTTCTGAGTATACTTTTTTTGTGTAAACCGGGCACTTACTGGGTCATGTTTACTGGTATATGCTGCTGCCTTTATGCCACATCAACTACAGAAAGAGATGTAAGCCTATTTTATGGAGCCCCACCACCTTGACTTGAGTTTAAGAAAGCACATAAGTATGAGCTTAACATTAAACATGTGCCTTAGTCCCATAGATAAGGGCTTGTCTAAACAAGAGTGTTTTGCCCACAGAAGTAAGCTTTTGTTAACAACACAGTGGAGGGCTACATATTGAAATGATCCTCTCACCACTATAACTCCCTTGCTATGCCAACATATAAAACCATTTCAGTGAGAGGTGTAGGTCTTACATCACCATGGATAGATCAAATGTAGATCAGAGGAGGGCAAACTATGGCCTACGGGCCAAATCCAGCCCTGGGAGCACCTGTCCCTGTCGTCCAGATCCGAGCCGCTCCTCCCTTCCCCAGCACCGGCATTTGTTTGTGACACTGCCAGAGCACTGCCACCACCATTCTCATTCCCACTCACAAGCCCAGTGGCAGCTTGCACTGCGGTCAGAGTGCAGCCACTGCTTCATCTCCCTCTCAGCTAGGAGGGAGGGAGAATGGAGCCCAGCTCCACCTCTTTTTCTGGGGAGAAAGACGGGCACTGTCATTCAAAGCCACACACCTCCACTCAGCTACTATGTGTGGTCATATGTGACCATCAGGCCAAAAACATTGCTCACCCCTGGTATAGATGCTGCATTATTTATGTCAGCTGATTGCTATCATTCTTGTCAGTTTCAGGGCAACAGAAGAGTGAGGAGAGAAACCCGTGCCAGCTGACTCCTGGCTCCAAGCTGGGAGTTGGGAGAGCAGCTCTGACTAGCTGGATTCTACTCTGGGAGTGAGGTGAGAAGCTCAGGGAAAATGGACCCTGATACAGTGTGGGTATGGGATGAAACAGCCCTGGCAGCTGGACCCTGGCTCGTGACCGGAAGTAAGAAGAAGGCCCAGGAGGCATCTCTGCCTTCTCACAATGGGAGCTGTGATAGCTGGTGGGGATCAGGAAAGGAAAGAGCAAGAAGGAGGGGTAGCTGGGCCGCACTCCGTAGGGTGAGTTCCAAATGGGCAGCCGTGTTAGTCTCGTAAAACAAAAAAAGCAAGGAGTCTTGTGGCACTTAAAGACTAACAGATTTAATTTATCGCATGACGCCAACCACTTGGGGGTCACAGACTCTGGCATGCTAACTAGTTATGCAACCCCCAAGTGATAGGTGTCATGCGATAAATAAATCTCTTAGTCTTTTAAATGCCACAAGACTCCTTTCTCCACCCCCCCGTGTGAGAAGCCCTGGATGGCTTCCCTGATTCCCATCAGTTCAGAGTTCAGGGGGCAACCCCACAGACATCTGGATTCCCTTGAGGATGTGAACTACTGACCTAAGTAGGATGTGCATCACCTCAGTAATTATTGCAGTTGCTATAAGTCAACTTATATAGGTAAGCTTACCTTTCTAGTGTAAATAAGGCTTAAATGTGGGATGTTTTCCTGGATTTGGGCTTCTGGCAGGTGTTGAGAGTGCCAATACCATGGCATTTTTTGGTACATTCACCAGAGTGGTAAAACAAGGTAAGGAAGCACTTTTACCATGACAACTGTTAGCTGTGGTGGAAGCAGAGAGGGAGGGTGATCATAGCCATTAGGACTAGCTAATTTGAACTTGTTTGCATCAGCTCTGCTGAATATGGCTTTCCATTAATAAAGGTCTGCTGAGTCCTCATTTTACCTGCTTTGTCCATCTTTTATGACCTGCAACTGCAAATTTCACTTTGGTTAATTTGTCACTGTGAAAGGGCAGAATGTGTCTGGGAGCAGTGGCGTCGCTGGGGCGGGGAGGGACCTGGGACACGGGCCCAGGCCCCGCCCCCAGAGGGCAGGCCCCACCCCCACCCAGAAGGCCAAGCCCCCTGGCCTGGGATATGGCCAGGGGGAAGCCGCACTGCCGCCGGCAGCTAGGCTGTGGTGTGGTGCGGCACAGCGCAGCATGGCCTGGCCTGGCCTGAAGCGGCCACTGGAGGCCAGGCCTGCAGCCGCAGCCCTTGATCCCCGGCCAGGGACGGGGTCACCGCGGCTGCAGCCAGGCCCCAGATCCCCAGCGGGGGATGGGGCTGCCACGGGTAGCCGGCCGGGCCCTGGATCCCCGGCTGGGGAGAGGGCTGCTGCGGCTGCGGGAGGCCAGCCAGGCCCTGGATCCCTGGCTTGGCCGCCGGTGGCTGCGGTGACCCCGTCCCTGGCTGGGGATCTGGGACCCGGCCAGCCGCCCGCAGCTTCAGCGGCCCCGTCCCCTGCTGGGGATCCAGGATCTGGCCGCCGGCGGCCGCGACCACGGTGGCCCCATCCCTGGCCTGGGATCCAGGTCCTGGCTGCGGCCACGGGCCTGGCCTCCAGCGGCCACTTCTGGCCAGGCCAGGCCGTGCCGTGCCGCAGCCTAGCTGCTGGCAGCGGCGCAGCCACCCCCTGGCCCTATCACTGGCCAGGGGGCAGGGCCTGCCAGGTGGCCAACTAGGCCCCGGATCCCTGGCCGGAGACGCGGCCACTGCGGCTGCGGACCACCAGGGATTGGCCCCTGGATCTCCAGCCCGATTGGGCCGGAGATCCAGGGTAGCAGAGTTGGGACCAGGGGCACGTGCCACGGGCGCCCAACGCTAACGATGCCACTGTCTGGGAGGCAGCTTTGAGATGTGGTCAGGATTTTATAGGCATTTCATAAGTGGAGGCTATTAGGAGATGTTGCTGTCACCCATGTAAAGCTGATTTGTTCACCAATTTCATCCATTTTTAGGTCAGTACTAAATTAAACAATCCAACTCCTGAAGGATTTTTTGACCCTGAATACTGTATGACCTGTTTTATGTTATATTTAATTATATAGGATTTTGCCAGTCTTTTAACCCTGTATTTCTTTTTTCCCCAGAAAATTTTTAATGCATTATATAGCCAGATATTTTGAATGTCTATTCTAAGAGAAAAGAACAAGTGATGTTCTTCCGTAAATGAAACAGCTGCTCGAAGACAGCATGGAATTATCACCAGGCAACAATGATATTCCAAGAGCTAAGAATACCATTATACATTTCTTAGATTGAACTCAATGACGTTCTTTTTCCAGGAGGAAGAATTTTAGTTTAAAGACACAAAATCTCTTTTAAAATGTAATTTTCTCCATGAGCAAAGTAAAGTATCAGCATAAAAGGAGAAGGGCTGAGTGATACAGAACATAGTCTCAAACAGACTTTGGAGTAGCTGTGAGGCTTTTTCTTAAATAAAAACAAAAACAAAACAGAAAAGGCAGGGAGCAAGTACACAAGAAAGCAGCTACTGCTTCAAAGGGAACACTAATAATACGAATGCATTTTCTGTCTGTAAAGGACAGAAGTAATCACCATTGGGGAAATCCTCAGGCCAGGAATGAAAAACACACAAGCATTGATAATGACTAATGGTGTGAAGTGCTAAACTTACTCTTTCCTTTCTTTGTTCTTTCTCCCTGTACTTTGGGCTAAATGCAAGTTGAATGGCACCTTACAGGATTACCTGTTCACAGTATTACCGTTCTTCATCCATTTAAAGACTATTAAAATGTGTATCTATCAACTCCTTGTAATGTTTTGTGTGTTACAATAAGAATGATCTTCTGTCCCCAACATCCACTCCATTCATGAATACTATGATGCCAGATAATAAACAGATTGTTTAATCTCTAAACCTGAACCTCTCCCCCACTCAATGCTGTTTTCTAAGACATTAATTTACTACTTCTGGTTAGTGGAAATCAGATTATATCCTGAAGGGACAAAATCTTTGCTTTTAAAGTGATCTTTTGGGAAAGAAAATGTCAAGGGCAGGGGGATGTAAGCAGGTAGTTAACTGTTCTGGAAGCATGCCACTTTCATATGCTGCAGCCACAAAACCTCACCCAATTCATCCATAAAGGAACCTGTCACCCCTTTTTCTGAAGCTGGTAACTGTCAGATCTGATTAGTATAATTAAGAACACCTAGAACTCATGAGAAATTAGTTATGGGAAACCTGCAAAAATATGTCATTATCATACCCAGACACTCAACAAACTGAAAAAAAAAAACCAACAGGAATTTAGTAGTTTCTGGCTGTCTGCATGATTCCCTCAGAAGAGTTCCTCTTTATCATTATAACCATTGCAGTCTGGAAAACCATGCTTAACAAATACCAGGGTATTATATTGGAAAATGACAAAGTTCATCTAATATTAGTAATTGCACTTCCAGGAAACCAATTAATTATTGTAAGTTTACCGGAATAGTTCAGGTCAACATTTTTTCCATTGTCCTTATACAAATTTAGAATCAGAATTAAAAGGGACCACAGGGGTCATCTAGGTTAACATGCTGCCACGATGCATGATCTGTTGTGTCTCAACCCTCCAATACAGATGGCTATCCAGTCGCCCCAAAAAGCTACCTAAAAGAGGCCCAAAGCAAGACCCTCCAATAGCCATTCCCATTGTAGTCCCAAGAGGAAAAGTGTTAAGGAAAAGGGAGAGCATTTCCTCTTGGCCCATCTCAGGCAATGTGGAGGACTTTCCTGCTCAAAAAGATGCAAAGGTTTTCTTTGCCCTGCTGACTCAGAAAAAGCCTCCTCACCTCTGAGGCTACACTGGGGAAGGTGGCATTATGACAGTAGAATTAGTTTAAGTGTAAATGAATGGGGAAAAAATATTGCAAGATGGTACATATATGTATTTGTACATAGCAGCAGACCTGCTCAAGTTATCATGCAGCTAAAGACTTTGTCATAAAGAACACACATACAGCATAACCTTAATTTAGCATTTCCTGAGCTGGAGTACTGAACTTTGGAATCCGAATGTTCTCTTAATGTAGGTGGTTTTTTGTATGCCATTATTCTGCATTTCAAAGCTACATGCTGGTCTGACCCTGCAATAATTATTAGTTTAAGTGGGTTTCTTTGTATATCCTTTTAAAAGCTGAGGTAGTATTATGTGTGAGAGAGGTTCATGCTGTTCAGTGTAGCACCCTTAACTCAGTTAAATAGGAATACATCTTTTTTATGGAACCTATTTCCACTTATAGCTGGACACTGTTAAGGTTTAATACAGGTACTCTGCTGCTTTCTTAATAACCAGCTAAAATGAGTTAGAACTAATTCCCATTACAAGCTCCCTATGCCCACACAGGTCACTGAGTGTTTTACCACATTACTAATTTAGTAGTTCATGAAATGTGTGTAGAGACAGGTGGATTTTCTCTTTAAGAAGTCCAGGTCTCATTAATAAAATACAAGGAGGATCTAAAATTCATTTTGTTTTTCTGTAGACTTGTCTTTTGCAGATAAATAGGGAAACTGGCTTTGCTAGTAAATCATGAACTTGATGACTAGAACTTCAAGGAGAAGTTTAAAACAAGTTAGGAGATTGTGATCTTGGTGAATATTTTTCTTATCATTGGTATATAGCTACACTGTTTGACTTATGGTAAATTTCCAAAGCTTTAAAACCATATCTTAACACTTTTGTAGAGATGAATGAGCATCAAAACACCTAATAGCTGTGGGTACAACCAATCTGCCACTGGATCAGCTGTTTTCCCAGATGAGCACAGCAGCTGATGACTATTTTTAGTAATCTGAGAAATGGGCTTGGATGTAGGGTGCTTACTGGGTAACCAATAGCAAGTGTGAAAAATCAGGACAGGAGTTGAGAGGCAATATGCACATATAAGAAAAAGCCCTAAATTTCAGGACTGTTCCATACAATTTGGACATCTGGTCACACTTGGTGCTAAATGCCCTCACCACCCTTATTCCATTACAGAGAATCAACCCACACCTGGTGTGTATAACACTCAAAATAGATCAGCAATGAGTTGTTGCCTGGATAGCAAAGGGCTATGTTCATTCAGTGAATCCTTGCATAGCCTCCACCTGTAATGCTCTAATAAAATCCCATCCGCAATTTCCAGATGTTTTCACCAAACGAAAATATGGAAAAGGACAAGCAATGCAAATACCATCTGTCACCCTGCAGAGTAATTGCCCACAGTCCCATTATGCAATGCCACCCAGTAGTAAAAGGAGATGCAATTTGTCACCATCATTGGGAGGTGTAAAAATTTCTATATCTGACTCAATCCAAAGGCTGCCAAGCATGGCAATCTTTAAAGCCCTACAAATTCAAGAGCATCTTCATTATATCGGCACATATCCACACCTGCAGATGTGATACGGATATTCATGGATGATTTCTTGCAGATACAGATCAGATAAGGATCCACATATTTGTATCATCACAGGGCTCTAGTCATCTCCATCATAAAAATGTTATGGCTGTGTGACAGGCTGCTCCCCAGATCTGGTCTGGTGTGCTGCTGTGACCTCCCCCCACCACACAGTTCTCACTCTTGGACTCTGATTCACCCCATTTTCCCCAATAATCACTCACTTCTGAGTCAGTCAACTCCAGCCTCTTGTGTGCAATTGGTCCCAAGCAGTAGGTGTATGCCCTCTAGCTACTTGAGGGCAGTCCCCCAGCAAGCACCCTTGGCCCAAGTTACCATACCAGGAGCCACTGTTGACAGAAATTGGAAGTTGTGTGGCACTTTAAGATTAACAGATTTATTTTTTGCAATCACCATACACTCAAGTCTCTCCATTTACCAAAGAACCTTGGGGGGTAGTAGCTGGGTTGGGGGGCAGGTGGGCTAGAGTTTACCTCTAGTGCCTTTCTCCAGTGCCCAACAGAATTAAACCCTCAGTTCCTACAGTGAAGCATCTGGAGACCAAGATTCAGTCCTAAAGGGACTCTCAGTGAAGACTGTTCAGAATTAATAAAAACAAAAGCAATGAACTGTATTAAACATTAGCTTTACAAACCTTATGAAAGAAAACAAAGTAATTACTATACAGCTCTATAACATGATGTGGCTATTTAATGAATCCACCTATTATGGTCTCTAATCACCAAGTTCAAAGGCCTGTGCTGAAGAAGCAGCCTCCTCTTTGGCAGCAGAAATCCTCAATCTGGAGCCTTGAAGACTTTCCTTCCTCTCCTGGGGGTACTGCTGTCCACTCAGCTTGCTTATTCAAACACTCAGTTACACACACACACACACACCCCCCGTTACAAAAAAAAATTGAGAACTATAATGGCTTCTTTCCCTTTATTACATTAACGAACTATAGATAAGCCTATAACCCAAAGTATACAGTTAAAAGAAACCACCCTTCTTTCCCAATGGTCTCTTCTTTGCAACTACTGCCTCAAGACTTCCCAGCTGGAGGGGTAACAAAGGCTCCTAACCCAAAGCAAAATGCCTCAGAGTTGGGGAAAACACCCTGCTTTCTGCTCCTGCCTCAGCTTCTCCCCTTGCATGAAGCTACAAGAAACATGATACCATAGTGATCATGTAGAGTAAGGTTTAGTAGCCTCCATAGTGAAACCTCAAATAGGATAACTGATGTAAAAACATACAATCCCAGTGTATAAGTGAACAGAAAAATCATATAGATCATAACCCATGGTGCAGATGAGTAACTCATGACAGGCTGCCCCTTGTGAAAAATTTAGAGTTTTCTTGCCTCTATGCTGAAGCACCAATTGTAGATACATTTGGTTAAGGCACGAAAAACATCCTTCCAGATCTAAAAAAATCCAAATTTATCACCATATTTCTAAATCTAGCCTTTTGTTTTCCTTTATATGTCTGTAGAGAAATCTAGTGTTGGCAAATTACTTTCTTTAGAATGATCACTAATGAGTTAGTCAAGACTTGTTTCTTCTTACATGTGGAAAATAGGCTCTCGTGTGTGTCAAGAAATGACAAAGAAAAGATAACTCCAGAGTCCCTTATATGAAAAAAAAAAAAAAAAAGCCTTGCAACAGCAAGAAAAATTGAGACTTTAGAGTGTTAACTGCCCAATAGCCATATTGTGTAAGAATGTACAAGTTTAGTTCTGTGAGCAGAATGAAGCCTCCAACAAACATTGCTATTTAAGATATTACATAATGTCTTGTTCTTCCCACTCCTTTTCTGGTACTAAAGTTTGCTGCCTCTTGCAAACAGAAGATAGAAAGCAAGGGATAAATTCCTTTATCTAGTTTCTTCATTTTGTACTTCAAGTGTTGCAATAGGAAAGGTAGCGAATATACAGTTGGGACTTCCTCTGCTATGTGGCTGTCTCCATATCACATAGCTGACACAGGTCATGAGGAGGATGAAGAATGTGGCTGGAGTGTAGTGTATCTGGCTATGCTCTGTTGACAAGACCTTGGTGCCTGTCTCCAGCTGATGTAGATGTGCAGTGGTTGAAGTATAATTTGGTGGGCCCCAGAACCCTCCTAAATTTCCAGGCCCCCTTCATGCAGATCCTGGACCCCTTTGTGCATATCCAGGCCCCTTTCACCCACCCAAGCTACTGCCCCCCTGAGTGCCTACCCCCCCCAACCCAGCTACTACCCCCCAAAATCCTGCTTCCCCTCCCCAGCTACTGCCCCTGAAATGCCTACCCTGCATTAGACTCCTCTTTCCCCACATCCTCCCCAGCCCACCATCCTGACCCCTTCTTCCTACCCTACCCTGTGCCCTTTCCCTGTCAGCTGCCTGACTCTCCCCAACCTTCCCCATCCCCTTATCCAGTGAGGCAAGGGAGGGGTGCATGGGGACTCATTGCCACTGCTGAGGTGGCTGAGGAGTCAAGCCAGACTGGGGCAGGAAAGGTAGGCTGTAGCTGCAACACTGGCTGGCCAGCAAGAGGGGGCCAGAGAGTTGTGCCAGGCCACGTGTGCTGCCCAGGCCTGGCAGATAGGGGCCCAGCCACCACATGCATTGAAAAGCACGGGGAGGAGTGGCTGGACTCTTTCCTGCCTTCAGCCCCTTAAGACAACCCTGGAGGGAACACACCAGAACACTGCATTCTGGTGCATTCTTCTATTTTTAGGGGCCCTCAGAATGTAGCCCTCTGAAATTGGGGGCAGGCAGAATGTCACTCCAGGGCATTCCAGCTTACCTTAACTCCTATAGAAGTATAGTCCTCAAGTTCCCACTGATTTCAGAGGAAGGTCCATGTGGGGAAACTTTACAAGATTGGATTCTTAAAGCATTGATGTTTGCAATTTCACAAACACACATTATTTCCCTCATGTGAATAGTCTCATTGAAAGTAATGGAACTCCTAGAAAGTAAATAGGAGCATCATGGTATATTGTGATGGCTAGATAAGAGTATCATGCATGATGAGCTTCAGGTCTTGGCAGCCAGCTAGAGTCTAGCTTTTCCACCTCCAAACCCTGAAAGTTATAATTCCCCAGACCCTCTTGCCCTGAGGCTGGGCTTCCCAGTCCAAAGGCCCCACTAGGGAAGCATTTCCTAGTGACCTGCCAACAGCTACTAGTCAGCTTTGTCGAGCAGAGCTCTGCTCTGCTCTGCTCTGCTCTGCTCTGCCTAGGTGCACCTCCTCTAAACACCACATCCAAGCCCCCACTCCCTCCTCTAAATGCAACAGAGGCTTTTTATTGTCTACCTCTTAATTGAATTCAGGTGCTCTAACTGACTCTGGGCTCCTTAATTAGAGTCAGGCACCTGAATTCACTCAAATCAGCCCCACCCCATCTAGTCTGGGAACAGGGATTTGCTAGGCTTTTAGTTACCATTTCTACCCTCCACTGCTTTCCTGTAGCCATCATTGACTCTGTCACTCACATGCTATATAGGAGTATCTAGATCGGAGGATCATGCTATATATATTGTGATGCCTGTTGAAACTATAGAAACACACAATATTTATGCCGGATAGTGTCTATAGACATTTGTAAAACTAATTTGGATTTAGGATCTGGATTCTGATGACAATGGGGTTCTAGTATATGAATTTGAGGATGGGGAAATTGGGTATGCTTTTTGGAATGTGTGAGAAGACAGGTACATGGCATACTGTAGATACGGAACACAACTCTGTGTACAGTCATCCATTAGAAGACTAGTTTACACAGGTAGAGTACATTAGAGTAACTTCCTGAGCAACAAAGTCATTAAAAATATATTTTGCTGTTTTTCAGTGTGAAGTCTGATTTATACTGTTATAACCTATTTACTTGAATGGCTTATACTCACTTGTTTGTTGTATTATTCATGCCATGGAAAAATTCTTTGCTAATGTGTTTTCTGTGGTGCATGGTTAGAGGTGGGAATATATTCTTGTACTGACCAACCAGCCAAAGATTTGTTCTTTGTATATTTTACATATTCATGAAAAGATGTTTGTAGGAATCTATAATTGAGTGTTTGTGACAGATGCACATTCACCTTAATTTAGTATACAAAACATAAATTACCTTTGATTTTAAAAAATAAATAATTCTCACTCTGTGGAATTAAAACACATTTTTTCTGCCCTTGGAGATATCCGCTCTCAAGGTTTTCAGTCCCTTACCTATTCATGAAGTAATAATTAGGGGTCTTATTTGTTTTAGAAAAAAATGAACAAAATAGATCCTAAAGAAAAGAGGTAACATCTGGCTTTCCAACATATTCATGAAGGCTTCTAAACTACAAAACTAAGTGCCAAGACACTGGAACTTCTAGGGTATGTCTACACTAGTAATTTAGTTTGAATAGAGGAGGCTTAGTTTGAACTAAATCGGCCCTTGTCCACATCAGCCTTTCCTTAGCTCAAACTAAGAAATTCCTTAGTTCAAACTAAGGAATGCTTAGTTTAAAATAGTTACTCCTACTGTTTAGTTTGATCTAAGCACTAAGTTTGAGAGTTAGTTTGAACTAAGAACGATGTGGACTTGAACTAACCCTTAGTTTGAAGTTACGAAGTTCAAAATAAGGCAGTTAGTTCAAACTAACAAAGTGGACTAGTTTGAACTAACAGTTAGTTTGAAGTAGTCCACTTTGTTAGTTTAAACTAAGAAGTTTGTGGTTAGTTTGAACTAAGCTCAGACTTCTCAGTTTGTACTAACAAGTTCAGACTAACCTTTGCTGATGTAGACATAGCCCTAGAGTTAGTTATCTCAGCAAATTGCTGTTTAAATGTACATACACATAAGTAATAGTACATAGAAAATAGATTTTATTGCGAAGAGGAACTCCAATACAGCGTCATGATACAGTAGTGCAGAACAGTAGCAGCTGACAGCCTTACCAGAAACAAATGGACATGCATGCTGTTTTGATCAGCTATAGTGCCACAGGTGAGACATTCATCACTGCCTTCTATCCAGGTTATAGAAAAGTTCAGTCAGAACTTTTTAGCAAAACCACTCTGTGATGAAATTTAGAAATCCAACACTGGGCAACAGATGGTTAAAAAACTATTCTGAGTGCAGCCTGCCCCACCATGCCATACCTGTTGGAAAGCTAGAAACTGGAGGAATTAAAGGGCAGAAGAACATTTCATTTGGTGGTAGATCAGGGAAGAGAGCAGTCCTGCATTCTATAGCTCCATTTGAGAAACACTGAGGGGAAAGCAGAATCTAGTGCTGAAAGTACTCCCCAATGGTCTGTCCACCAGTTAAAGTAGGGCATGCTACAGAGACGGAACTTCCCTCTCTGTCTCCCATGAGCAATGTATTATGTTACTCCCTTTTCTTTTGTTTGGACAGCTCCAGCAGGGGAAAGCCTGAGGCCTTAGCGTGAGGCCATGGTACAGGATGAAGAAGTTGGAGCTATCATGTTACATGCAGTCACTTGAAGATGCTCTGTCAATGGACACCTTCAATTCAGACGGCAGTCTTTGGGTAGTGATAGGAAGTTGCCCAGGGAACACAGCTTTAAGTGCTCCAGGCTGTCAGGGCTATCAGGGATCTTACACAGCTTTGAGTCACAGCCTAGTGAAGTGAGAAGTCCCAGGGTCTCCTAACCCATTCCACTGAGGGGCCAAAGTCTCTGACCACTAGCAATGCTCCATTATTTACCTCCCCCTGAACAAGGACCACCACACACACTCACCTTACTAATGGTCCCATTCATTAATGACAGACATAAGCATAAGCAGGACGTTACTCAGATGCACTCAGGGACATTCATTATCTCAGCCCTGGTCCTGCTAGAAACCTCCAGCCCCATCCTTAAGAACGTTCTTCCTTCCACCTGTAAACAGCCTCTATTTCTATATTCCTTCCCAGTTCCTTTCTTGGATTACTCCCTTTCAACCCTTCCTTAAGGAGGAATCTTCAGGAATCCTCTCTGGGGCACAGCTCTAGGTTACCAAACCATTACCAGCTTATCCCTCAACTGGCGCCTTTTCCACAATTTGCCTTCTGTATTTTATTGCTAATGTCTACTGGGTCCTGCCCTGTTATGAGGGAAAAGGCAGAATTTATTCTGTTTGACTTCCCCTAGTTTATCCCCCAACTTGCTTGGTGGGGGCAGGGAATATTTTATCTTTACTGAAAGACTCCTAACCCCAGGTCCTTAAAGAGACAGTAATGGGATTTCTTCTCAAATACTTCTTATTCCTGGGACTGCTCCCCCAATATCTCTCAGTTCTGGTTACATATAATTGAACCTTTCAAAGTTATAAAAGGCCATACAGCAGGACAAAGTGGACTTGCTATTAAATCCCACTGCCCTAAAGGTGCAAAGTACCATGTCTTACCTCTCCTGAGTCCAAAGCACTGTTACTTTATAAAATATTTTAAATGTATTACTGTTGGGCTATGCCATTGTGTAGTGCTGGGGTATCATACTGTAAAATAATGATCTTCCTATAAGTTAGTTAATGTGACATGCCAGGCTGAATAAATATTTTCCAGAGCCTTCAGTTCAAATTAAATTTGAAATTGTTCTTAATACAGCTGTTAATATTCCCTAAAATATTCTCCCCAAATAATTACTTTCTAGTGTTCTCCCACTTTGTGCAGGGTCCTCAAAAGCTGCTTTGGGATGCTGAGCTCAAATCCCACTGAAAGTCAATGGGATTTATGCATTGAAGTCCTGAGGGGAAAGGGGGGTTATGGAGGAGGTGTTGAAAATCCATCTACCCCCATTTTCTTTTGACAGATTTATATTAGCAGGCATTTGGAGAAAATTACTGTGCATAGTCATGTGCACCAATTCACATTTTCAGTAAGCAAGTTATGACATGCAATAGCTCAGACCTCCCTTCCCCTCCATTACAGCCACGTAAAATTAAAATTAAAATCTCCCATCTTCAAAGCATCTGATGAAACTGAATTTTTCTCCCCAAAAAAGCTCATGTGATAAATAAATTTGTTAGTCTTTAATTACTACAGGACTCCTTGCTTGTTTTTATTTATAACTATGATTGACAGAAACAATTTCTCCAGGACAAATAGGAAAGTTGAAACTATCATGTTGTATTGAAGTGTCTCCCCCCCACCCCACCCCTTTAATAGGTTTGCACAAAGTTGAAGATAAGTATTTGTACTGAGGGATTAATTAATTCAGGAGGTTCCAGTATGTTCATGCTTAGAGTTCATAGTTCAGAAGGCTTCCCCAATATGTAGAAAAGGCAAACATTACCTTTATGCTGCCATTCTTTGGAGTCTAACTTGTGTATTCTCTCTGATAAACAGGTTTCCTAAATTGCACACGATATATTATGGAAACCACTTGATTTCCAAACTTGAATAATTCCTTTCAATCAAGGGCATACCATTATTTTCTTTCAGAAAATGAAAATTGATTCTCTGATTAAAGAAAAGTATGTGAGAGCCAAGGCTGGCTCAAGGGGCACTGGTGCTCCGAGACAGCTTTTTCTTTTATGCCACCCCTGAAGGTAGGGGCAACCTGGCTTTCCCTCTGGGATGGCTCAGCCCACCCCCAGGGCAGGGAGCAGCAGGACTGGGGGCAGGGTGGGTGGGCCAGACCATAGGATGGACCCTGCTCCTTTTCCCCACCTCCCTTACCCCTAGGGTGGAACAGCCAGCCCATGGGAAGAGAGAGCCAGCCCATGGGCTGGACTGCACTCTCCTGCCCCTCCCCTAAGCAGTCTGTTCTACCCTGAGGGCAAGAAGGATGGTGTGAAGAAGCTCCATTGGCCAGCTCACCCACCCCCAGAGCAACACTGTGGTGCCCCTAAGCTGGGGCTGTCTCAATCTAGGGCCTTATATTCTTATGGCTCGAGCCAGCCCTGGTGAGAGCTATAATCAAGCAGCACTAAAATGAAAAATGGAAAAGCCAAGAAGAATCCCAGATTTAGGGGTTTCTTTAAAATTACAAGAGCATGTGCTGATGGTACACTTCATGATAAGAATAACTTCAAAGCATATGACGAAGTGGGGTTTTCTCCCATGAAAGCTCACATGATAAATAAATGTGTTAGTCTTTAAGTGACAGAGGAGTCCTTGTTTGTTTTACTGAACTGAACGAACACATCTGTCCCTTTGGAACTAGAAATAAGAACTGAGTTTGAAAGTGAAGAGCTCAGTCATAACTTATAGCTGTTGGTCCACACCAGAGTGCAGAGTGACATTGCTATGGAAGGAATTCTACCTCATGGAGGCAGCATGTAAGAGAAACTTGCCTGTTGCTCCAGCTTTTTAGGACTGTAGCATACTATCACAGGGGAGTGTGGGGCCTCATAGCCAGGGCCCCATATTTTTCCCTGATACTTCCTGGTATAAATGCTGGAGGAACCTACTAGGAGCCTTGCACCTCTTGACCTGCTGCTCACAAACAGAGAAGAATTGATCAGGGAAGTAAGAGTGAATACCATGCTGGGCACCAGTGACCATGAGATGGTAGAGTTCAGAATCCTGGTCAAAAGAGGAAAGGTAAAAAACAAAACCAAACCCTGGACTTCAGAAAAGCAGATTTTGTCTCCTTCAGGGAACTGATGGGCAGGATTCCCTGGGAGGGTGATCTGAAGGGGAAAGGTGATCAAGAGAGCTGGCTATCTTTTAAAGAAACCCTACCAAGAGCACAGGAAAATATCATACCGATGTGTAGAAAGAACAGCAAGTCTGGAAGGCACCTAGCATGGCTTAGCAGAGAACTTTGCAGTGAGCTGAAACATAAAAAGGAAGCTTACAAGAAGTTGAAGCTTGGAAGATGACTAGGGAGGAATATAAAGATATTGCTCAGGCCTGCAGGGGTAAAATCAGCATTCTTGTCAGCAAGTTAAGAAAGTATGGGTTGGATAAGTGGACCATAAAGTGGACAGAAAACTGGCTAGATCAACAGGCTCAGAGGGTAGGAATCAATGGCTCAATGTCTAGATGACAGCCAGTGCCCCAGAGGTTGGTTCTGAGGGCTGTTACATTCAACATCTTCATTAACAATCTTGATGATGGGATAGATTACATGCTTAGTAAGTTAGAGGATGACATCAAGCTAGGAGGAATAGTAGACACACTTGAGAGCAGGAACAGTATTCACGGAAACAGGCAAATTGGAGCTGTGGGCCAAAAGAAGTCTCATGCAGTTCAACAAGGATAAGTGCAAAGTCCACCACTTAGGATGGAAAAAAAAAAAAAAAACATGTACTGCTAAAGGCTTGGGACCCTTTGGCTAAGGAGCAGTACTGTAGAAAAGGACCTTGGGGTTATGGTGGATGGGAAGCTGGATATGAATCAACAGTGTGCTCTTGTAGCCAAAAAGGCTAATGGCATATTGGGCTATATCTGTAGGAGTGTTGCCAGCAGATCGAAGGATGTGATTATTTCCCTCTCTTCAGCACTGGTGAAGCCCCACCTGGAATATTGTGTCCAGTTCTGGACTCCCCACTACAAAAAAAGATACTGACAGATTAGAAAGATTCAAGCGGACAGCAATGAAAATGATTAGAGGGCTGGGGCACATGACTTATGAGAGAGACTGAAGAAACTAGGCCTCTTTAGGCTGCAGACGAGAAGGCTGAGGGGTGATTTGATAGCAACTTTCAATGCTTGAAGGGGTGGTCCAGAGAGGAGGAAGCTCGGCTATTCTCAGTAGTAACAGAGGACAGAACAAGGAGCAATGGTTTCAAGTTGCAGTTGGGGAGGTCGAGGTTGGATATTAGGAAAAACTTTCTTACTAGGAGAGTCATGAAGCATTGGAATGGGTTGCCTAGGGAGATGGCGGAATCTCCATCTTTGGAGATATTTAAGCTTTGGTTAGACAATACCCCGACTGGGATAATTTAGTAAAGGAGGTCCTGCTCTTAGCAGGGGGTTAGACTGGATGACCTTGTGAGGTCCCTTCCAACCCTATGAATCAATGATTCCCTCCATCACCCCTTTCTCTGCCTCATTTGGGAAGGCTTGTTACTAGAGTAAGCACAAACTAGGAATGTAGGAATTGTGCTGTTGTGTTCCAGTAATACATAAGGCACAATGGAGTGTTGTTTCTGTTCTTTGCCCTTTCTCAACTCACAGATGAAGCAGCTGGGCATTGTGTAGTTCAGTGTATTTTAGGCAATATATTAGTGTAACGCATAATGTGGATTAAAGCTGGTTGGTGAAGTATGTTTCCTACTGCTGTGTGTGTTTATTTGGAAGCTCTGTGATGCAGATAAAAGAACAATAGGGAAAGTTGCTGGTAATAAGAGAACACACCAGTGACTCTGAGACCCCCTTTGAGAACGAGGCAACCAGGAACGAAAACAGCAAGCAGGAGTTCCAGGAGCTCAGAAAAGATAAAGTAATAGAATGTCCTGACACTAGGGTACACCTACACAGCAATTAATCACCTGTGGCAGACTTGCGTCAATTAATTGAGGCTCAGTGGGTTCAGGCTCTAAGGGTATAAAATTGCTGTGTTGATGTTTAGGCTTTGACTGGAGCCCAAGTATTGGAACCCTGCAAGTGGTGAAGGCACAGCCCAAGCACTAGCCTAATTCTGAACAAACTACAGTTTTTAGCCCCTCTGCCTGAGTCTCATGAGTCCCATGGGTCAGCTGACACAGCCTTACCCCATGTAGTTTTCTATGTAGGTGTGCCCTAACAGACTACTGGAAGTCAAGCAATATCTATTGATATGAAAAGAAAACCTCAATAGGTATTGTCACAGGCCACTCTATTGTGCCAGGCGGAAGGTCCATTTAAAAGTTTCCCCTGCTCAGGGGTAATAAGGCCTGTTGGCCATAGTTTTATAGAAGTTCCTCAGCTTAGAGGTAGTATGGCCTGATGGCCAAAGTACGGGTAGAAGTCCTGACACTCAGGGGTAGTATGGCTTCACAGCCAAAGTCTGTGTGGGAATTCCCCTGTTTAGGGATACCACAGACTAGTGACTGGTGTCTTTTTAGATGTTCCTCTATTCAGGGGCAGTAAGGCCTCACAGCTGGGGCCTTGCTGGGCAGGCAAGTGCTGGCCTAGAGAGCACCTGAGGTGTGCTTCCTCTTGGGTCAGCTGTCCACCCCCGACTGAGCTTGGTGGCTGGCTTTTATACATTGAGCATGCCCAGCAGAGGAGGGGGTTGGGGCTTCTTCAGCCTGGAAGGTTTCTTTAACCCTTGCCTTGCTGGTGCAGAGCTGACATTCCCAGCGACCAGTATATAGTTTGTGAGAGGGTAAGACTGGAGAGTTTCCAGATAGTTCTTGAAAGCCAGTATATTACCCCCAGGCTCAACAAATTCCTTTTCCTTTTGTAACTGAGCAGTGGTTACTCCAGGTTAATTATCACACCTGGAGCTAATTAAGACCCCATCCAGCACTTGTTAAAAAGCCTTCCCTCTGGAGATGGGGGTGGGGGAGATAGTTGGAGTGTGAGAGGAGGCAAAGTGTGGATGAAAGGCAGAGAAATGGAGAAAGAACCGGATGTTGGCTAGGAAGAGCCCCATAGCTACAAGACTGAGGGATGGAAAAAACCCTGCCCAGAGTGGGTGGGAAAGGACCTTTCCAAGGCCTGAGTGCAGGGCCATAATTAGGGCTGGATGAACAGGGCTTTACCCTGGGTGCCCTGGAGTGGCTCCATTTAGTTGGTCTATCAAAGGGTGCATTCTTTGCTGCTTGCCCTGGGTGCTGATCATTGTAAAGGGTGTCAAAATGCCTAGTTATGGTGCTGCCTGAGGGAAATGGTCTCACTGTTAGAGGAAAGTGTGGGACCCACAAGGGCAAAAGAGATCTTTGTCTCAGCTGATAGAATGAATATGGGAGGATTCAAAGTGGTCCCAGGTACATGATGTAGGATGAGTTCTTTTTAATAAGTATCAGAATTATACATAAGTGTAAGATACAATATCATTTTCTCACTAGAGAAAGTGGAAAGGCATGAATAAGACAAAGTTACCATGCAAAATCAGAAGAGGCAAACTAGCTGATGTATAAAGAATTGACTTCTAAGGTAAAGCAAATCAGGACTAGAGATCAGTTTTTTTCACAGGAGTAAAGAATTAACAAAAAAAGGAGCAGAAGGAGTAAGGATGTAAGCATTTACTGACTACCCTTGGAAATAGGTAATCTATTCCTAGCAGAAAGGAGTGCCCAGAAAAGGCCAAAGACAGACAGGTTGAAAAATGAAAGGAGGAATAGGGGTATCATAGTACCCAGAGTCACCTGTTGCAAAGAAATGGAGAAGAAGACAGTATAAGGTCTCCTAGGAATTGAGACACATGGATGTGAAAATGAAGGTAAGGGATAACTGAGAATTCTGGGTAAATTTTTACTAGATGTCACTCATGAAAAGATGACTAAAAAGAGCAAAGAAGTCGAAAAATTACTTTAGAGGCTTCAGTAAAGGTGAAAGGAAATGTCTTCCTAAATGGACTTGGATAGCAGGGAGTTCTGACAATGGCTGTCAAAGGAAGTGGTACATAACTGAAGGGAAATAGTAAACCTGTAGAAAAGTGTTGTATCATTATATTTTACTATTTATTCTTTTGATCTCTACAAACATTATACCATGGGATGATAGTCCTGACCAGAAATTCCAGGGGTTTACAGAAAGTCTTCCAGCTCAATTTTGGTTACCCGCACTCTCTTTGGGTATGTCTACACTGCAATGTCAAGCCTGGCTTGAGACAAGGATCAGGTCTAACCCTCCTTGCATCTACAGTGCGTATGTCCAGACCTGTGATCCAAGGATGTTGAAGGCTGGAGGGTCTCATCTCAAGTTAAATCAGGATTCATGATGCAAGCAATATTATTCTGTAACCACACTTACCTTACTTAGGGCCTGGGAGTCAGGTTGAAGTATCCCACAAATCCATTGGGCAATTTCTTAGATATCTGTATCCCAGCAATTTGCAATCCACTGTATGAAAAACAGAGCCTCTCTCTCCCCCCCAGCATGTAAATGTCATCATCTCAGGTAGGTGTTATTCCAGCCTTTTCTTCTCACCAATTTGAAAGCACATTATAAGAAAGCCTTTTGGGTTTGCAATGGAGACTGAACTGATCAAAGTGAGCTATTTGCTGGTCATCAGAGAACAACAACTTTTTGGTGAATCTTCAGTGTAATGCCAGTAAAACTGAACTGCAGCAAATGCACCAGGAATGACCACATGTACCAGAAGGTGGCTGAAAAGCTTGCAGGTCTGCAGATTTTCAGAACAGCTAATCATCATAGGGAGCATATTAACAGACTGAAGTACAAATGTCAGAAAACTTGCCTTCTATGATGAGATGACAGGAAATGTGGATGTGGAAATAGCCGTCTATGTGATATACCTCAACTTTAGCAAACCCTTTTGATGTGATTTCCCACAGCATTCTTGTCAGCAAGTTAAGGAAGTATGGTTTAGATGAATGGACTCTAAGGTGGACAGAAAGCTGGCTAGATCATTGACTTCAGCTGGTAGGGAGCAACGACTCAATGTCTAGTTTGCAACCAGTAATGAGTGCCTCAGGGGTTGGTCCTGGGACTGGTTCTCTTCAACATCATCATTGATGATCTTGATGATGGAATTGCATGTTCAGTAAAGTCACAGATGACACCAAACTGGGGGGAATGGTATATACCCTGGAGGGAAGGGATAGGATTCAGGGAGACCTAGACAAATTGGAGCAGTGGACCAAACAAAATCTCATGAGGTTCAACAATAAGTGCAAAGCCCTGCATTTATCCCATGGACTGCTACAGGCTGGGGACTGATAGGCTAAGTAGCAGCACTGTAGAAAAGGACTTGGGCATTATGGTGGGTGGGAAGCTGGATATGAGTCAACAATGTGCACTTGTTGCCAAAAAAGCCAATGGCATATTGGGCTGCTTCAATAGGAGTGTTGCCAGCAGATCAAGGGATGTGATTATTCCCCTCTGTTTGGCACTAGTGAGGCCCTATCTGGAATATTGTGTCCAGTTTTGGACTCCACACTTACGAAAGGATGTTGACAAATTAGAAAGAGCCCAGTGGAGGGCAATGAAAGTGATTAGGGGTTTGGGGTAAATAACCTACCAGGACAGACTGAGGGACTAGGCTTATTTAGCCTGCAGAAGAGAAGACTGAGGGGAGATTTGATAGCAACTTTCAGCTACTTGAAGGGTGCTCCAAAGGGGAGGGAGATAGGGTGTTCTCAGTAGTAACAGAGGACCAAACAAGAAGCAGTGGTTTCAAGATGCAGCTGGGGTGGTCAAGGTTGGATATCAGGAAAAAAATTCTCACCAGGAGGGTAGTGAAGCATCAGAATGGGTTACCTAGGGAGGTGGTGGAATCTCTATCTTTGGAAATATTTAAGGCTGGGTTAGACAAAACCTTGGCTGAGATGATTTAGGGGGAATCGTCCTGCTTTTTAGCAGCTGGTTGGACTAGATGACTTCATGAGTTCCCCTCCAACCCTCTTATTCTATGATTCTATGACTCTATGAACATAGGATCACTAGGGAATCTGGGATATGGTTATTTTGCCTTATGTTTGCAGAGTGCCATATAGGCTGCAGAGCCCTAGGTTTGAGCACAGGCTAGAAAAGTCATAGTGTAGAGTTAAAATATAATTTAGGTGCTCATGTCCAAAGGTTTCATAGCCACAGATCAGCTGACTGAAGTCCCACTAATTCTGGGCTTAACTTGCAGTTTAGAAAAAGACACACTCATCTCCAAATGATCACAGAATAATTAGTATCCAGTACAGTATCTATCAAGTAGATAAACCTTTGTGATCCAGGGAAAAATTATCAGGTTTTTCCTCCTGTGGTGTGGATCAACATTTGAGAGATCGTCTAGTGTAGTGTTTCTCAGTGACCAGTCCATGGATTGGCACTGGTCCTTGGCATGTCCCTGACGCGCTATAGGTAGCTGTTCCCTGGTATCAGAAAGATTTGAGAAACACTGGTCTAGTGAACTTCTCATTCATTAACAAGTTACATCACTGTAATATCTATACCACAGGCAAAGTACATCTCCCACTATGCAGCATGGTCATGGAATTCCAACAATGCACCTTAGTTGGTCAGGGGAGACCACGGTGATTCATGAGTGATAGAGTGAAGGCACTCTGTACCTTAGTGGAGAATGGGCATGGGGTTTCTGAATGATAACACCTATGAGATATCATCATAGCTCTGGAAAATGGAGATTAATGTTGAATAAACACAAAATAAAGATTTTCTGATTAGGAGTTCCTAATGGAAAATTGAAAGGCAGGGAAAAAGCTTAATTGGCATATTTCTAGGGAAAAGAGAAGAGAGATCCTTTTTAAAATATTTGATGGGAAATAACCACTTAGACATATAGCTTGCATAGTAAGGAATATTTAGAAATGTTTTAATGCATTTCTGTCTGTCTTTTAATGCACCTGCATGTCTGGGAACACTGTTTGACCAATCAACTCTCCATGGGTCACACACATTTTCCACAGACTAAAATTTGAGAACCACTGCTCCAGAGAAATTAAAATCAGTAAATGATATCCAGAAAAGACTGGTGATCATTACAGCCCTGCAGATCTGTGGCTTTCCACATCAATGGATTCAGGGGCGGATAACTGCAGACCCATTGCTGCGGATTAACCTATGGATGAAGATTCTATTTTTATGTGCCCACAATGTGATCCATTAATGCAGGTGCTGCTATGCTCTGTGTCAGCAGCACACAGGAGAACAAGGAAGAGCTGCAGACAATCTTAATTTAGCTCTGATTGTGGTCTGCCAGCTAGTAAGAGTCTCAATCACAGCAGACTGGGGCTTGGGGAGTCACTACTCACTGTCCATCAGTCAGCATGCTGGCCTTTGATGGGCTTATTCCCCATGACTTTCTTGGCCACTTCTTTCTTTTCTTATTTGCAATTCACATGCCAAGTTGTCAATCAGTGATTTCATTGGTAGCCAAAGGATTCTGATAGCACAGCATGCAAACCAGAAATAAAACAAGGAAAAGGTGGGCTGGACCCATGTGGGGAATGAGCCAATCAAAGGCTAAAATGCTGACTGTGAGCGCAGGCTTGGTTCCAGATGAGGTTATGGTTATAGATAAAACATGGAATGTGGATCATGGACCAGACAGATACTGTCACTGAGTGGATGTGGATCAGATATTGATCTACATTTTTGTAACTGCCCAGAGCTCTAGTGATCAGGAACCAGAATATAGTCAGTAAGACTGGTTGAGAGCAGCAGGTCATGAACTGTATAGGAAGTGTAGTTTGTCTGTAGCATCCCTGAAAATCATTTAAATATTCTGAACTAATGAACTCCACAAATTCTATTAGTTCAGTTTTGTAGATAGATAGATAGAAAGTCTTTTCAATTCCATTTTCTCCAATTTTAATTATAAAATGTAGGAAGCATAAGCTAGGTTCTCAAAACCTAACAGAAACTGCTGAAAGAGCCCGGTAATTTGGATGCAGGAGGAGCCCTGGCCTAGAGAAAAGTACCTAGCCTCAAGAAGGAATGAGAAAAAAAAACAAAACAAAAACAAAACAAAACAAACAAACAAACAAAAAATCATGGCCTGTAGAGGCAGCTATGCAGTCTTATAGCAGAGTTGGGAAGGGTTCCTGTGAAGCAGCAGTGGAGTGGATGCTATGACCACGATTACTAGTGCTGGTAGAGTCAGCAATCAGCAGTGGCCGAGGGTCCTGACCCAGGAACAGATTAGGATACAATTTTGTGATAATCACATAGAAATGGCAGAGTCTTGTATGTCAACTCCAAAACCAGGAACTACTTGTTAAAGTACACAGACTGATAAAATGAAGAGATAAAGCTACTTGGTTCCCTAACATAACCATGGTACAGAGTCCAGAAACATCAGGGTGGAGCCAAGCCTAGGTGTGTAAGGCCTAATGAATTTGTTTATATTGATTTCAGAATGACCAGGATTTCAGCCTAAGACTTGAACTCCTTGTAAATCAAGTATGACTTGAAAGTACATCTTCAGCACATAATCCACAGAATACCAAGAAACTAGTATAGCCTTTTTGCCTTCCAGTGAACAGGACACAGGGGACAAAGTATGGTATTATTTTTCAGTTATAGCTTACTGGCCAAAACTGAGATCAGACCCCCTTTTCTTAGGCAATGGACAACAGAGCAAGAGCAGGGCTGGATTACAGCATGGAATTTATGGGCTGTAGCCCCAGGGCTCAGGTTAAAGCAGAGCCCATCTGTGCTGCAGTAATTCCACACAACCCTGGCTAGGGCCCTGCATCTCAGTCTGGCCGGACAAGCCTCCTCTGCCAGCCCCCAGGGGCCCTGGCACAGTTGTCCAAATAGTCTTTTGGCCCTTAAGTGCCACTACCAGAGGCTGCAGTACAAACCAGCTAGCCCCACCCATTCCCCTGAAATGATGTTGTCATGCAGTGGTCAGCCCCATCCTCAGGCTGGCTGATCTCTGCAGCAGGTCTGGAACCTCTTGAACAGATCAGCCAGCCTAGGAGTAGGGCAGGAGCACTGTAGAGCATAACCTGTGGCCCCAGGGCCCTGACCCACCCTAGCACTGGCAGGGTTCCTCCCAATATTGAGTGCTGGCCTGCCCCTAATGACTGGCAGGTCTGCTGGAAGGTCCCAAGGCTGGCATGCCCAAGCACAGCCCCACCCCTGCCTGTGTGGTGGGGAAGGCATGAAAGTGGACAGCCCAAGCACCTTAATCCAGCTCTGAGTAAGAGACAGGCCCTGTTCTAAGGTGTTTACAATCTAATAGACAATATCTGTCTTGATCTCAGGTTGTGCCTCCAGGGACTACTATAATGCAAATTATTATTATTAAAACATAGGAGAAGAAATGGAGGCATAGAACACTTGAGAGAAGCTGGAGGGTTAGAAGCAAAGACAAAGGGAAAAAAAAATAACATGCTTAACTACCAAACCACTGTCCTACACCAGCACCCAAAGTATGTTGCAATTAGCCAGGAAGGTTTTTTCATCCTTTCTTTTGTATCAGTGAGTGGAAAGGGAGGGGGAACTTATATAGAGCCCTGCAAATCCACAGATATCCACCTTATATCCGCATCCGCAGATACAACATGGATATCTGCAGACCATTTCTTGCAGATGCAGATAGGATACGAATCCACATATTTTTATCTGAACAGAGCTAGAGCCCTGCAACTATGAGGATATCCATGGATATCCACATTATATCAGCATCCACGGATATAAAACAGATACCTGCGGACCATTTCTTGCGGATGAAGGTCAGATATGGATCTACTTATTTGTATCCATGCAGGGCTCTAAACATACATATTTGGAGCCCTATGCAAAGACTAGAGGCTTTATGGAGCCTTGTACTCAGGCTACCTGTTATGCTTGTCTCTGAGATCAAAGTGTCTGCAAAAATGGTGTACCAAAACAAAAGTGAATCAAAAGATATGGTAAGACGTAGAATTGGGATAGTTATAAATATGTATCTGAAATTTTATGTGTACACAAAATTGAGTTACTGCACTAAAACTGTTGTGAACAGGCTTTCATTTATAGAGGAAAGATGCTATCAAGAGGTTACTAAGATTTTGAAAGTGACTTTTCAAAGCTAACTACATGATTTGGAAGCCACATTCCTATTAACATGAATGAAAATTGGGCTTCAAAAAATCCCAGTCTTCATGGCTTAGTATCTAGTGAATGACTCCAATCTCTGAGCCTAAAAGACCTAATTTCCATAACATATCAACCATACAACAGATGAAATGTAAATAAGGCCCAAAGAACTCTGCACGTTAGGTCTTCATGTACACAGTGAAAGCTACTACCTCAGCTGTCAACACAGAAATTGTAATATGCCACTAACTGTTGATTAACAATGAAGTCATAGAACCTTAGGGGAAAATATTTAGGCAGCTCTTCTCAGTACATAAGCTATCCATTGGCATTTTATATTTTTTCCACACTAGTGATATTCTGGGATAAAATAGTTTTTCATTTTAATTAAAATGGATATATGTGCATACAATTATTTACATTTTTTCCCTTCAAAATCCTTGCAAATTTTCAAATACAATTTTCAAGAAAAAGAAAAAAAATCTTTACTGAGCTTTAATGTTTGGAATTTCATATTGAAATAAAAAAGTCATAAAAATTATTTTAATTATGTCGCTCTTCACTGTGATGCTCAACCAACAAACAAACAAACACACAAAAACAAAACAAAACAAAACAAACAAACAAAAAAAACCCCAAAAACAAACAAAAAAAAAACATACTGGTTTCTTTCAAAAGCAGTTCACTGTCTTTTTTAAAGAAATCATTTTTTTTCTTCCTGGTTGAATCTATAGCTATCTCTCAACATACATCATTATTTAGAAATAAGTTATTTCAAAATGAGTTATTTTGAAATAAGTTTGTTTGAATAAAGGGAAAAGCTCAAAGCAAAATAGCATGTCAAAACACCGGACTTGCTATTTTGCTTTAGGAAGGGGGCACTGTGGGAGGTGTGGCAACATGGGCCCCTCGCTGGGCCATGCCCCCACCCAATATAGGCTAAAAGGAAGGCACCCTGGGAAGGAGAAGAGCAAAAGTGTTATTTCAAAATAACATGTCTGAGCCCATCATTTTGAAATAAGAATACATCATGTGGACTAATGTTATTTCAAAATAAAAGAGACGTGTGGACATACCCAAAGTCTCTGGAATGGCTTTAAAGAAATGAATAATGTATTAAACTATATTATAGCATAACATTTCAAATTTAAGAAACGTAAATATCATTTTAATCATCAGAAACTGTATTCTGGTTTGCTGGCTTCAAGCCATAACTCTCTTATTATTTTGTAATCCAAAAGCATGGCTACCTGAACATAATGCATTATTTCTGTTTTCATGGAATATATATCTTTCAGCCTCATACATGCTTAGATTATAGATTTGCCATTTCAGCCAGCATCCTATATCAACCATACAGAAGATGAAATGTAATTTTTCCTATCATTATTAACCATTAGTAGATTAACATTCCCAGATATTCAAAAAGTTTCTAAAACCAAGTGTACTCTAGAGACCCTACATAGCATAGTCTTCCCAATACAGCACATAATAATAGATTGTTTTTCTGGAACAGCACTACTGAAAATGGTGTTAGCTATTTTGCTATAGCTGGAGGTTGATTGGCACAACTATGTAGTTATGGCACACCTGAGCAATAGGGGTGTATGTGTGTGTGTGTGTGTGTGTGTGTGTGTGTGTGTGTGTGTGTGTGT
>ML681993.1:22695846-22756477 GCA_007922195.1 Podocnemis expansa
TGTGTGTGTGTGTGTGTGTGTGTGTGTGTGTGTGTGTGTGTGTGTGTTGGTTTGGTTTGGTTTTGTGTTTTGTTTTTTTTTGTTTTGTTTTTTGTTTTGTTTTTTTCCCGACATCTGACCAACACAATGTCTGCATAAATTTTAAATGTAAACCAAACCTATGATATCAGTTCTATGACTCAGTAACTGTCAACTTTTATGGCAAAATCCATCATTCCTTTTGTTTCTGTTAAAAGGATTCCACCAACACTGCTTGGTTTTGTTTATTGTTTAGAGTTCTTCTATATAAATGGCAAAAAATATTTTACTTGTACATGTCTCAATTTTATCCCAATAAATAAATAAATAAATAAATAAATTCATTGGAAAAATCACAGGTGTATTATTATTATTCATATGTAGCCAAGTTCCAAAGGGGCAGCTGTGTTAGTCTACTAAAGGTGGGGGGGAGCAAGTCCTGTGGCACTTAAAGACTAACAGATTTATTCATCGCATGAGCTTTCGTGGGAGAATATCCCACTTCATCAGACGCTTTGAAGAACTTCTGTTATAGGATCTATGTACAATAGTGGAATTTACAGAGTCACTGTGGGTATGATGATATCTTTTGCTGGACCAACTTCTGTTGGTGAGAGAGATAACATTGAGTTTTCACCACTCATTTTTAAATAGTGTCTCTTTCACCAACAGGAGAAAAAGGAAAAAAAAAATCTTCATAAACAGACTTCAGCATGAAACCGCAAACTTGACACAATCAGACTGGGACTGAATAGGGTCTTGGAATGGTTAGCGCATTACAAAAAGTAATTGTCCGTGTTCACACATTCTCTCCTTCTATTCATCTTGTGTGAATGGGCCCCATCTGCCCTAACTATTGACTTTGTCAACACCTTCCCTACTCTGTCCTGGCATTTGTATGTATAACTCTCAACTGTAGTTTCCACTTCATGCAGACGTTGAAGTGGGTTGGAAACTGCAAAAGTTTATACCGAAAGAAAATTGTTATTCTCTAAGGTGCCACAGGACTCTCATTTTCACCACAGAAGCTGGTCCAATAAACATATGTTAACTTATCTGTTTTATCTGTCTAATTTTCTGGGCCTTGTAGGGCTACAATGAAGTGTAAACAATAGAGGAATTTCCATCAGTTTCAATTTTCTTTAAAATGATATATGATTTCCACTAAAATCTTAAAATGAGTTCATTTCCTCAGTTGCTTCAATACTACCTGTACCTATGTAAGTGATACTGGGAAAAGGTGATAATAACAGTGCTTATCAATGAGTTACAAACATATCAATTCATTATGCTTTGATATTTACTTAAGTCTCAAATTTCAGTGAACAGTGCTAGGATGTTATTTTTCTCTTCCTTTTATTAAATAATCTGTCAGGATGCTGGCATTAAGGATTAATCTGATTAACATTCACTGACAACATTTTCTAATATAAAATTTAAAAAAATAAATTCTTCTATAAAAGTCTGAATCCATTCTCTCTTTAATTCTCAATGTCTTGGTGATATTGTCAGTGAAGTAATTGTTGAGCTGGTTTAAGACACAATCAAACTATCATTTGGGAAAATCAGCAAGCTGATTATTTGTTACTACACAATACATACCAAGTTTGTTACTAAACAGTGCATACCAAGGGATTATCTACAAGAACATTTAGGACTTGTCTACACTTGAAATGTTAAAGTAGAGCAACTCCAGTTGTGTCACTGAACAGCTTCAGTGTAAACACTACCTACTATATCCACTGGAAGGGGCTCCTATCTACATAGGTAACCCCCCTATCCAAGAGGCAGTAGTTAGGTCAAAGAAATAATTCTTCCATTGATTTGTTCCAAAGGGGTAGCAGTGTTAGTCTAGTTCAGCAAAGCAAACCAGAAGTCTGGTGGCAATTTTAGGCTATGTCTACATTACAAATGTTAGTTCAAATTAATTAATTTGAACTAACAAACTCAACATTAATTTGAAGTTATTAATTCAAATTAGAGAATTAGAGAATTTGAGTTAATTCAAATTAATGTCGGATTTATTGATTTGAGTTAGAAAGTATACCAATCCCTGGATAGGGGAGTCCCTGGGGCGTGCGGGGAAGAGAGCTGCTAGCATTCTCTTTTCTAGGCCTCCCTTGTCCTGGGAACCACTTCATCATATGCTTAAAAATGGGGAATTTACAGAATGGGAGCAACATCCTATGACTTACACTCCCCTGTATTTTTTTGTTCCCATTCTATAAGTTTCTCATTTTCATGCATCTGCCAAAGTGGGATTTTTTTCCCATGAAATCTCACCTGACAGATGTGTTAGTCTTTAAGGCTATGGCTACACTAGCAAATTAATCCAGATTAAGGAATCTTAATCCAGACTAATTTGCTTCCTCTCTACCCTAGGTTTTGCCTAGTTTGAACTTAATAATAATAATAATAATAATAATAATAATAATAATAACAACAACAACAACAACAACAATAATTAATTAATTAATTAATTAATTAATTAAAACTAAGCAAAGTTTGAACTTTGTTTGAATGGTAAATTCGAATTAACTGCTTAGTTTGAAATTATTTCAAACTTTAGTTCAGTCTAGCACAAGGTAGTCATGCTAGTTTGAACTAAACAAGTTTCAACTAGTGATTAGTTCAAACTAACTGTGTTTTTTTAGTTCAAACTAACTTTTAGTTCTAACTAGCCATGCTTCTCTAGTTTGAACTAGAAAGTTAGTTCAAACATTAAAAAAAAAAAAAAAAGTGGCTAGTTCAAACTAAAAAAATGTAGTTAGTTCAAACGAATTTTGAATTTCTTAGTTTGTACTGAGCAAATCCAAATTAAGCAGTTAGTTGTAGACATAGCCTAAAACATCACCAGAATCCTGGTTTGTTTCCACTGATTTGGGCTCTTTACAGCTGAGGTTAGAACAATTTAGCTATGTTGCTCAGGGGTGTGGGCTTTTGACATACAGTGATGTAAGTAGGGTAATTTAACTTCTTACATAGATTAGGCCTGCATTTGCAACACGAGTGAATCTCCCCCAACACTAATATGCCAGGATTAACTGTGGGTCCTGCTGCAAGATATTAACAGTTCATACATGCACTTTGATCTAGTTGTCTTTGAAATGGGATTAGACAAATTGTGTTAACCAGCTGTTAATACATTTCAGCTGGGCACACACTGACAGTTACTACACCTGCAAGTTACTTCAAATTAAGGAGACTTAATTTGAAATAATTTAGTGTGTATTTACTCTAGTCTTTCATTGGTTCAAACTAAGGAATTCCTTAATTCCAAATAATGAAAGTTTAGTTTTAACTAGTAAAATTTGCCACTTAGTTTGAATTAAGCCCTTACTTTGATCGTTAGTTCAGACTAAGGACCATGTACACAAGGATTAAGCCTTAGTTTGAACTTAATACATTCGAACTAAGGGGAGTTAGTTTAAATTAACAAAGTGGACTAATTCAAACTAGCATGAGTTTGAATTAGTCCATGTTGTTAATTTGAACTAATAAGTTTAAGTTTAGTTTGAACTAAACTCAAACATATCAGTTCAAATTAACAAACTTTCCCTAGTTTAGACATTGGCCTGTAGGCTAGTGTGGGGTGATTCAAACCCTACCCTAGTTGTGAACTAGTAGCTCATGTGGATAAGTCCTAAGGTTTCTTTTAGGAAGTTTAACCCTATTGGAAATATACCTTGTAGTAAACACATAAGAGCATGCTTCCTAGACAATCATACTGAGCTATTGTTTTGGATCTCCATTTCAAATTTATCTCCTTCCTCCCCATCATTGTCACATAAAAAGTGATATTCTCTTTACCTGGGAGAGTGCATAGTACAATTTATCCTCTCCTGAGGCTAGTATTAACACTTGCCCATCAAATTGCACCCTACCACAAAGCATTACTCTTCCAATGGACAAATAAAATAAAATAAAAACCTGAAGAAGAGAACAGCCTGTTAACCTATTTTGTTCCCAGCTGCATAGGTGGTGAAAGTTACAACAGCCATAGAATGCTAGAGAAGGCATTCTCATCTCCTAGGAATTTAAGTGAGAAACATGAGCTACTGAGTTCCCTCAAGAGTAAACCTCAAGAATACTCTTGCCAATCTATGAAAGGGAATGAAATGGATATGAAATACTCAATATGGCATTCTACCACACTATGTACATGTATTATGCTGATACCAGGGGAGTGTTTGTGGTTTGGTAACTGTAAATGCTGTTTTCAGCTGATGAGTACATAATTTAAAAGTTCACAGTATCTAAATGATAAACAAAAAAAGGATAAAAAAATAGGAAGGCCAATGAGCAAAAAAACTAAAACAAAAAGAGTCATTTAATCCACTGAATTTTTGCCACTGTCAACGTGGATAACAGGGACAGGCTTGTGAATATGTATGTTTGAGTCTTGTGATCTTATTATCTTTGAAAGACATTTAAAATATTTTAATTTATAACTTTTACTATTTCAGATCTGAAAGTCATATTCACTTTGACATCTTTATTGCAACTGTCTGTGGTTCAGATACAGGATATCAATATTAATATTAGTTTTATTTAATTTACAGCCATACAATCAAAATAAAAGCACAGTTGCATGTGCATATACTACCCTACACATTATGTGTTTTTAATTTGTTCCCCAGTTGAGGTGTTCTCTTTGTGATTTTGTCAGGGTTTTTGGTTTCACCATAATTTTGTCAATTATTAAGTATTAATTGCATTTTTATAGCTGTGTTGTAATTGTTGTAATTGTGGCTTGACAGTGTGAATGCCATCCTCATGGTAGACAGTTAAATGGAAGGCAAAACCCCCAAATTAGCTGTAAATTCTATAATTAGATTTCACTAGCCAGTTATCAGGTGTAATCTCCTCAGTGCTGTAATAGCTTAACATAGAGTCGTCAACAGTCCCATGGGTACTGTGATATATCTTGACACGCAAATGAGTTTGCTTTTATGATAGATAGTCTCGTGCCTCAAAGTGCAAAGCAAGATTCTGTTTACTCCCAACGAAAAAGGAGCAATCACCCATCCAAAGTCAGTTGTGCCTTAGATGTCACATCAAAGACAACACTTGTAGCCAATCCTATAAGCTATCAGAAGATTTATTAACTAATGAAAGGAAATAATGGAGCTATTGACAAGGTTAAAGCACATAAACATTTAACAATAAACCTCAATTGTTTGTATATGTTTCTAAAAGTAATAGAAGCTTCTATTATAGGCTAGTTCTTGATGTGCTTTAGGGTTAATCCAGTCCAAGTGCTGAGGATTGGTTGCTTCACTCCTTTTTTTTTTTGTTTTTTTTTTGTTTTGTGGACTAGACTAACACGGCTGCCCCTTTGGAAATTGTTCGAGTTTAGTAATACTGGCCCTTGAAAGACAATCAACATAGAAGGTATAGTGCCTTCTTGTTAGGACTTTTTATTCTTTCCCCTCTTCAGATAATTCAGCTTTCAGGAGGAATTCACCTGCATGTCAGGGGAAGGGGCAGGAGGGGAGTGGCAATTGGCTGCATCTTTTGTCCTAAGACATTCCACAAATAATTCTTGTATTGCATGAGCTTTTGTGGGAGAGAATCCCACTTCATCAGATGCTTTGAAGATGGAGGAACTTAAAGAGTGGGAGGAAAATAAATGCAGGGGAGTGTAAGACATGGTATCAGGCCATACTGGAACAGCAAATCAATGCAGTGTTTAAGATCCAAACACTGCCCGGTATCTCTATGAACATAAAATACAAGGGTAGTTGACATTTAATGATTTTCTCTAGAATAAATTGCCAACTTCCATTAAGTACCATAGGTAGATAGACAGATAGATAAGCAAGGTCTAGAGGCTGGGCACTTATCTTGCTTAGCAGCCAAAATGGGGGCACCCTATTTGTATAGGCTTTGCGTTTGCATGAATACAGTTAAGTTACTTAGCATAATTACACTGTATACAGATTGATCTACCCAAGTGTTGGGCATGATGGGAAATGGTATATGTGGCTGATTTGGGTTACAAATCATTCAAATTCTGTGTTTTAAAGGAAGCGGAACATGAAATATTGTCTTTTCATGATATGCTACCCTTCGTGTAACCAGTGTTTAGCCTGTTCTGATGGAAAAGTCAGGAGCAGCAGCACAGAACTCAGAAGAGTGTCCAACTCTATTTTTCAGTCTTGTAAAGGAGAGAGAATGGGGTATCAGCTCCGCTCAAGAGTTATGCCATGGCCAGTGCCTTATTCCTCTCCCACTGTTAAATGATAGACTTAATACTCCTTGTAGATCTTTTGTAATTGTCATCAGAGAGTAGTCTCTGGTGTCCTAAAAGCTGAACTCTGAAATCACTAGATGATTGAAACTCTCTCTAATAGCTGAACTCACTAAAGAGCTGACTGAGGCCCAGCATCAGTTGGTGCCTTAGGCCAGGAGACCATCTTGCAAGCAGCCATCAGATGGGGTGAGTGGCCAGTGGATTGTTCCAGTGGTCAGGGTGAGTGATCAGCAGATGGTGCCAGTGGAAGTTGTGAGTGACCAGTGGATGGTGAGAACAGGTGGTGTGAGTGGGACTCAGAGGTGGCAGAGGACAACTGGAAGAGACTGATTGAGGACCCTTGCTCCCCAGCCCTTACAAGGTGAATGCTAAAACTATGGTGGTCAGTGTAGTAATGGAGAAGTGAATTACATTGTCTATGTACACCAGGATGGGGTAAGTTCTGTTTACTGGGTTTTGTGCGAATCCTGTCCTGCACTGCCTTCCAAATCAGCGCTGATTTTGATAATGCCTCTCTATATATTCCCTTTATGTTACTATTAAAAAGTTTTATGTAGTATAGTCAGACTTGTGCTTGGGGGGGGGGAAGCACTGCCCCCCCCAGGGACCCCAGCAAATAGTGTGTGATTTCCCAGGACACTGAGTGGGACTTGAGCTAATTGGTGTTGTAAAATTGTTTGTGAACCCGTAGATATAGAACCTGGCCCTTCACTGCTTCCGTCTTGGCCTGGCAGAAGGCTTACACATATTGAAATATTGTTACTGGTATTTCCTGTGGGGAAATCTAAGAAATAAAGTCTTTTTGTCTACATATTGTGACATTTTGATTCTTTGTTTGTTCTCTTGTGTTCATGTTGTAGATTGTATTGTTTGAAGAGGAGATTATCAGACATTACATTTCAGTTACTTAACATCTCAAGAAAAGAAAATTATACTAGAGTTAGAAAGAGTGATTTTAAAAAAAATGAAAAAACCTCTATTTCACCAGTGATTTTTCTGCTAATAAGCAATGACCAAAATTACTTCGGGAAATGGATTTTCTCTCTCCCTCTCTCTCTCCTTTTTTAAGTTCTAAGCTCAGCTAACAGTGTCTGGCAGTATTCTGCATAAACTCTTGTTCTTAATTAAGCTGCAATTGTAACTTGACTTTTATCCAATCAGGAGTAATATTGATCTATTTTAAATGGCCCAGCAATTACAGTAATGGCCTTGAGCCAGTTCTAATTTCAAATCTTGCTTTCATGCAAGTATGCTTAATTATAAAAATATCAAACAAGTATATCTTCTAATAGTTTGTCAATTTAAAACTATTTAAACAGCAATCCACAAAGTATTTCCTACCTTATCTTAATTTATGCACCTTCCTGTTAAAAGCATTGTTTAAATTGTTTTTCATTAATACCATTTCTTACTAGTGAAACTAAAAATATATATTTTTTTGAAACTAAAATGTTATACTTTACAACAATTAAAGTGTATTCAGCATGATCTTTTGTCTGATTCTTGCCACTTTTACTATTAGTAATAAATCAATATCTGTAAAAATTAACTTGGAATTTAGTTCCTGTACTAGGATAGTGGACATTATAATCCAGTCTGTGACTCTGGGAATAGATAACTCCAGCCTGATAGCTATCAATTAATGTCACACATGTCTTGGACATACAGGCCAAGTTTTTCAAAACTGATTTACAAATATGAATCCTAGCTTAAGACACCTTAAAGGAACCTTCCACTGGAAAGTGAACCACCAGACAGGGCTGGATCAAGGGGCTGTGGCTCCCCAAGTCAGCTTTTGGTTTTGTGTCCCCCCTGGCGGGAGAGTCTGAACCTGCTTTCCGCTCCGGCTAGCTCGCCCTGCCCCCAGGGTGGGGGACAGCTGGCTCGGGTATGGAGCAGGCCAGCACAGAGGCAGGGCTCCTCTCTCCCACCCTTCCCCTGGTGCTATTGTTCCTCCCTAGTGGTGGGGAGGGCCAGGCGAGATGGGGTGAGAAAGTGGTGCCCACCCCATGGGATAGCCTGCTTTGTCCCTGACCCTGCATGGTGCCGTGGTGCCCCTAAGGTAGCAGCACCCCCAGCCACTGCCTCATTTGCTTATGGGTCAAGCCAGCCCTGCCAGCAGGGAAGTGCTATCAGGGATGTTCTTGTTCTTACTTTGAGTCTGTGGTCTGGAAATGTGTACCTACAAGACTGACTTTAATATTTGATTTTAATAAACTGTAAACCAAGATTTTACTTGTGTAAGAGAATCTGGCAGATTTTTTTTTCAATTCAATTAAATTAAGTAATCATAAAGAATCCAGAAGTCTCCCCATAAAATTTAGATAAAAGTGGTCAAAAAATATGGCACCCATGACTATACCAGCATGAATTTGTGCTAGTGTAAAAAGCACAAACATTTATTTTCTTTTCCCTTTTCACTGTGCTTACTCATTTTATTCTAAGTAATTGTTGCAGTTCTGACTTCATAAATCCTGAAACCACAATTTCTCTCAGTACTTCTATAATATCTTACTTATTGAACGCTGGATAATGGCTAGCATCCTTACTCTGGTTAGGAAGATGTATCTGCTTCTCAAAAACTTCATAATAAAAATGTAAAAACTGCAATCATCAGTCACATTTTATGTTTTCACTTATAAAAGTTTCTGCAGCTTTTACTGCCCTTGGCAAAATTACAAGGATATGCTGTTACTAAGATAGGTATAAACAGACATATACAAAATCATAATTTGGATTTTAAAGGGCATGTCAAGATTTGAAACATAGCTCATATTGTTATCACATTCCAGTCAGCTAACTCAAAGAATTTCTAACAGCTTTTAAGGATTTAGAATGCTGTAGAACATGCCAGCAAATGAAGAGACTGGCTTAATTTATTTCAATAATCATAAACAAAATGAAGGAGTGGGAAGGACCAGACTACTTTATGATATGACTTTTCTACTATAATTTGAGAATCCACATATTTCATTATTTTATTGTACCTTCATAATCTCACTAACCTACTATCCCATAAGTAACACTTTTCATGTTAACAATAAATCACAGGCTACCAATATAGAAGACATCGACTAACCATCACATATTCTTCCCAGGAAAATTTAAATGAGATAACTAGACATCTTTAAGCAGAAACTGCTACTACTATATCTATGTAAACTTTTGTTTTTGAAATTATGCCAAACATGACAGGTTTCAAACAGAAATTTAACTATTCAGGGCAAACATGAAAGTTTTTTTGATCATCAAATATGATGATGAACCTGGAAGAAAGGTTTTCTGTTGCCTTAGGAGTGACATACCTTTAAAATGTGAATTTCATATTTTTTTTTTCTATTTTTCTATCAAACTTGGTAGAGGTCACACAAGTCTCTCCAAATGCTTGAATGGTTGATTGTTCATTCCTGTTTCATTGTGATGGGACATTATGCCATTTGTGGACAATTTCCTGAAAAAAAGAAGTTGTGGTAAACTGACAACTGTAATTTCACTGTCCAAAGGGGGGGGGGGGGGCCAAACACACCTCTTGGTCAGCAGTGAAGCAGTGACAAGCTTTTAGCTTCAATTTTATTTTTGGAAAAGAATTCAAAATGAATGCCTTAAAATTAATAGCAAGATCATTATGGATGAAAAAGCTCAGATTAAAATATCCCATTGTGGGTTCCTAAAGTTAACCACCTAAATGCATATTTATACATTTTAATTACTGGTGTGACTTTCAGAGACTTCATATGACACCATAACACCTTGCCTTTCTTTTCACACAGCTAAATAGCTTGTCCAGCCCTTTATGATTTTGGCCAGGGCAACCTCTGTAACTCTTACCTTGACAAATGTAATCATGCTCCATTTATAGAAATTCAAAATTCTACTGTAAATATAGTTTTCTGGGAAAACGTTTTGATCAATGCACCTTTCTCTCCATCACACTCAATACAAGCTATACCTAAACCCTCTGATGTGCTATCCGTTAGCTATCAATTCTGGAATATTAATATACTTTCATTAGCCCTGGGTTAAAATTTCAAAGAGAATCATCATGCTTATAAAAATCTCTAGAATTTTTAAGCATCTGGAGTGTTTTTTTTCCTGGTAATCAGTATTTTCTTTCTGTTACTTTCTGCTCTCCTATTTTGTCCACTTGTTGTCTCTTGTCTTGTATGAAATTTGTAAGTTTTTCTAAGGGTCCATCTGTTTGTATGTTTACAAAGAACATAGTAGAGTAAGGTGCCATTCCATGATCAGGATTATAGACACTACCAGAGTATGTGTTCAATACATATACTGATTCTAATGAAGTCACTGGATGTTAAGCGAATGGACACTTAATAAAAAACATCAGGCAATTTGTTCTAGTACCTAAATATGGAATTATATGTGTAAAAGTCAATATTTTGGCATTATTTTTGACACACCTTGATCCATGGAAAAATACAAAAATATCCAGATTAGTACAATTTTTCCCCTCACACTAGCAAAAATATATATTGTTTGCTCCATCTCTATCTGTAAAATAATGAAAATAGTCCAGAACAGTGGGAAATGAGGTGGCTGCTCATTCAAGAAAACTTGAATTGATTCTGAGAAGGAGGTACCATTTTGAGGTACTAGTGAAAAATAGTTAAGGGAAGTGGGAAAACAGGTATCATTTATAGTCAGTATCAACATCTTGTTCTCAGACAGGCAGATAAACTTCTGAGAGCTGCAAAAATGCCACACATCTGCTGCTGTCTAATTTCATGTTAATCTAAAAGTGAGGACAAGAAAAAAGGATACATCAGAAACCAACAGTGAATTCTATAGTCCCACATATTACTGGTGCTGATCTGGCCATGTTAATATCTGTGTCACCTAGGACCAGATTCTGGCTGGCTCTTATGCAAAGAACACAAAGACTTGTGGGCCCATTAGAAATAAAATTAATCCATTCAGGCCAACTTTCATGTGGGAATTTCTGTAAGTCAAAATTAAACTCCTATGAAAACACACTTAGAACCCCAAATTAGAAACAATGATGATAACTCCCATAAAAAAAACCATAAACTACCAAGTTTCTCAAATGACTTACATCTATTTTAAACTAGGCTGGAGAATTTCTAAATACAAAAAAAAGCCTGTTGGCTTTCAGTGGGACTTGCACTCCTAAATCATGTCAATGCTCTGAAACATTTCCCTGGGTGTTTCAACATAAAGATTTTTTTTTCTTTTTTTTTTGTTTTATATATGTCAGTAAAATACAACAAATCTATAACACAGAAAAAAAAATAAACCTACTAATAACAGGTCTGTCTTACACAGGTTTCAGATGTCTATTGAAGGCATTTTCTTTGTGCTATCATCTAAATGTGTTCCTTTATTTGCTATAAGTAATACAAATGTAAGTCATTGACTTTCATACGTGCATTTTTATACTGAAAGCAGAGGAAGAAGTAACAAGGTTCCCTTTGTGTTCAGTGCTGCATAATTGTAGATTTAATTCTGGGAAACTGATCATCCGTTACAGGAACAGAGCTGTAAAGGCTCATGTATACATGTGGTTAAATTTAAATGCCAGTAGTTACTGTGACACTGGGTCTTTTTGGCATGCAACACAGAAATAAACAAGAGTGGGGCAAATAGATCAGTTAGTAACCTCAGCCAACCAAAGCAGAACTTTCTATGTTTGGGCAGATACTTGTTGGATATTTGTGTCATGTCATCAACACATTATTATGTAGTATCAGCACATCATACTACATATCACAGAGGTTCTTATTAAAGTGGCAGAATGAGTTTGTTATGCAAAACTTGTGATTAAGAACAGATCCTCTATGTCACCTGTTAAAATGCAGCCCATGTTGACAGTAGTCAAAATTGGTTACAAATAGGTGACGATATTGTGGTCTCAGGCCAGTCCCCAGGGCTTTGTCTACACATAGCCTGTTAATTCAAATTAACTAAGGTCAAATTAATTAGGTTGACCTAATGAATTTCAGTTCAGATTAACAGGATTCAAACTAACACATCTCTACTGCAAAATCCGGGTTCAACTAGCATGTTCATGCAAAGGACTTGCTAATTCAGTCCAGAAGGGGGCACCATGGAAAGTGCAGCAAGATGGCTGCCAGGATGGGCCATTGCCACAGCCAATCCCATAAAAGGAGGCAGTGACTTCGCCTCCTCTGCACAATCTGGCAGGCAAGGAGCAGAGCAAGGTCCTGGACCATGTCTGGCTACCCCAGCTTGCCACCCTGGTGCCTAGCAGCCACTCAGCCCTGCACACTGCGCTGTTAGGGTGGAGCACACTCTCCCTGGACAGCAGCAGCACAGAGATGGACAGCAGCACTGCCAACATGCTGGCTGTGCAAGTGAGTGCTGTCACCCTGCCATGCTCTGTGCCCCATCAGATATGAGTGCTTGACACTAGAGGCGACTGGTGGGAGAGGATTGTCCTGAGGACATGGGATGATGAGCAGTGGCAGTGCACTCTGCACATGATGAGGCCAACCTTCATGGAGCTGGTCAGAGCTTGCCCTGGTCCTCTACCACAGGAACACACATGTGCAACCTGTCCTTGCAGTGGAGAGGCGAGTGGCTCTTGTGGTATGGAAAATGGCCACCCTTGAGTCTTATTGCTCTGTAGCGCACCACTTCAGGGTCGGGAGGGCCACTGTGGGAGTTGTGGTAAAGCAGGTCTGCAGGGCCATTAACCTGGTCCTGCTGGCCTGCCTTGTCATCCCGGGCAAATTAGAGGACACCATGAATGGTGTCTCCGCCTTTGGATTCCCTAACTGTGTGGGCATCCTGGACACTACCTATATTCCGATCAGAGACCCGGAAATTCATGCAGTGGAGTATTGCAATCGGAAAAGGTGCCACTCCATGCTTCTCCAGGTGCTGGTTGACCACCAGGGCATATTTATAAACTTTTATGTTGGTTAGCCAGGGAGGGCACATGATTCACAGGTGCTCCAAAATTCAGGGCTCTACAAGTGCATGCAGGCAGGCACCCCCCCCCCCACGTGATGACCATCCTGGATGTGCAGATGCCTATCGTGCTCATCGGGGATGCCGCCTATCTGCTCCTACTGTGCTCATGAAGCCATTCACTGGGCACCTGGATGAATGCCAGAAGCACTTCAGTAGAAGGATGAGCAGCTGTCACCAAGTTGTTGAGCAGGCCTTTGGAGGCAAGGTGGAAGTGCCTGCTGACATGCCTCCACCTTGCTGAGGGCACAATCCCAGAGGTCATCAGTGCTTTTGTCACCCTTCACAATTTATGTGAACTGCAGGGGAGAGGGCCCCTGCCATCTGGGAGAGAGAGACCGAGCACCTCACCAGGCAGTTTGACCAGCCAGAGACCAGCTGTGACACTGAGCGGGCCCCAACCAGGGCACTAAGGATCCAGGAGGCCCTAGTGGACCTCTTCCTCAAGGAGGGACACCGAGGACTACCTTTACCACCACATGCCCTCACCACCCCCACCCCCACCTTACCTAAATAATAAAAAAAAAAAGATACAAACATAGAGCTGTGGTTAAACTGTTTATTTGGAAACATACAGGGGGAGATCTGGGGCTGGGCTGGGAGGGTTTGGGGTGGGCAGAAACTGGGGAATTTGGGGCAGAACTGGGAAGTTGGGGGTGACAGATTGGGGAATGGAGAGGTGGCAGGGTACACATTTGCAGAGTGCTCCGGCACTGTGGGAGGACCAGGCTCAGACTTCCCCATGCCCTACCCGCAGGTCCAGAGGCACCATGGGCAAGGCACACTGGGGTCTTGGGGGACACATTCCACTGCAACTGGGGGAGCAAAATAGTCGGCCAGCCTGGCAATGCTGTCTTCTATGCCCTGGAGGGCTGTGCCAATGTTTGCCAAAACATTGCCCATGGTCACCAGAGCTGTTCAAGGGCCTGTGTCTGGTGCTCCTGTATTGCTGCCTACCACTCCTCGACGGTGACAGACAGCTCGAGGAGACGGAGGGCAGAGTCCTGGCATACTGCCACCCAGTACCCCAAGGCCTGTATGCCTTCTTCAGCCCCTGGCCCAGTTCGATGATCTCCTGCAGGATGTCATCATGATTCTGGCGTATTCTTCTTCTTTGGTGGGGTCCATGAAGTGGGCTCCCTAGACCTGAATGCCAGCTGTCATGGCAAGCTGCTGGAGACAGGTTGGGAATAGCATTCGTCCCTTGATGTGCATGGCTTGTGCTGTGTGCAGTCTGACAGCAGTGAACACCTGCATCCCAAATGTCCCCCTGTCCTCTGATCCCTGCCCCGTGGGACCCCCTCCCCCGGGGCACACACAGCCATGCCCTCCGGCCTGGGCTGGTCATGGTGGCCACTGGAGCATGCAGCTATGAGGTGCTGCCGGTACTTCGCCCGTCCCCCTAAAGCCTTCTGCCAGGGGTGTGGGCTGCACACTGTATGCCCTTGACACTACCATTTGTGCTTTCCCCCAACACCCCTGCCTCCTGACACCTATAATGGGCAGCGGTCCACTTCGTCTTCTGACACACATTTCTTGGGCCCTGTACCTCACGGATTTGTCCCTCCCCCACAGGGGCTTTTGCTCCTGCTTGGCTGGAGACCCTTACTCCCTGTCCTGCACAGGCCAATCCACAAGAAGGGAGCACTAACCCATGGGTGCTGTCAATGTCTGGCTTCATTTTCCCCCCTCTGGGTCCACCTCTGGGGGTGGGCCTCTTCCTCCTCCTCCTCCTGCTCCCCAGTGGTGGCTGATCCCTCATCAAGGGTGCTGATGAGTTTGGGGCTGGCAGCTGTCACTGTCTGCTGTTATGTCCCCTCAGGCTGTCCACCCTGAATGTCCACCAGGGCATCTTCCTCCATGCAGCCTCCCTCTGGAGTGCTGGACTCGGGGGGTCTCCACCGAGTCTGCAGTCCTGTCTGGAAGGCTTCTGGGTTCGGCAAAAGGAAGTAGCCCACCTCCCAAAAATAGGGGCACATGCCAGCACACACTGATCCTCACAGCTGCCTTGCCTCCCAGACCCATGCGTAGTCCTGGGAGGGTCTTTGTTTTAGCACAGAGCTGCACCACGGTCCGGGGGTGCCTTCTGGTGGTGAGGGATGCTTCAATCTGGGCATATATGTCCTGGTTGAGGTGGCTGCTGCACAACCAGGACAGGGTGTCCTCTGTCCCCCAGCTGCTGAGGAAGCAAAGGACCTCTTGATGGCCCTAGACTGGAGCCCTGTGCTGACCCTGGAGGCCACTGCTACTTTCTGCCATTTTTTGTGGCTGCAGGTAGCTTGTCTCAGGTAGACCATGTGCCTGTGAGGGTGGGGGGGGGCAGTGCGCCATGAGAAGGGAAAGGGAAAACTGTGGTTAATTCAAACTAATGTTAGTTCGAATTAGCATGGCTAGACACTGTTGATTCGAAGTAGCCAGTTTGAATTGACAGTCGCTTCAAAGTTTCATGACTTTTTATAACTTTGAAATGTTGTCTCTTTGATTCAACCTATAGGAAGCCTTAGGTCAAATTGGCAAAACCCTGTTTATCCATTCTTTTTCTAAATTTGACCTAACATTTATTAGGGTGAATTAAAATGTGTGTGTAGACATTCCACAGTAGATAATATTGATAACCATAATAGATATTTTATATTCTTAACTAACACTAACTTGCAATCATGTTGGTAATCTTAACATAGAGATCAAAAGCGTTAAAAACTGAACCAATCGCATCTCGGTATATTACCCCAACGGATCAGGATTGAAACATATTGAGCTAGGAAAACAGGAAGGTTTATACTAAGTTACACACCTTTGAAGTATAGAATCAAGAACTCTTTGGTTTTCAGTGGCATCAATACAATAATTTTAATGAGCATTAAGTATATAATAAAAATGTTACATGAAAATAATCACAAGCTCTGCACCACAGTGACCCCCTTCCATGTGATATGCCCTTTGTAGTTTATTTTAAAACAACATAATGCAGAAATATTTTCCTGGTAATTTGCAATCAAATATTTCCTGGATAATGTTTTCTTAAGTAGATTTATAATGATTAGAAGGTGGCAAAGAATGGCATGTGAATGATACAAGGCAAATCAAGCAAGAAGGGAATTTGACAGGCATCATAACTGGAGTTCAGATTCATTACTCTGCTATGTCAGGTAAAATGCTTCCCTAGCTTCTATTTCTTTCCCGTAATTTCCACTCTGATCAACCTGATGTAAGATGTCATATCAGTGCTCCTGGGAAGCTGAACCTCTGAACCTAGAAGAAAGGTCCTTAGCTCCTAAATAAACATTAATGTTAGCTGACAGGTATTGCAAGCTAATATTTCACTTTCTTAATTTTCCATATTTATCGATATCAGGCTAAAATACTGAACAACTCTCCATTCACATCCTACCATCATTTACCTCAGCTGGACTTTTCCAAGAAGACAGAAATCTATGCTAAATATCAAGCATCCTGTTCAATGTCCAACTCAATTTCCTAGGGGCAGAAAACCCTCTGTACGTTTGTTTTGGTCATACCCAGGTGCTGATCACTGACAAGTGACATAGGCTCAGGATTAAATTGTAGTACAATTACTGTGGAATAAGACTAACATTTCAGATCCTCTGCTCAGTCTATCTCCTGTGGAGTCATCCGCTCATAGGCAGGCATTAGATCATGCTCTGTCTATGCTTGTCAAAGCTTTAAATCTTGTGTTCCCTTCCACTCCTTTCACAACCCATAGCAAGCCTGGTAGTTGGTGATGGGATGTCAGATGAAAGAACTGATCAACACGCAGTCAGTTAATTTCTTCTATAGAAAAACAGAGGTGAATAAAGGTGATTTTATTTAGCATTTAGGCATGCTGACTTTTAATCACGTAAGCTGCTTCCTTTCACATAAAGGATAGCAGGATTTTTTGTGCAGTATGTCATGTTGTAAAATTCCAGAGGCTTTTCAAACAAGGGATCTGGAGACTGTGCTCGAAAGGATCCTCTCTTAAACTGAAAAGATTTGAGGTTCCTAGTCTCATTAGTAGTTGATAGGGCTTAGTCAGCTAGGCTATGTCTACATTTAGAACTTTAACTTACTTCAAACTAATTAAAATTAACTAACAATGGTTAATTCAAACTAAGTTAATTTGAAGTAACTCAGCCCCACTAGAAACCCAAATCAAACTAGCATGTCCATGGACAGGACTTGCTAGTTCGATTTAGGAAGGGGGCACCATGGAAAGTGTGGCAATATGGCATTCAATAAGGGCCATGCCTCACCCAATACAACAAAAGAGGAAGGCACCCTGGGAGGAGGAAGAGTAAATTGTGTTAATTAGAACTAATGGCTAGTTCGAATTAACACAGCTCCATTGTGGTAAATTGAATGAATAAGTTCTAATTAACCATTACTTCAAAGTTAGGCAAGGTTTTATAACTTCAAAGTAAGCATTCATTGCTTCAAACTAAGGACTTCCTGAGTTTGACGTAATGAAAGCCAATGTATCCATGCATTAATTGAGTTTGAATTAATCCTCATTAATTCAAACTAAATTGTAAGTGTAGACACAGCCTTCAAAATGTTTAAAAATGTTACTCTTAGTTTGCAATGTGTGTATGTTTATGCAAGTGGAATTTCTATAGATCTACTTCTCTTGGGGTACAAACTTTAAGTTAAAAAAAATGGACCAGTGACTTTGGAGGTCTTGATTTCTGAGTGCTCAATTTCAGCCATCATAGGCCTGATTTTCAGATATAGTGCCTCAGCACTCTAAAATCAGGCTGCTTTAAAGAGTCTTAGATTGGCACTTATAGTCAGTAATCTCTTCTGAAATGTAGACTATCCAGTCTGAATTTAAGTATTTGTTTAATCTTAGAGCTTTTAAATGAATTATTGGAAGAAATTCTACAGTGCTTACCATTTTGGTTTTGAGGGACTTCTGACTGCCTGGTGAGTGCAGAATTCAACTGATTCCTTTTAATCTCTCACATTTCAGAACTTCATTTTACAGTGAATGATTCATTATGACACAACACACTAAAATCATTGTTATGAAAAGTGATTAAATGTTATTATTTGAAAATAATTCAGATTGCTCTGGAGCTGTCAGAAAACAATTCACTGAGAAGTTTGAACACTTTGTATGGTTTAAATTAATAGTGGATATATTGGATGAGTGGAATCCAGACAGACTATTAACAAGGAAACAGACGCTGCTGTGAACCAGAAAGCCTGACTTAGAGTTAGGAATTTCAGCATTTCTATTCTTTAAAGCCTTTTGTCTGTTTTCGTTTTTCAAGTTACAACTACTGTTCTTGATCCAGTCTCAAAAGCAAGCTTGATACCACTTCCTGAGCCTCAAGCATAAAAGATTACTAGCAGACTTGTTTCTCTACTTTGGAATGCACAAAAAAACAGGAAAAAAAAAAGTGGATGTAAACTGACCCAAAAAAGATCAAACAGACAGACATTTTAATGAAGTTTTTTTTTTCCACTGGAAAAAAGGGTAACTGATGAAGTTTGATCTTAAGGATTTTAATTGCACATTAATATAAAATATGCTGTTTTGTGAAATAAAATGTGAAAAGATTGTCAAACAAGTAGCTTTCATGAAGCTGCTAAATATTTTTTATAGTTAGCATATTCACAAAAAGCAATTACCTGGGGCACTTTTCATGCTGTCCTATACATTGTAATACTTTTTTTAATATACAGCTCCAAAATATTAAAGGTTTTTAAGTGAACATTTTAAATCTGAATCAGTAATGTGAATATTGTGATATTTTGTAATAATAGGTTTCATTAAGCTGTGTAAACACAGAAAAGGACAAATTTAAATTTGAACAACAAGCTTTGGGCAGCTGTCCCAACATGCGTGTAAAGTTAAAATCTGTTCCTTTCCATGTAGTGTCATTTAAAACAATATATCAGACTTTATTCTGTGAGTTCATTACCTAAAACTGCGCAAGTCTAAAGAGGCTCATATGAGCACCAGTTTTATTATATGTGGGTATAAATCAGAGCCTATCTGATTCAGAGATAGTTGTTAAGTGTAAATGCTTTCCCAAAGTATCAAAGTACAGTATAAAAGCACTGAATATATGACTGCTTATTTAGTTTTGGAATAGAAGCTTCAGAGAACATGTAGGATTTTTTATTCTAATTTGACCAATTAGTATTATATACCTTCATCTATCTGTAACTGTTTGTATGATAGCCTGCTTGAGATTATCAGTTATGAACAGTACCTCAAGCAAACAGCAAATAGACTATGGAGCAGATATGCCCAACATGATTGTTACTTGGGGGCGGGGGGAGGCAAACTGCCAGCTGAGCTTCCCTAGCTACAAAATGGCATCAGTATACTGGAGTAACTTCTGAGTAGGCCCCCTGATGTTATCAGGACTAACTACATGAGAATTGTTTATCTTCAAGTGTTTATAGAATATGCATGCTAGTTCAAATCTCAGATATGGTAATATTCAGGGCACACACAGGAAATCCCAGCCATGACATAGGGGCCTCTTAATTTATGTTCACTGTAGCATCTGGCCACCAGCTGGTAGAAACAGCAACCTTTACTTACAGGTTGCAGCCTTCCCAAAACCAGAAGTTCACAAAAAGTTTAAAAGTAAAGCCAGTCTGATAACACTTGGAGAAGACTCAGGTTCAATATCCAAATAAGGACTATGGACTATGTCTACACTAGCAAATTAGTCTGGATTAAGGGAGCTTAATACAGACTAATTTAATCCCTGTTTACACTACTGGTTAGTTCAAACTAACCGTGGTTTGGTTTTGTTTTGTTTTTAGTTCGAACTAGCCATGCTTTTTTTTTGGTTCAAACTAAAAGAAAAAAAGAAAAATCATCAGTGGAGTGACCAGGAAGATTGAAGTGCTCACTTCTGGTTTTTGAATGTTGTGATTTCCAGTGTCGGATTTGTGACCATTTATTCTTTTGCTCAGAGACCTACCTGTTTGTCCTATATGTAAGGCAGAGGGGTATTTCTGGCACATGATGTCATAAATCACATTGGTGGATAAGCAGGGGAATGAGCCTTTGATGGAGCAGATGGTTTTATTAGGTCCTGTAATAGTGTCTTCAATGGGCAAAGCTTGCAGTGTGGTGTTAGGATGAAATACTCATGCTAGCACACTAGGCCTCATAAATACAGGGGCATGCAGGCTGTCTTTTGTTACATATTCTCCCCTGAACCCATGTCTCTTGTAACGTATCCTTCCCTTCCTGATGTCACATATTCCTTCAACCCTCCTGCCAAACTTATATGGAAGCTACTATTCCCCTACCTGTCAAGACCACTCCCTCTCACGTCCTTGTTGCTTTTACCATATAAAGAGTTTTGTTTTTTCCCCAAAGGAAACAAAGAACTGTTAGAAAACCAGTTTAAATCAGTAAACAAGCAGTCTGTATATGTAAGCAATTGTCATGCTACTTCCATTTTGAAGCTGATACTATTTTGTTCAGTGTTTCCAGTACTGGTGCTATAAATAAACCTCTTCAGTGTTGTCTGTATTGCTTGATCCTTTTTGGAGGGATCTTTCCAAGCTGGCAGTGGTTTGTTGCAGGTATATGTGCCTGCGTTAATGGTTCTGTTGTTAGTTTCATAGTTGCTGGTGAGTATCTGCTTAAGGTTGTGTGTGGTGGGGGGGGGCGTTCTTGTAAGTGAGGAGAGGTCTGTCTCCCAAGATTGTTACATTACAATATTCATATTGTGTTACTAAGGGAAATAACGCTTGTCAATATTTCACAGAAAGAGGGCTCATTAAACATCAGGAGTAATAACAGGAGCAAACCAGGCCAAAGAATAGTCCAGCAACAAGTTTTCAATGTCTGTAGGAAATATCTTAAAAAGTTTTGTTATCATGCGCCAATAGCCAGTTTAGACTGCTAAAATTAATACAGAGTTTATGTGTCAGACCTCTCCCAAACATATTGTAATATATGAGGGAGGATTAGTCACAACAGTTGTAAGAGTTTGCAGTCTTAACTTTAGTTATGGCTATTTGCATAAGTATATCTGATGATGTTTCTTTTGAATTCTTGCCTATATCTGTAATTAATTGAGATATAGTACAGCCTATGCATAAATACAGTTTAAAAACTGAGTTATGTCTATAAAATGTACTAGTATATTTTTTCTTATTTTTTGTAGAGGACAGAAGGAAGCCCCCCCCCATTCTAAAATAAATGGTAAAATTCATTATATCTTGATTTTAGGGAAGATCAAATCACAGTTCCCAATGACATCCTCAGAAATAAACTAGGGAAATGTGGTCTAGATGAATTTAAAGTGGGTGTACCAATGTTTGAAATACCATACACAAAGAGTAGTTATCAATAGCTATTGTCAGTCTGAGAGGGCAGATGTAGTGTGGTCCAGTAAAGTCAGGCCTGGGTTTATATTATATACTACTATTCAATGTTTTCGTTAATAACTCGGATAATGGAGAGGAAATTAAGCTTATGAAACTTGCTGAAGACACCAAGATAGAAAGGGTTCCTAGCACTTTAGAGGAACAAATTAGAATTCTGAACAACCATGGCAAATTTTTATGAAATCAACAAGATGAAATCAAATAAAAGAGAAGTTGAAACTATTCCATTTAGGCAGGAAGACTCAGAATGTTCAAACACAAACTGAGAAATACCTGACTATGTACTAATGAAAGGCATCTGGGGAGTACTGTACTGAATCAGAAATTGAATATAAGCCAACAATGAAATGCAGTTGTAAAAATGGCTACTATTCTGGACCATATTAACAGGGGTATGACATGGGAAGTAATTAATTCACTCAATTCAGCACTAGTGAGGCCAAAGGTGAAGCACTGTTCCAATTCTGGGTGCCACATTGTAGGAAGGATATGGATAAATTGGAGAGAGACCAGAGGTGAACATGAAAAATTATAAAAATGTTTTAAAAGTAGATGGAAAGGTTAAAGAAAACTGGGCATATGTAGTCATGACAAAAGAAGAGAATCTTCATATATGTTTCCCACTATTATAAATAGGAATATGACTAATTTTTCTTGTTCTACCTTAAGTGAACACTGGAGAAGTAGGGCTTAATATGTAGGAAAGGTAATTTAACTAGATATTAGAAAAGCTTTCTCACTATAAGAATAGCTGGTCTTAGGGAAAATGGTTCCATGAACAAATTTATATTTTGGCACCCCTGCCCCTGTGGAAATTGACCCTGGCACCAATAAGCCCCAACCTGCCTTTCACCCCAACCTCTGCATGCCTCTCCTGAACCCCATCAGCCCCTAACCTATGCACTCACCATCTTTAACCTAATCCCTAAGACCTCCTCCTGTATCCATGTGGGGAAAATGACCTGAAAAAAAGATCATCTGGAAAAGTTATTCACTCACACCCTTCAGGTACTGCTCCTTTTCATACCCTAGAGGGCTGTGAAAGAGGGAATGACCAGCAACATCAGGGCTCCCTGCATCCAGGTCACTTGCCTCTCCTGTGCTGCATAATGATAGAACAGAAAAACAGCAGCTTTTGATTCTCATCTCATCATTTGACATCCCCTGCCACCGAGGAGCACTACAGTCTCTATGCATACTTCTGCACAATGCCTCCTTGACCAACAATGCCTCTGTTTGTCTCCCATCTGACCCATCCCTATGGCTGGCCCTGACCATAGGTCAATTTGGTTCTGAAACAGGTTTCCAAGGCAGGTTGTAAAAGTGCCATTATTGGAGTTTTGCAAAAACAGGAAACACCAGTCCAGAGAAGTTTAGGTTTACCTGGTCCTATCTCAGAACAAGGAGCTGGACCTAATGATTTCGGGGAGCGCTTCCAGCCCTGAGATTGTCTCCAGACCACTCAGTCAATCCCCAATGCTTTGATTGCTGTGTCAGCAACATAACCGCTAGTGTAAACAACCTCTGAGACAATTACCTTACACAATAAGCTAAATGTTATTAAGGGGTAAACACATAAGGAGCAGTCATAGTCATGAACTTTTCCAATTTGCTGGCAAATTCCAAACATTTCATTTTATTTTGTTTTGCTGACCAAAGCAAGAGAGAAAAAATTATTCACTCATCTCTATAGTTTAATGCACTTGCATAACAATGTCATCCAAGTTTGTTTCAGTTCCTGCATGCATTATGGAACTGGAAATCATATATCTAGGACCATTTCTTCACAGCAACTGAATGGGTGAGTTCATTTCTTTTATATCTGCACACTCTGTTTTGAATTATGATTTTTGTGCCCTGATCCCCCACCCATGAATTCTACAGTTTAATAACTGAGGGGATACAGAACAGAAACACAATTTATTTATTTATTTATTTATTGCTGTACTGCCAGTAAGGATCACAAATCCATTGTGCTTGGTATGAAAGTGATGCATAGGAGGACATCAGCTTTGGGCTAAAGAGTTTACTGCTTGAGGCCTTGATTGTCTAATGAGCTGAGCACTAGCCCTATTAAGCAAGAGTTATTAGATTCTTTTCTTTTCTATTCACTTTTCTTTTCTTTTCTTTTAAAAAATGATCTGAAACCAAGGATCATGAAAAATCTCTGATTTAAAGTGAGCTGGCTAGCCTTGTCAAATACTTGTCAGTACTCTAAATAAATGCCCACATTTCTTCCACAAATTACAAGAGAAGGTCATAACTCCCTGGAAGAAAGTCTTCTTATATCAATTTTAAATTATGTTGCCCTTTCAGTCATAAATAGAACACATTTTTAACTACAGCTCACATAACTTTCTCTTTCCCCCCAACATTTTCTAACTGTTTGCAGTTTTTTATAATTGCAAGTAAAACCACTGACCATCTTCTATATGATGTTTGACTTGACATCTAACTGCAAAGAATGTTTTCACTTCCAAATCTCCTTCTACAGTGTTTTTAGTAGAGAAATAGCTTGCCTTTTTTTAATGACTGTTTCTAACATAATTTGATTTAATATAGATTTAGCTTTGGCAAAGTAAACTTCTAGAAAGTTTGCAGCTTGATTCTGAAAAGTCTTCAGGAGTGGTTCTGCCTCTGGCAGGGGGTTGGACTAGATGACCTATGAGGTCCCTTCCAACCCTATGATTCTATGATTTGTATCCAGCAGTTCTCAACCTGGCATCCATGAACCCTTGCCAGGGCACAGAGTTACTCCAGGGGTCTGTGAACAGGCTGGGATCTGGGGTCAGACACCACCAGGGTCTTGAATTGCCACAGAGACCCAGGCTTCCAGCTGGCAGAGAGCTTCCCCTGGGAAGGGAGCTCTTAAGACTCCTGCCTTGAGCATGCTCAGATGCATGCTCAGGGAGAGCAGCCTGTGGGGTGGCCAGGTGCAGCAGCACCAGTGGCCAGGTAAGAGACGGGAGGGGATGAACCCTGGGGAGGCTGGGGATGGAGATCGGAGGGGGGGCCAAAACTGTGGGTGGGCAGGGAAGATGTGGGGGGGCAGGAGCAGGGGGCCATGGCCACAGCAATCCACGCTCCCTGGCAGGGGCAGGGGGAGAGGGCCATGGCTGCAGTGGCTCCTCAGCAGACAGAGTTGTACAGCCAGCAGGGAGCTGCCCCAGGCTTCACCTGGTAGTTTATAAATCTTCCTCCCCATGCTCATAGCAGGAGCAGTATCTCTGGGGTCGCTGGGGCTGGCTATGTGGGCTTCTTGCAGGAATAGGTACCTGGGACCTGCATCCCTCTCCCAGTCCTCCCAGTGCAGGCCCCCTTACCTGGTGGCCAGAACTGGAGTGGCCACACTGGCTGCTCCAGTTCCAGGCTGCTCTGGTTCTGGCCACTAGGTAAGGGGGCCCTGGGTGAGGATGGGTTCGGGATGGGAACTCAGGTGAGGAGGAAGTGAGACATGAATTATTTAGACTACTTATGAAGTAGGAAACACACCAGAAATAAAGGTATCAGTTTGACCCTGATGTTTACAAGTGTTTTGCTTTCTGCTAGTGTTATACTGATAGAATTTCTCATTTTATAAAACACAGAGTATAAAGAATTGTATACTATTGCACAGATTGTGTTGCTCTGTTATAGTGTGATATTTCCCCTCACTTTTAATTTCTTGTTTACTAAGTAATCCAAAAGAAATAAATGGGAACAAAGATGAAGTATATACCCTTAAATGCGTGTAAGAGTAATAGAACCAGTCCCTTTCCTTTTAGCACTCAGTGGGTAAAATCCTGACTCTGTCTCCAAAGTATTTCTTTTGTGAGGGCAATTAAATAAATGAGACTACTTGTCTTAGAAGAAAGGAAGGCTCAGACCCACTTTAAGAACTCTCTCTTAATCTTGAGGCCCTAGCTCAGCAACATTTTTAATCACAAACCTAACTTTAAGTACACAAGCAATGCAATTAACTTAAATTGGGATACTTGCATGCTTAAAACTAGAGATGCACTTGTTACACGTGCCTAAGACACCGATTTATCTTTATGCATGTGAATGGACCTGCTGAAGTCCATGTGCAAAGATACAAATATGCAGAAGACTTTTCAGAATCAGGCTGCAAACTGTCTAGAAGTTTAGTGTACACAGACACACACAAACACGTGCGCGTGCGCACCTCTACCTTTCTATCATACAAATATAATATATGTAATGTAATAATTTCATGCATACTACAACAGACACATTATACCTAAATCCCTACATGGTTTAACTATCCTCAATATTCAGATTATATGATTAGATTATACTTAATATACGACATATAATTAGTCTGCCTGTGTTTGTTATTTATGATGGGTTACCAAATACAGTTCTGACCAGAGAACTGTCTTTTGCCCTCCTGTTACCTTTCCCTGCCCTCACTTAACAGTGAACTGTTTTCACGTAACTTTCCTTTGCTGGTTGTATCTTAGTGCTTTCTAGCAAAGCTGTCTTTTCATACCTTACTGTCTCAGCTGACCATAACAAGTTTGATTTTTAAATCCAGTGACCAGTTACTCAGTTAATATAATAATGTATATTCCCTAAAACTTGTATGCTACAGTATTACTCAATTAATGTATGGGTATTATAATGGCCCAATAACAAAATTCAACCCTCATGTAAGCAGGTGAGACAATGGAACTGCTACAGATTCATTTAAAGGCTGAATTTGGCTCAATGACTCAAAGAGCCAGTTTGCTCAGGACCCAGCAGTTTCCACTTTTCAAAAGGCATTTGAAGGCTTCCTTGTAAATTGAGTGACTGTGTGCACAAATTCTCAGTTGATTCATGTCCCAGTTATTTTACGGAGAGATTATGTATGCAGGTATGAAAGTAATTTTGCACATATATTTGTGCAGAGTCATGCAGATATCAGACATCTTTTATTTTTGTTACCCTTCAGGCCATTTTATGTTAATACCTGCAGCAGCTAAAGAAGGCCTTGCAAGTTGGTTATATATTTGGAATCCTTGAAAATTCTATTTTACTTTTATCCTATGTGTGGTTTCCTGCCCTGAAGAGTGAATTCTTTGACACAAGCAGTATTTTCCTGTGATAGAGGCACACTCTCACCATGGGGGAGATAAAATCTCAGGGCTCTAGAAGTGTAGATTCCTGTCTTTAATATAAAGCAGGATCATACCATATGGAAACCACTGTGTATGATGTTAACAGAAGTTTAGTTCATGCTTTGAGATGCAGTTTATTCAAAAATGGTAAATTCCAAAGTGACTACAGAGAGTAGCTGTATGGATTCTCATTTATGGACCATGTCTAACAACAATTACCATCAAAGGGAAACTTAACCTTTGACCTCAGACTGGAACTTATTTTTTTTTAATTTAGTGTTTTATTTAAATATTAATATTCTGTACCCAGAGAGTAGCTCTAATCTTGCTTTTCTTTCTTTCTTTTTTTTTGGGGGGGGGGGTCTCTCCATAGGAACATAGCTCCTCCCCTGACTGTAACCCCTGGCAGTTTTCAATTAATTTCTCTCTCTGCATGCAGCATGATTAATCTCTGTTGTGCTTACAGAGAAAGAAATAGCAAGGAAAACTTTTTTTTTTTCTTTAGAGAAGAGAGAAGAGGGAATGAGTAGAGGATAACTAGCTCCCCAGAAGCCCCTGCACCTACCACCCACAGTACAGTGCATTTGAGGAACTAATGTGAGCAGTGGGGACATGAGACCCCAAGCAAGCACTTTGCTGTGATCACTCACCTTTGTCTTTTCTAATCTGATATCCTAAAATTGAATTACAGTCCCATCCGCAGCATAGATGAGCCCTCAGAAAAAAAGATTAATGTTCAATTACAGGAGTGAGATGACGTGCAAGCGGTCAAACACGATCATGACTTATGTCTATTACTTTATATATTCTAGAGGAAAATATTCAGACTCTAAAAGGAAATTCAGTATTAGAGCTCATTATGAGAAATAAAGGCAAATGAAACACAGAATTAAATATTAATGGTAACTTAGGTCAACTGACTGTGACCTGATCACATTTATAATGTGGAAACATGAATAAAGTCCAACCCTAGGATATTTTACATTTTATTATATATATACAGACACACTTAGTGATCTAAAAAGGCAAATTTCACAAAGCTGAAAACAATTGTGAGTTAAATCATCTGAGAGGAATAAGTGAATCAATGCATGGTAATTTGATAAAGTTTAAGAACTCCTTACTAGGTGAGCAAATTCTCAGTTACATAACTGAGGAAAAAGGCCATATTGGATAAAAAGGAGAAAAAAGAAAAAAAAAAAGCAAACATCTGGGTTAGATTGAAAGCAGTTATAGCAAATACACACACCCCCCCAGAGGAAATAGATATAAATCAAATAATAAATATAATGATCAATATAAAGAAAAAGCTAGGATTTCTAGGAAACTGATAGGGAATTAAAAAAAAAAAAAGTCTTTGGCCAGAAGAGTATAAAGGACAAATAGGATATTTTATAGTACATAAGGAACAAACAAACAAACAAAAACAATCCTTACAAATCTATTAGTTCACTACTAAATGGAAAACGTTAGAAATATCAGGAATAATGCAGAAAAGGCAGAAGTCTATTAAAGATATTTATGTTATATAGTTTGAAATGGGGGGAAACAAGATCAAGTAGTTGTATGATAATACTCTATTCTATTAATATCTCAGAAGATATCAAAGAGCAACCAGGAAGTTGAACATCTTTAAAGCACCAGATCCCGTTAACTTGTATTCAAGAGTTTTAATAGACCTTCCTCAGGAGTTTGCTGGGCCACTAATGTTGATTTTCAATAAGTCTTGGTACCCAAAGAAGCACTAGAAGACTGAAGAAAGAAGAACAGCTGATATAGGACTCAATGAATAAAAACTTAAAGGAGGATAATGTAATTAATTCCAGTCAACATATATTTATAAAAAAAAAAAAAAAAAAGGTTGGTAAATGCAATAATGTTGATATATTATACTTAGACTTCTTTAAGATATTTGAGTTGGTACTGCATGGCATGTTTATTTAAAAACAAAACAAATAAAATAAATAAATAAACCTTCAAAGCTATAAAGAAGCTGGTTAACTGGTAGGTCTCAAATAGTAAGTGGGAAATTGTCACTGAACTTATGCGTCTCTAGGGAAGTTCCACAGGGATTGAATCTTGGCCCTACACTCTTTAACTTCTTTACTAGTGACCTGGAAGGAAAAAAAAAATATGCACGGATAAAAATTTGCACATGACACAAAATTAGGGACAGCGTAAATAATGAAGGTGGGTTGGAAGATCACAGATTCAAAGCAATTTGCATTGCTTAATGAACTTGGCACAAGCAAATACAATGTAATTGAATATTCCAAGATGTATATGTATACATCTAGGAACAAAGAATGTGGGCCACACTTACATGACGGCGAACTCTAACCTGAAAAGCATGACTCTGAAAGAGTTGAAGGTCATGGTGTATAATCAACCAAATATGAGCTACCAGTGCGAAACTGTGAGTACAAAGATTTATGTAATCCATAAGGAGGGAAGTATCAAGTTGGAGTAGAGAGGTCATTTGACTATGACACTGGCCCTGGTGCGACTGGCTGCTGGAGTACTATATCTTGTTCTTGTGTCCACATCTTCAGAAAGACGTTGATAAATTGGAGAAGGTTCAGCTAAAAGTCACAAGAATGATTAAAGGATAAAAAAAAAAAAATGTGCCTTATAATGATAGACTCAGGAGGGTCAATACATTTAGCTTAACAAAGAAGGTTAAGGTGTAACTTGATTACAGTTCAAGTATCCATATGGATTAGAGATACATAAAAATGGCCTTTTCAGTCTAGTAGAGAAAGGTGTAATATGATCCAATATCTGGATGTTAAAGCTAGAAAAATTCAGACTGGAAACAAGACATCCTTTTTTTTTTTTTTTTTTTTTTTAAACAGAGTAATTAATCGATAGATCAGTTTATCAAGAGTTGTGGTAGAGACTTCATCATGAATGATTTTTTAAATTAAGATTGGATGTTTTCCTCAAATCTATTCTAGGAATTAATTTGGGATCAATCTGTGGCCTGTGTTACTCAGGAAGTTGGCCAAGATGTTCACAGTTATTTCTTCAGGCCTTGCAATCAATGGATATGTCTACACTGTGAGTTTAAGTCGACTTAAGGAGGCTTGAGTCAACTTAAACAAAGCCTTGTCAGCACTGCAGGGCAATAAAGTCGACTTTAGCATCCAATAAAGTCAACTTTATAACTTCCACTTATAGTCGATTTTACAATTAAGTCTACTTAAGGCAGTGTAGACAGGGACTTGCCTTAAGCAGACTTAATAGGTCTACAGGCAGCAAGAAATCTGCCTGGCAACAAGGAAGTGCCTGCTCCGGCCAATTCCAGGGCTGGGGGAGACAGAAGTCCAGCACTTCCTGGTTGCTACCCAGAGCCAGGCTGACCTTCTGGAGTGTTGCAGGGATGGCAGAGCCCAGAGCTCAGAGGCCGTGCAGGCGTGCTCCTTCCTGGTCAACCCAGGAGATTTTGGACCTCCTGGCACTGTGGGGGGAAGAAGCTGTACACAACAGGCTACAGGGCAGCCAAAGAAACAATGAAATGTATGTGACTAAGGCATGTGGCCTACCAGAGAAAGGCCACAGCAAGGACATTCAGCAGGTGTGTGTAAAAGTCAAAGACCTCAGGCAGGCCTATTACAAAGCTCAGGAGGCCAGATGACTCCAGGGCACTGCTGCCGCCACCTGCCCATTTTATGATGAGCTGGACACCTTCCTGGGGCAGGAGCAAAGAATGGATTCCTCTGATCCCCCCCTCTCAGCATGATGCCCCAGAGGAGGAGTCCATGGAGGAGGCTGTCATCCTCGGGCACGAGGAGGAACAGCAGTGGGCATGTGCCAGCACCTCTGCCTCTGACACGGCAAGCCTGAGAGCTGCTCCAGATTCTGGGGAGAAGTCCGCTACACCTCCACAGGACCCTGCCCCTGCGACATCTGAGGGCATACCTGCTGGCAGCACTGGTGAGCACCCCTCTCTGGGAATGGTGGGGCTCGCAGATGGGACAAGAGTCCTGGGGGTCCATGGACATTGGATAGGCATCGTCCCAGGATGGGGGAGAAAGGGCTTCCCATGGGGTTGTGGAGTCAGGCATTGTGGGGGGTGTCCCCGAGCTGGCCAGTGTGCTGGCATTGCAGAGGATGCTGTGCCCACCATCTTTGAGAGAGGCACAGCTGTCCATCATGCTCATGGCACTTTTGCCAGGAGACATCTAGAATTGCAAGGGCAGGGCTGCCCACACCTTGTCAGCAACAGGACAGCACCCACCCTGCGTGTCACAGCATCACAGAGGAATCAGCAGGTGTTGCAGTCCCACAGGGAGGGGAAAGAGACAGGCAGTGGATTGGGAATGGATCTGTGGCTGGTGCCGGCAGCAGTCTGCACTGCCTGGCCGGCGGAACCCATAGTCTGTTTCCTTCCATGCAGATTCTGTGACCCACACACTAGTCCCATCACTGCAACAAAGACACCGGAGGCCATGTTGCAGCCGGGATGAGATCCTGCAGGAACACCTCCAGGTGGCCCAGCAAGCAGAAGAAAACCTCCAGGCCTGGCAGGACCACACCTTCCAGGCCAAAGAAGCCCACCAAAGAATGCAGCAGGCCCAGATGTCATGGCTTCTGGCCCTAATGGAGCAGCAGACAGAGGCCCTGGAACATCTGGCATGGGGACAGGGTAGACGAGGGGTCGCCATCCCCCCCTCCCCTCCAGGAACAACATGCCACTGCCTCCCAGCAGCGCAGGTCCCGGACTCGGGGTGGCTGGTCACTGCCCTGCTGTTAGGTGGCAGCCCACCTCTGGTTGCCCCTCCCCCAGCTACCCATCAACCCTTGTCCCTGACCCCTTCTTGCCCCCCCAAAACCCCATAAATAAACACAGTTGTTGACTGTTATGTGGCATGTCAGTGTTTCTTTATTTAGTGCTGGACAGTGGAAGGAAGGAGGAGGTAAGGGTGATGGGCATCTGGCAGTATTTGGGCATCTAGTGGTGTTTAGGCCTCTGTGCCCTCAGTGCCAACCCAGTCCTTTATGGCATCATGGCTGAGGACAGCTTGGAGCTGTGCCCACTGTGTATGGGGGATGGGGTGTTTGGGCTACTGGTACACCTCTGCAAGCTGCTCTGCCTCAGCCTCCCATACGTGTGGGACCCTTTCCCCCCGCAGCTCACAGAGGTTGTGCAAAACGCAGCAAGCACTTAAAACCTCAGTGATGATAGCGTCTGCAAGCTGCAGGCAGGTAACTAGGGCTCTTCAGCATGCCTTGAGATGGCTGAAAGTGCGCTCCGCAACAGTGCAGCACTGGTGCAAACATTGGTTAAAAACCTCCTGGCTGTCACTGAGGTTCTGAGCATATGGCTTCATAAGCCATGACATTGGGGGGTATGCCACATCCTCTAGGAGAAAGACAGGCACCTCCACATCTTCAAGGATGAGGGTGTATTCTGGGAGGAAGCTGCCACCTGCATGCAGCAGTAGAAGCCAGAGTCTCTTAAGACTCATGCATCATGGACCTTCCTTGGCCACCCCACAAAGGCATTAATGAACAGGGTCTGGTGGTTGAACACGGCTTGCAGGATCATGGAGTGGTACCCCTACTGTGGCCTGGTGGTCTGTGGCATGGATAGGGATGTGCATGGCATCAACCACACCAACACAGTTCAGGATGCTGAGGGCTTCAAACCCTACAATTGTGTCCTCCAGGTGGCCTGGGCAGATGAGGCGACCGAGCAGGACCCTGCTTATGGCCCTGCACACCTGCCCAAGCAGGGCCCCACAGTCAACTTCCTGAGCCCAAACTGGTGGCCAACAGATCTATAAGAGTCAGGAGTGGCAAGCTTCCAGAGAGCTATCACCACGTTTGTCCACTGGGAACACAGGTTGCAGATGTGTGTCCCTGTGCTGTACCTCTGGGGTCAGGTCCCTGACAAGCTCCTGGAAGGTGGCCTTGGTCATCCTGAAATTCTGGTACCACATGTCATCGTTCCAGGTGCCAAGCACAGCATGGCTCCACCAGTCCGAGCTTGTTTCAAGGGCCCAGATGCCCCGGGACACGCCTCGTGGCATAAGTGCTGTTGCTACCATAATGGCCATTCTGATGGCCCTGCTGGGTCCTGCCTCCAGTATAGCAAAGGCCATGCTGCAGTCTTGACTTTGCAGCTGTTGCCAGCCTAGCACTGGTCCAGTGGGAAGCAACCTGCCAACAGACTGCAGGACCTCAGATGAAGGCTGCATGCCTGCAAGCTGGATCCTGTCTGGCACATGTGCAACCTGCTTTGCTCACTTCTTGTTTTATAGGGGTAGCTGGGGGAGGGGGAAGCCTCACTTGTCCCCTGTGGGACAGATTCCCACAATTCACCACTCTTGGGTCACCTTAGCAACAACCAGTGTGGATGTGGGCAGTCCTCTGGCAGTTTCAGCGTGGACATACTGAGTTGACTTAAATAAGTCGACTTAAACTCGACTTAACTACGTCGACTTAGTTAAGCTGACTTTACTTTTGCCGTGTAGACATAGCCAGTGAGTCCATGAAACACAGACTAAAACTTCAAGCTCCTCATCAACACAGCTGAGTGAAAGTATGTATATTTTATGCATTTTCCAGGATTGTTTTGAATTTTTTTAAATAAAATAAAGTGTTGTATCGATGTTTCCCTCCTTCTTCTTTGTGGAGTAGCTGGACACACTTAACTACAAAACTCATTCAGGAGGTTTTCAATGCAGCCAGGAACTTGAATGGCAAAATGCTATAAAAACCAAAAATACCTGTTTGAAATCAGCATGTCTCTATAGCTTGATGGTGTAAAAAAGGATGCAGCAATTGCTATTATGTATAATTTATCCAATGATTATCAGGTAGATGCATTCTGATCTTGAATGGTTTAAGAATTTGAGGAAAGAATTTGGTCAATTGACATCCACATTTCTGCAAGGCACAATGATTTCAAACACAGCTCTTTAAGTAATGTAAATAAAAATGGTGCTTCCTGGAAACCTGTGTAATGATTTGATCATGGCTGTGCACAATCAGGAGATTGAAACATGATATCAATATTTCAGCCTCTACTATCAAAACCAGAAACTAAAACCAAAAACAATCTGCAAAGTTGGTGAGAGAAAGTCAGTTTACAAACAGAAGTTATCTCAGACTATCTTAGTTTTGTTTTTGTTTTTTTTTAAACCAAGCAAACTAAAAAAAAAGATAAAATAAATGTTAAGGTTGACACTGTCCCTTGAAGCAAGAGATGCTCTCACTCTAAAACATCTAAGCTCAGCCATCAAGAGTACTTCAAAAATTCAGCACAGAAATATTACCTGTCAGTTTTTGCAAAACTGTCATCCTGATGGTTTTTGTTTTCCAAAAAATAGTCAGACAGCATTACTCACATTAGTTAAGCACAAGTACTGTCCAAAGTTTAAACAGCATGAAAATAGTATTTAAATGCAAAAGTCATCCAATCTATATAATGGATTTTCTCTCTCCACTTTGTTTTCAGAACTTAAAAGAACAGGTGCATTTATACTTTTGTCTCTATCATCTCCTCCTTTGGCCCCTGTCTGTATCATAAGCATATTACTGCATTTAATATTCTCAGAGAGCTGCATTTTGAAGGTCTTCACAAAGTTGTTCCAGTGGCAGCGATAATGAAGACAGATAGATTGTATAATGATTTTGCCCTGTACTTTGGCACTCTTAGATATGTGGTTTATTTTTTATTTTTTATTTTTTACAATAGAGGAGAAAGAGTGAGCTACAAGACTTCGTGATGCAAAAATCTTTAAAATAATGTGTGACCTGAGCCAAGCAGTTTTAGTTTTCTGGTCCTCTGGACATTCCCTAGTCCCATTTCTTGATCAGTAGGGTAGATCATCCTTCATCTTGACCATTCATCTTATTTGTTTTACCTCCATCTGAGAAAGTAATGTATCACTTTTCTGTCACTTATATCTTTTCAGTTCAAGTCAATCTGCTGTATTTCTGAAGACTGAATTGTTTTCAGCTGAACTATAAACACATTACCATTATTCAGGAAAACTATTCTCTACAGCAAGATACTCAGATATCAGAGAATATGTTCCAAGGAGAAAGTCCATTATTTAAAAACCTTATACATTTAAAACCACTTTCACCAAAAGGGCACTTCATCAGAAAAATAGATTGCATCATGGGACATCCAGCTATCCTGAGAGAAACTACTTCAATAAGGTGATGGGGATATTTACCACATATTGCTAGTTGTCATCTACTATCTCACAGTAAAACCCACAAGTGTTATCATCACACAGTTACACCCCTACTTCATGGAGATCACATCCTGAGATAAATGTTTCCTGAACTTTCAGTTCTGGCCTTCAAACAAGCCATATGATTTCACCAAGCTTATCATAGGAACAAGTTCCCCACAGAACAAGACATACCAACACAAAGTTACACCAAATACCAGGGGCATAGGTTCCACAGGGCCCAAAGGACTACACCCCCCTCGCATCTTCAGACTAGCCCCAGCAGTGGGTGTGGCCAGATCCTTCCACTAGCCAGCCTGGGTCTAGCTCCAGCCTCTGCTGGTCAGTGGCTGGTGGACCCAGCGGGCCCATTTTGGCTACAACCACTGCCTCCTGGCCATCAGCAAATTGCCGGGGCTAGATCTGAGCCTGGATTGTATGCTGCTGGCCGGCAGGCAGCAGCAGGAGCTGGATTGGGCCCACACAGGCTGTCAGCCTCTGGCCAGCAACAGCAGGAGTTGAATTGGGCCCTGGAGTTGGATTAGGCTGAGGGGCATAGCAGCACAGTAGGGGTGAGGCCCAGGTCTGAGCCCTGACCCTTTTTTTCAGGAAAACCAAACCTTTCCTGGATACTTCCAGGGAGGGAAGCCGGGGGGGGGGGGATGCAAAACCCGCAGACATATTTCTTCTCTCATGATGATAAATGCATCCCCCAACACATGTTTTGAGATACATTAATCAATCAGAAGGATATCACAACATGAAGTGTTCTTCATTCAACATGTCAAATACCACAACAAGTGTGTTTGTGAAATTAGATAATCTCTATGATATTATATGAACTCTCTCTCACACACCCCCCCCCACAAAATAAATAAATAAAGGCCAAAAATGCTGGCAAAAACTTTTTGCAAGGTAATCACTCCATATCAAACCTATCAGTCCCTCTCCTCAAAGAACACATTTAAGACACATTCAAAAAATTAGCATGAAAACTTAAATTCATAGCTTTGCTTGTAGGGCAAATGGAAGACTTTGTGATGGTGTAAAAATAGTGGGCAATGGAGGACCCCTCCCCTAAACACATTTCCATTCTGCTAGACTATGTATTAAACAAATACTTATCTAGGTGTTAGACTGGAGTATAAAGGTGTTGGGAATCAACACCCCAGAAGACAGTCTATGTGACCAGGAGAGGGCCTGATCACCCTTCCTGTAGGTAATGGGCTATAACAATAGCTTGGTTCCTTGACTTCACTGGACTTCACCGTAGGGCCTTGAAGGGTGCCTTGGAGGAGTCACTCCCCTGCTGAAGCCTGCGGTTGTGAAGTGGGGTTCTCAACTGCTGATTGGATTGTAAGCCTGTCTATATTGCTTTGTGTTTAACTCTGGGTACATCACTTTTATCTGTATATTTAGTTAAGTAATCTGTTGGTTAATAAAACACTGTATTTCCTGCTACATGCATCTCAGTGGTTGTTGCTACTGGAATCCCAGGCCTGAAATCCACTTGATAGTGGGGAACACTGCTAGACACTAAAAATGATGCTCTCAACAAAGATATTGGTTTCAGGGCTCATTAGAATAATTTTGAACTACTAAGCCTTCTCTATACTATGATTGCAGAGGTATTAATTGATCTCTTCATTTTTAGTGCTTTTTTTGTTATATGTGATTATGCTTACCAGTGGCTCCTCCCTTATATTTAACTGCTGCACTCTGGTTACCATTTCCATGCCTGAAGAAGAGCTTTGTGAAATGTGAAAGTGTCTCTCTCCCATCAACAGAAGTTGGTCCAATGTAAGTTATTACAACACTTACCTCTCATTAAATAAAAGGAATATTATCAGTAGTGAGAGAATTTAATTGATTATTGCTGGTCACCATGCCCTTCAAGACTACAGAAATAGAATAACTTATCCTCTCACTCTTAGAGTTTATTCACAGACTGGAGGAGGCAGAGTTCTCCCCAGGAATTGAAATGGGGCGGGGGGGAGTGTTGGAATTTGTGAGGGGATGAGGGCCAAGGAGTTGTGAGATTGTCGTGGTGAAGAGGGGCTATATGGCATCATAGTAAAAACTGAAAAGTGGTTCATGAATGACCATTTTCTTAGACTATCACACAAAGTTGGCTACTGGTGAGGGACCAATACTATTCAACATATTCATAAATGATCAGGTAAAATCAGCAAACACTGAGATGGCAATTTTGCAGATGGTACAAAATTACTTAAGATTAAATTGGATTATTATTAAATTTGAATTATTAAATCCAGACTGGACTGTGAAGAGTTTTACAAAGGGATCCTACAAAACTGGATGACTGGACAACAAAATGGCAGCTGAAATTCAGTGTTGATAAATACAAAGTAATGCACATTTGAAAACAGAAACCCAATGAAACATATAAAATAATGGAGTCAACCTTAGCTGTTACCAATTAAGAAAGAGATAGACTGATAGACTCTAAGGTCGGAAAGGACCAGTATGATGGTTTGGCCTCTTGCACAATGCAAGACACAAAACTTCCACTCGCTCCTGTAAAAAAACCCCTAACCTCTGTCTGAGTTATTAAAGTCCTCAAGTCATGATTTAAAGCCTTGTTTGTTCAACAGACAAATCTTCCTTTAACATGCTCCTCTCCCTTTTACATACCTCATTCATCTTGTTATCCTCCTTGTCAGTACTGGAGGGAGAGCCACAGTTCAGAGTTGCTTTCTCAAGAGTTCACCTTCCATGGAAAAGGGGGACAAAAGCAGTAACAGCACTTTGCTTGTTCCTCTAGCTGTTGGTTGCATTGTTCTTCACAATTTCAGTCAGCCACTTTTGTTGTGGATATTGTTTCCTTCTCCACACTTTGTGTGACTTGATTTCTGTAATTTTAGGTCTCAGTGGGGGAAATTAAGCTGATGCAGGCCGGAAGTCTCTAGTCTCCTCAAAATATGGTTTCTTTCCCACACTTCAAGTCTAAGCACTAACACTGATTATCTGTGATTTCAGCTATAATGGTCACTTAAAATGACAAAAGACTCCGTACAGAGCTTGACAAAGAATGACAAGCACTATTTGACCAGCCCAATACTTGTCAAAAGATAGAGCTAAGTGATAATCAGGTACTTCTTGTAAGGGAGAGCTCTAAACATCAAGCGAACATTTGTCCCCTTCCCCCCAAGTAAGAAGCAATCTGATATGGCAGCTGAACCTCCTTTAATTTGTAAGTCCTTCAAAGTGCCACCAGACTCCTTGTTTGCTTTCCTTACTTCTTAGTGAGTTCAGTTCAGCCCAGTCATTTCCAACCAATGACTAAATTGGTGTAACACCATGTTACCGGCTAGCTGACAACTGGGGTGTGAGCTGTTAGGAATTTGGGGCGGGGGGAGCAGTTGTTAGAGAAATCCCTGGGAGGAGGAAAACAAGCATTCCTGTTTGTTCAATTCCTAACTGCCTCTTTAACTTTCAGTGAACTTATCATTGAACTAAATTAGATGAATAAACCAAATGAAGAATGTAGGAAATTAAGAAAATATTCTGTTTGCTCTAGTGCAAGAGGCTGCTAATCCAGAGGCAGGAAAACTATGGACTTCTGGCCAGATCTGACCTGTGAGTGCCTGTCCTCTGGCCCATAAGCTCACAGCCACTCCTCTCCACAACCCTGCAAGTCCAATGGCATCTCTAGACTGGCAATTTTCAGGAAACTCAGGAAAGGAAATGAAGTTTGACATTGTATTATAAATGGATGTGTTAACACTTCTACAGAATGGAAGGGAGGCTGGTTGGATGGTGGTTTTGGTTTTGCTTTTTTAAAAAAAAATGCAGCAGAGATTTTAAGGAATGTTTTCCCCCTACTTCTTTAAAAACAACATAATACTATATTGCATAATTGGAAAAATGGTCAATTAGCATGCATATATGGTTCAGCTATCCATGGTAGCTCCAATCAGGGTGGAGACAAATCCATTTAAAAAAAATTTTAAAAAAAGCCTTTGTTAAGGCCTAACTTCACTACTTTCTATTAAAATCATTAAAATTAACTACAAAAAAATAAGATAGAATGCATGTTTGCTGTCATATTATAAGGAAAGTCCAACCACTGAGTTGGAGGAAGTTACTAGTTAAGCACATGGAACCAGTGCTTGTTGAAGTGTTAAAACAACTTTTTAGGATTAGTACAGCAATGGTTAGATTCTCACCATCGTTATCTGTCTGTGTTGTCAAGTATCTTGCTGTATTATTATTTATTGTTATTTATGTACTAGTGAAGCACTAATACCTGAGGTGAGTGGGGAAGGAGGAGACTGGGAAAAAATGCAAGGAGGAAGATGCAACAGGGGAGATAATTGACAGAGGAAAGTAGGGAAATTGGCCTGGTATTTTAGGTGCCTGTATACAAACATGAGTAGCCTAGGAAAAAAGCAGGAAGAATTGGTAATACTGTTGCAGATAAGGAACTATGATGTAACTGGAATAACAGAGATGTGCTGGGATAGCTTTCATAAATGGAGTGCTGCCATGGATAGCTATAAATTGTTATGGAAGGACAGACAGGGAAGAAGAGGTGGAGGTGTAGTGCTATATGTAACAGAGCTGTATGAGTGTTCAGAGCTCCACGATGAAAAGTGGAAACAAACTGATTGAAAGGCTGTTGGTTAAGTTTGGAGGAGAGTGCAACAATGGGGATGTTGTGGTGGGTGCCTGCTGCAGACAGCCAGACCAGAAAGAGGTGGAAGAAGCATTTTACAGACAACTAGCAGAAGTTTTCAGATCACAGGTCCTGGTTATCATGGGGAATTTCAAATATCCTGACATCTGCTGGGAGGGCAATACAGCAGTGCACAGGCAATCCAGGAAGTTTTTGGAGATCATTGAAGACAACTTCCTGGTACAAATGCTGGAGGAACCAACTTAGGGGCCTTGCACCTCTTGACCTGCTGCTCACAAACAGAGAAAAATTGATCAGGGAAGTAAAACTGAATGGCAACCTGGGCAGCAGTGACCATGAGATGGTAGAGTTCAGAATCCCGATCAGAGGAAGAAAGGAAAGAAGCAAAATACAAACCCTGGACATCAGAAAAGCAGATTTTGGCTCCCTCAGGGAACTGATGGGCAGGATTCCCTGGGAGGCTGATCTGAAGGGCTAAGGCGTCCAAGAGAGCTGGCTGAATTTTAAAGAAACCATGCTAAGAGCATGGGGATATACCATAATCCTATGCAGAAAGAACAGCAAATGTGGAAGGCACCCAGCATAGCTTAAAAGAGAACTCTGTGCTGAGCTGAAACATAAAAGGGAAGCTTGTAGAGATTACTGGGAAGGCATATAAGAATATTGTTTGGGACTTCAGAGATAAAATCAGAAAAGTAAAAGGACAATTGGAGTTGTAGCTAGCAAGGAATATGAAGATCAGGGATGGTGGAGGTCCATTACTGAATGGGGCAGGTACCTTTGTGGTGGAGGATGCGGAAAAGGCTGAAGCACTCAATGTTTTTTTTTTTTTTTTTTTGCTTCAGTCTTCACAGGCACAGTCAGCTCCCTAGCTGGTATACTGGATAATGTAGAATGAAGAGAAGGTGAGTGGCCCTTGGTGATGGAAGATCAGGTTAGGGACTACTTAAAGAAGTTAGATGTGCAAAAGTCTATGGGGCTGGATGAACTGCATCCAAGGGTGCTGAGGGAGTTCACTGATGTGATTGCATAGCCACTGGCTATTATCTTTGAAAATTTGTGGTGAATGGATGAGGTCCCAGAAGACTGAAAGAAGGCCAATATAGTTCCTATCTTCAAGAAAGGGAAAAAGGAAGATCCAGGAAATAACAGACCAGTCAGCCCCACCTCAATCCCTGGAAAAATCATGGAACAGGTCTTCAAAGAATCCAGCCTGAAACACTTGGAGGAAAATAGAGTGTTCAGGAGCTGTGAGCATGGATTCACCAAGGACAAATCATGCCTGACCAATGTGATTGCCTTCTATGATTCGATGACTGGATTTGTGGATGCAGGAGTAGCTGTTGATGTGATATACCTCGACTTTAGCAAGGCTTTTGGTACAGTTTCCCACAGCATTCTCATTGGAAAGTTAAGGAAGTATGGATTTGAAGAGTGGACTGTAAGATGGATAGAAAACTGGCTAGATCAATAGACTCAGAGGGTAGGAGTCAATGGCTCAGCATTTAGTTGGCAACCAGTAATGAATGGAGGTCCCTAGGGGTCGGTCCTGGGGCCAGTTCTGTTCAACATCTTCATTAACAATCTTGATGATGGGATTGATTGCATGCTCAGTAAGTTTGTGGATGACATCAAGCTGTGAGGGATGGTAGACACACTAGAGGGTAGAGATAGGATTCAGGCAGACAAATTGGAGCAGTGGGCCAAAAGAAATCTCATGAGGTTCAACAAGGCCAAGTGCAAAGTCCTTCACTTAGGACGGAAAAAAAAAAACATCCACAAGTACAGGCTGGGGATTGGTCAGTTAAGCATCAGTACTATAGAAAAGGACCATGGGGTTATGGTGGATGGGAAGCTGGATATGAGTCAACAGTGTGCTCTGGTAGCCAAAAAGATGAGTGGCATATTGGAGTGTATCAGCAGAAGTGTTTACAACAGATTGAAGGATGTGATTATTCTCCTCTTTCCATCACTGGTGAGGCCCCATCTAGAATACTGTGTACAGTTTTGAGCTCCCCACTACAAAAAAAAGATGTGGACAAATTAGAAAGAGTCCAGCAAAGTGCAACAACAATGATTAGGGGGTTGGGCACATGACTTATTAGGAAAGACTGAAGAAACTAAGCTTACTTAGCATGCAGCAGAGAAGACTGAGGGGGGATTTGATAGCAACCTTCAGCTACTTGAAAGCGTCCTTCAGAGAGGAGGGAGTTAGGCTGTTCTTAGTAGTAACAGAGGACAGAACAAAGAGCAATGGTTTCAAGTTGCAGCTGGGGAGGTCGAGGGTGGATATTAGGAAAATCTTTCTCACTAGGAGAGTGGTGAAGCATTTGAATGGGTTGCCTAAGTAGGTGGTGGAATCTGCATCTTTGGAGATATTTAAGCTCTGGTTAGACAATTGCCTGGCCAGGATGATTTAGTAAGAGTGGTGCTGCTTTTAGCAGGGGGTTGGACTGGATGACCTCATGAGGTCCCTTCTGACTCTATTATTCTATAGTTGCATTGCTTAGTTAAACAAACAGTTTCAGACGGCAATTCTGGCTGTTTACAAGGAGGAGTTGAAGCAAGAGCAGCTCATTCAATATTTAAGCATGTGCATGTGAAGATGGGCAGATAGTTGGGGAGGCCTGCAACCTCTCACTGCACCTTTCACCATCTGGCTAGGGTTGAAAGGGGGAGGAGAACAAGCTGCTTCACAACATGGAGTGTAGTACCTTATCTCCTCTCTTCTCTCTCTTCTGCCTTAGATCAAAGGACTGTTATGAAATCACAGTTAATTCTCTGTTCAGAGACTGTGATTTTAGAAAGTAGCCCTAAGTAATCATTAAGATTTTTTTAAGAGCTCTGTGACAGATTTTTTTATTTTTCATTTCAAATATCATATAATTCATTTTTGATAATCAGTTTGCAAATGGTAAAACCTACAGTAACTTCTGGATCTATTAAAACAGTCATTTTAACATCAAATAATCCACCTTTCACCAGCTTTTTGTTTAGTAAATATTACTTTGAAATACTCAGAGTTTCACTTGTATCTTGTAGACATCTATCAAAGTTACTTCCCTGAATCATGCTTGTGTCCTGATTGTTAAAAATCTGATATTATTTGACTAAGTATATTTAAAGTAAGTCTCAGAATTACTAAGTGATGTCAATTTTTAAGAAGATAATGTGTTTGGGGGTGGGGGGGATCAGTTTTCTATTTGATGTTAAAAATGCATGTCCAGTATGTGTCAAAATCAAAGGGAAAGTAGTGTTAGTAGGTTTTTCTCTAAAAATCCTACTGAGAAATGAGAAGTTGTATTGTCCGTAGGACTAGAAACAACGAATGTGAGGTGAGACAAAAAGAGTCCCTCTGCCTGTTAAACTTAACTAAAAATGTGAAGACCATTACTTTTTTCCAAGTCATACATGATTTTAAGTTACCCCCTTTCTAATTGTTTCTCTGCTTTTGAAAACAACAGCACATCAGTGAGTTGAACAGGTTTTTGTTTTGTTATGTTTTTTTTTCCTTTTGTTTTGTTTTTCTTACTAAATAAGAGTTCCAAAAATTGCTTATGGTCTTTGCTTGAAGATCACATTAGTTGCCCCACCTCTGAAGTACAAACAGTCAATCACAGGTTCCAAACACAGTAGTGCCAGCTAAATTTTTCATTATTTTTTGGTTGAAAGATTAAGTTCCAAGGTTAAAAACCTCTACTTTGATGTTCTCAACCACAATTTCTGTTCTTCCTCATGCTACTTGGTTCAAAATATGCTCTTCTCAATATCTGCCTGACTTTTGCCCTTCACTTTATAAGTAACTACATGGTGTTCTATGAAATAATATTAGAATCAGCATTTGCTACAGTTAGTTAAAAAGTGATCATTTTCTCCCTTTTCTTTTTCTTTCTTTCTTTCTTTCTCTCTATCTATGTGCTGTTTCCCAGTTTTTGAATCTTAACACCTGCTTTGAGTTGCTTTTATAGAGTGACCTGATCCCTGATCCTATGCCTTACACTCCCTTGCATTTATTTTCCACCCATTCTGTAAGTTCCCCCATCTTCAAACCATCTGATGATGTGGGATTTTCTCCCATGTAAGCTCAGGGAATAAATAAATTTGTTAGTCTTAAAAGGTGCCACAGGACTGCTTGTTTGTTTTGCAGCAATATCAGGAGGGTCAGGCTGAGAAGGGGAGAGACATATGGGGTCAGGCTGAGAACAGGAAAAACATGGGTCAGGCTGAGAATGGGGGGAGACATGGGGTTGGGCTGCAGAAGGGCAAGGGGAGAGACACACGGGTTGGGCTGCTGAAGGGGAGAGACACGCAGGGTCAGGCTGGAGATGGGAGAGAGACATGAGGGTCAGGCTGAGAGGGGGGAAGATGCGGGGTCGGGCTGAGAAGGGGAGACACGTAGGCTCAGGCTGAGAGTTAGGAGACACACAGGTTTGGGCTCAGAGGAGAGAAGATGTGGGATCAGTCTGAGAAGGGGAGAGATGTGGGGTCGGGCTGAGAGGGGCGAAGATGCCGGGTCAGGCTGAAAAGGGGAGACAGCTGGGTTGGGCTGAGAGCGGGCAGACACACAGGTCAGGTTGGGGGGGGGGTTATGCTGAGAAGGGGAGAGATGCCAGATCAGGTTGGGGGAAGGTGATGTGGGCTACAGTACTAGTATGCAGGGCTGGGACTAAGGCATGGGGGGGTTGATGTGTTGCACACAGCTGGGAATGCTCCCAACCGTGTTGTGCCATCTGTCCAGCCCCAGCCCCAGCCCCATTTTTCCAGTAGCTAGGAGTCCAATTAAGTCGACTTAAGCCAACTTCAGGGCTACATTGCCTTAAGTCAACTTAATTGCTAAGTTGACTTTACAAGTGAGGGTTATTAAGTCATCTTAAGCAAATGTTTAAGTCAACTCAATACCTTCTCAATGTGGCCAGGGCTTTGTTTAAGTCAACTTAAGTGGCTTTAAGTCACCTTCAGCCAATGGTGTACACATACCCCTAGAAAGAGACAGAGAGTGAGAGATCAGATATTATTGGCTCTACACTGTCTGTCAGTTTCCTGCAAATTGGCTAGTTAGTTACCCAAACCAACTCCGTGGGTCTCTGACAGACCTTACTTTGTCACGGTGGCTCGGGGTATACCGGTACCCAAAAACCTCTTTGAAGAATGCTCTCCTGTAGCATTGAGCCCATGTCACTGGGCACTTAACAGTTATTACAGGGTAGGCTAGCTTCAAAGACATAGTTTATAAATAGGTAGGAAGATATCAGCTTATGTATAACAACATACTACTGTAAACTAGTATTACTTATTAACAAAGACCAAAGTTTCACGGATTCAAGCAAGTATTAAGTAAGAAAAACACAAAAAATGGTTATAAGTTAAATAAAAGAATAACATGTTTTAACAAGAAGAACATGCTCTAGAATAACATCAGGAGATTAATACTTAACATGATTCAACTTTTATCTAAAATGCTGTCTCACATCCAAGTCTTTCTGTAAGTCCTGCAGGCTTTCAGTCAATCCAGGATCCATTCCTTCATGAATCACATCCCCCTCCTCCACTGCCCACCAAACAGGTAAAAGAGAAAACAGGTGATTGTCCTTGCACTTCTTGTTATAGCCATTTGGCCCCTGGAATGTATTTCTATTGTTTGTTCCCTGGTGTGCAGGTGGCATCTCTCTGGACTGCTACTTACAGGCTTTCTTCCCCACTTTCCTGTATTCTGAATGTGTCCTTAACTAAATGTCAAGCTCTAAGAGTCTTATCCATTATTTGGGTTCCCTGATTCCCTTTTCCCCATGTCTAATACATGGAGAATACCTGCAGACATCCCCACTGCAATCATTTTTGTTGCCCGCTTCCTGGCACTAGCCTTAGCTGCTTAGTTGAGCTTCTTTTTCCTTCAGGAGTTAACTTCTCCAAGTAAGCCTCTCATGTGTAGTCTGTCATACTAACTGGCACTTTTTCAGCTTAACTCTTTCAGAGTTGTTGTGTGGTGAACACCACATTATACTTCTCTCTGATTGGAAGGACCCAGGTTCTTTGTTTATGAATGTTAAAGCCAAAAATTAGTAGGTATACATAATTCCACATACACGCTTCACAAAGGTATTGATGACAAGTGTGTCACTAGCTTTAACTTGATACCTTACATGGAATTGTTTATACAGACAAGTACTATGACATAAATGTGTTAAAAGCAGCAAGTTTGTCAGGACTGATAGGAATTCCTGACAGAGCAGCGAGCACTTTGCCAGTTTGCACTGAGTGGTTCTAAGCATCACACCTTCATTACCATAGTGTGAAGGCAGATTACAGCTTGTGTTTCCCCCTTGGAAATTCTGAGTAAAGTGTGATATATAATTATCTTGGAAATACCCATAAGAGTTTGAGGTTACTTATGAAATTCAGTCATTGAAACTGAACAATAATGTCATTTTTCTAGTTTAGATGGATGTCGGATAAATGTACTACTTACAGTAAAGTATGCTGTTGCAAAATATGGCAGCCACAAAAAAAAGTCAGATGATTTTTTGAGATTATGTTTATTTGCATTCACCTATGATGATTTGCAAACATCTGGACATTGTACAGTTTAAGAAATGTGATAATTGTTTTCTCATCTAAGCTGAGCTTCATCACACTTCAGTTGTATTTTTGCTTACTATATTTTTTATCAAGGTACATATTTAGTAGTACAATCACTATTGAAAAAAAAGTGCAATACAATTCTGGTCAATATGTAGGGCCTGACCTGGAAACTCTTACACATACTGAATGTCACTTATGCAAGTTAAATCAGGCTATTCACAAAAATACTGCTCAACATAACAACATAGACCCTTAATCTTGTTTTTAAAAGGTATGCTGAATATTTGAGCTACAATTTTACTCTTGATTTCTTTCTTTGGTTTCCATTGAAAATGAGGGGCACACCACTTTCAATTAAATTATTGTTTCTTTTAGTTATTTTATGCCTGTTTATATTCCTTCTAAAGCACATATTTCTTCACAGGTAAAAGTGAAAATACTGCTCAGAATCAGCAGCATAAAATTATTGCTAAGGAGGTTGAGAGAAGGAGGAAAAAAATAGTTGGCTTTCAAACTCCATTTAAAAGCATTGATTAGCTGGATAAATGTTTCAACAGTTAATAGAAATTGTTAGTTGATAAATAGCTCTTCACTTGTTAGCTTTAATATTGAAATTATGTGAAATAAGATTTTCCACTTTAGACAGGTTGAACTGGATTTGTAAAGCTAATTATTAGGTAAAAGTTTAATCTGGCATAATTTTACTGCTTTAAAAAGAAATTAACTTTTCATAAAACAGAAGATATAGGGATTGGGAGCCATCTCTTATAACTAGACTATTAGTAGCAGAAGAATCTAATAACTTTGAAACAGCTGATTTGTTTTTATTTAAATTGCATGACACATTTTTAATATTAAAATATATAACAAAATCAGATATACCTCAAATTTGGTTCTGATAAAATGGAAACATTGACAGACATCAACTATTATAACAAGATCCAATGTCCAGCAGATTTTTTTTCACCTGAGGGAGTATTTCCTCAATCAAATAAGAAATATCATGAAACTTTGTACATTCCTATCACATTACACAAGGGGTCAATGCCAGATGCTTCAGAGGGAATAAACAGAACTGGGCAATTATCATATGATCCATCCCCAGTTGTGCACTGCCAGCTTCTGGCAGCAAGACCATTCACCATAAGAAACAAGTCATTTGATTTACACACAATCTTTCTAATACAGTGGGGTGTCCTCTAACTGTATATGTGATGTCAAAGGATGATATATTCTGAGCGATGCAACACTGGAAATGAGTGACATAACTTCAGGCAACCTAAAGGGTGAGCAGAGGGCAGGCAAGTTTAGAATAGTCAGTATGCTACATGGCTTTTTCTGCTTCCTTGCTTGCAGCATTTGACACATTACTTCAGAATTCATTAATTACAAAATAAAACAAAGCATGCTTCCAAGCTCATATTTTAATCCTTAAAATAACAAAACAGATACCCGACCTTTTCGTATTTGAAATTTGAATTTGATTTGTTTGTAGTTTTGGACCAACAAGGTGAGCTGAAAAAATCTCAGAAGAGCTGTTCCTCCCAATATAATGTAAATTTCTGGCCTATGGGCTTAAGATAAATGCTATGATTGTCAGATGAGTATTGTTTCCTTCAGATTTCAGATTTCACATACTCAGAATGCAATCTTTGAATAACAAGATTTTTTGATTCTACTATTTACCTATTCAGGCAAAGGCCTATGATGGGGCACTGAAGATCCATATTAATCTCTGGTTGACCTCCAGGAAGCAAATGCCTTCACGTTTTTACCTAGCACAAAAAAGAATGTGCCTACTGCTATTCCTTTATTGGTGATGAACAGTGGGAAGTGGCTGAGGTAAAAAGGCTCAGGCTGTGGTCCAGAAACTGGCTAAAGGAGAGACTACAGTGGGTCATACTGAAGGTGAACTGTCAGACTGGAGGAAGGTTACTGTTGCAGTTTCTCAGGGATTGATCCTTTGGAACTGATCTTATTTAACCTTTTTATTATTGACCTTGGCACATAAAGTGGGAATGTGCTAATGAGATATGCAGATGACACTAAGTTGGGATATATTGCCAATACAAAGAAGGATAGGGACATCATACAAGAAGAACTGAATGATCTTGTGACCTGGAGTAATAAATTAGGATGAAATTTAGTAGTACAAATTGCAAGGTCATATTCCTGAGGACTAAAATCAAGAATTTTTGCTATAAACATCAGTTGGAAGTGATAGAAGAAGTAAAGGACCTGAAAATACAGGTTGATCAAAGGATGACTGTCACCCACTAATGGGATGTGGCTGTGAAAAAAAGCTAATGTGGTCCTAAGATGCATGAAACAATATCCAATAGAGATAGGTAGGTGTTAGTACATTATAGAAAGTGCTGGTGAGATATCATTCAGAATATTGAATGAAGTTCTGGTCCTCCACGTTTAAGTAGAATGAATTCAGACTGGAATAGATGCAAAGAAAGGGCTATTAGGATGATCCCAGAAATGGAAAACTAGTCTTATGAGAGGAGACTCAAAGAGCTTGACTTCTTTAGCCTAACCAAAAGAAGACTAAAGGGAGATGTGATTGCTCACTATAAATTCACAGACAATTTAGGAAGTTTTTGGAAACTTTTGCAGACCACTTCTTAGTGCAAATGCTGGAAGAATCTACTCAGGGCCATGCTTCTCTTGACTTGCTGCTCACAACCAATAAACAATTGACAGGGAAGTAAAACAGGAAAGTAACCTAATCAGTAATGACCATGAGTGGTTAAGTTCGGAATACTAACACAAGGAAGAAAGAATAACAGCAAGATATGGACTCAGCAAGATATGGGCTTCAGAAAAAAGGAGACTTTGACTCCCTCAGGGAGCTGATGGGCAAGATCCCTGTGAGCCTTACATGAAGGGGAAAGGAGTCAAAGAGAGAGCTGGCTGTAATTAAAGCAAAGCAAAGAAGAGCAAAACAAACAAACAAACAAACAGACACATAAGGAAAAAAAACAACATCAAACAGACAAACAAGCAAGCAAGCAAACAAACAAAAAACTTACTGAAGACACAAGAACAGACCACCCTGATGGGCAGAAGGAAGAACAAATATTGCAGAGAACCATCTTGGCTTAACAAAGAAGTCCTTGGTGGGCTTAAAGACAAAAAGGAAGCTTTCAAAAAGTGGAAGCTTGATCAGACAACTAGGCTGTGTTCTCACACAGGGGGTTATTTCGATACGGTTGTTTTGAAACAACCGTATATCGAAATAACACTCATTTCAAAACAACTTATTTCGAATTAACAAAATGTTAATTCGAAATAAGGAAAAAACAGGAATCGAAATAGCAGGTTCTTACTGTGAACTTGCTATTTCGGTACCTGATTCAGGGGGATGCAGCCCCCTGGGGGTGAGCCGCAGCAGCAGCTCACCCTGCAACCCCAGAAAGGGGGCTGCAGCCCCGGAAAGGGGGCTGCAGCCCCCGGCGGGGGAGGGGGCGAGTGGCTGTGGGGCACTGGAGCCCGCCGCTGGAGCTGCCTCCAAACCCCGCCGTGGGGTCAGGGGCGCCAGGCTCAACCGGCAGCCCGGGCTGCTCCCCCACCACCGCCAGTGGTGAGCCCTGCGCCCCCGACCTGCTGGCCGTGTCGGAGGAGCAGCCCGGGCTGCCGGCTGAGCCGCCAGGCAGGGATTCAGCCCCCTCCACCCCGCTGGAGGCTGCAGCCCCCTTTCTGGGGCTGCAATCCCCTTCTGGGGCTGAGAGAGAGCCCTCAGCACCCTGGCCAAGGTCTTGAGGGTTCCCTGGCCAGGGTGCTGAGGATCCAATGTTGTTTCGGAACAAAGTGTTCCGAAACAACATGTTCACATGCCTTATTTCGAAACAAGGGTTTCGAAACAAGTTTGTTTCGACCCCAAATGGGGTTTAACTTGTTTTGAAACAACTGTGTTGTTTCGAAACAAGGGCTTCCCCTTGTTTCGAAACAACTGTGCGTCGTGTGAACAGCTGAAACCTTATTTCGAAACAATCTCTGTTGTTTCGAAATAAGGAGGCTGTGTGAACACAGCCCTAGAGAGTAGTATAAAAATACTGCTCAAACATGCAAGAGCGAAACCAGAAAAGCTAAGTAACAAGACATTTCTTTTATGGCCCAGTGTGAACATCAGGGGCATCGCTGGCACCGGGCACAAAAGGCACGTGCCCCGAATCCCGGCGCCAGTGCCCCAGGTCTGGCGGGGCCCCACTTTTCCTGGTCTCTGGCCCAACTGGGCTGGAGATCCAGGACCCAGATGCCCGTGGCTGCGGCAGCCCCGTTCCCAGCCGGAGATCCAGGGCCTAGCTGCCTGCGGCCACAGCGGCCTCATAGGCTGCTCCTTGCCCCATCCCCGGCCAGGGATCTTGGGGCTCAGCTGCCTGCAGCCACAGAAGCCACTTCTGGCCCGTCCCCGGCCAGGGATCTAGGGCCTGGCCGCCCATGGCCGCAGAAGCCCCGTCCCTGGTGGGGGATCCAGGTCTCAGCCACCCACAGCCACAGAGGGTGCTCCTGGCCTGATCTCCAGCCAGGGGCATGGCCTGCAGCTGGGGCTGTGGTCTCCTGGTGGGGGCGTGACATGGACCAGTGCCCCGGGTGCTTCCCCAGGGCAGCAACGCCTCTGGTGAACACTAAGGCTATGTCTACACTACTGGAAGTTACTTCAAACTTCTTATCTTGAACTAATATGTTTGAGGGTAGTTCAAACTAACATCAAACTTATTAGTTCGAATTAACAATGTGGGCTAATTCAAACTAATGGTAGTTCAAATTAGTCCACTTTGTTAGTTCAAACTAGCTGCTCTTAGTTTGAATTTATAAGTTCAAACTAAGGGTTAGTCCTAATCTCCACTGTGCTTAGTTCGAATTGACACTCGAGCTAAACACTTAGTTCAAACTAAGCAGTGGTAGTTACTAGTTCAAATGGTTGAAAGCCTGATATAGACAGGTAAAAAGTTAGTTTGAAAGAAGCCACCTTAATTCGAACTAACTTGGCAGCGTAGACGTAGCCTAAATGTCTCTGATGTCATTAAACATAAATGGCCCATTCACAATATGCTTGGTAGACTGGAAGCAACACATTTGTGACACAGGTATATAGACTGTATTCAGAACTTCAAATATAGAGATGATAGGTGGATTTAAACAGGATAATCTTGTTTCACTATTCATAAATTTTCCATTGAGACCTTGCTCTGCACAAGCTTTGTTGCAGTCATCTAATACTATCCATATCAATTATACTATACATGATCATGCCTCAATAACAAAGCATCAAGCCCTGAGCTACCCACCACCCAAACTGTATGACAATACAGAGTTGCTTTGTTTTGTAGTGAGTTAAACAAACAAACAAACAAACAAACAAACCAACAAACAAACAAACCAACAAACCTGAATACTGAACATTTTACAAAACTAAATAGTTACAAAGTTAAAATAGAAATAAAGGAGAAAAGAATATGAAGATAAGGAGGACAACAAAAATACACTTTCAGATGAGATTTGGGAAAAAAAAAATACGAGGATTTCATGCTAGCAACAAGGCCACAGAGGATGACTTGAATCTAAAGAGGCAAAAGCTCTTGAAGTAATAGGAGTGAGATCATGTGAAGGTCCAAATGGGCAGACAGTGCCAGATAAGTGGGAGATGCTAATAAAATAGGATTTGATCTTATTCCCATTGGCTGTGTTCACACCCAGGCATTATTTCGATACAAGTTGTGTCGAAACAACTTGTATCGAAATAATGCCTTATTTTGAAATAACTTAATTTGAATTAACAGTTTGTTAATTCGAATTAACGAAAAAAGCTCAAAGTGAAATAGCAGTTTCAGGCAACAGTTATTTCAAAGCAAGTCACTGTTGTTTCGAAACAACGTGTTCGGACGGCATTGTTTCGAAACAATCATTTCGAAACAACATTGTTTCGTCCCCACATGGGGTTTAAGTTGTTTTGAAACACTGCCGTTGTTTTGATACAATGGGTGCCGTTGTTTCGAAACAACCGTGCGTTGTGTGAACAGGGTATTTCTTATTTCGAAACAACCTCTGTTGTTTCGAAATAAGAGTGCTGTGTGAACACAGCCATTCAGCTCAGTGAGAATTAAATTGCATTCAAAGCAAGAAATTGACTGAAGTTCATGGACTATTTTAAAAACAACAACTGGATGTTGAATGGCATGAAGTTCCCATAACACAAGGTGAGTCTTTGATCTTGCCTCTGCATATATGTGGGGATGAAAAGTGGCACTTGAGAACTTGAGGAATTATAGGCCATAGAAAAAAGGGGTTGCAGTTACTGGGAAGAGATGAGGAAATGGCTGAGGCTTTGATTAAATGTGTCATCCAGGAGGTTTCATGTATTTGTTACAAAATTTTATGGTGAAATCTATGATCCAGATACATCAGAACCCCATTTGGTGTACAGGAGTAAAACGGTTAAAATCACCTTTTTCCTGCCACTCTGTCCTCCCCCTCTTGGAAGAAAAAAAAAAAGCCAATGCAGACCCCAACACAGGTTAGGGATGTTTCAGAGTTACTAAAAATTGAACCTACTTTAGAAACTTCTATATTTGAAAGGATTGCTGCACACTTTTGCCCTATCCTGTTCTTTCCCCATCATCATCCCATGATGTTCCCTATGCTGGAGGAAAGTTCCTTATATCCATCTTTACTTTCCTTTTGGATCTTTCAGAGACCATAATATTTATCATGATTTGGGCATATCTATGTCTATATCTGTGTCTATATCTATGTCTTAGTGCATTATTATTATTTTTAAACCAGAGTTCAGTTATGGGGCTTTTATTGAGCATTTAAATATTGGTAATAATGATATGTCCTGAAAATAGAGTATAACTTAATAACTGGAGTGGTTTCTGGCATGATGAAATCAACTTTAATCTATAATCAATTATCTCAGCTTTTTCTGACATAACATAAATAGACTTTGCTAACGGAAAAATCAAATACCTGAAAAATTTGGCAAGGTCATAATCAAAAGTGTCGGAAACTTTCTAGCTCCAGATAGGATAAAGTAGAACTCTGACTTGCACACATTTCCACTGAGACATTTACAGCCTGTAGGAAGAGGGTGGAGGTAGAATGCTGAAGTGTAGGACAAATGTCACAGCTAACAATGTATGATTTTGTCAGACCAATTTCTAGGAAAAGTGATGAAGTGAAAAGGGTTACAGGAAAAAGGACACAAATAGTAAAAATATAATGCAAAATTCTGTTAAAATAGGAAATGTTTTGTGACAGGAATCAGTTATGATATCACCGTGATGTAAATGAAGGAGCAGGGTACATGTACTGTGATAAGTGTTTACATTAGTTGTAATGTTACCAGTGTTTGTATAAGAGAATTTTGCCTGAAAAGGAAGCATCTTTCAGTTCAGCATGACTCTTCAGTCATTCTGAAGAAACAAATTGAGTTTACAAATTCAGAATACCAATGGCAACAGTAGTCTTTTAATATATTAGCATTTTGTAAGCAGACACTCACTAAAGAAACAATAAAACATTCCTGCTACTCTCTGCTTTGACAAGTAAGTGACTCTATCTTGTTGTTGTTGTTGTTGTTGTTGTTGTTGTTGTTGTTAATATGAAGTCTTTTGGTCTGAATTACATCACCAATTTCCTTGAAGCCACATGACTGCAAGGAAAAAAACCTCTTGGATCATTTAAAATTACAGATGAACACTTCTACAGCAGGGGAAAAAAAGTAATAAAAGTAATAGAACAGCTGAACATCAGAGCAGTAGAAAGAAATGCATCCAGCTCTAATATACATCTCTGGGGTAGTGTTTCCCAACCAGTGTGCCATGGCACACAGGTATGCATGCCTTCAGGTCTGAGCAAGTGTGCCACATTTTTTTTTTTTTTGAAAAACTACTCAAAGAGCTCTGGATTGGCTCATGAATATTGATAAGATCATTTGGAAACTATATGGTAGTGTATCTCAAATTAATTAAAGGTAGCAAGATGTGCCATAGTAGAGAAAATATTGGGAACCACTGCTCTAGGGTGATCACACTTACAATGATGTGTTCTGTTTCAGTCTTTCTGGTTACAATGAGAATAGAAACCAGAGGCAGTTCACAGAAGAGATACAACCATAATAACACTGGAGCTAACAAAATAGGTTTATGATCTGAGAAGGATTAAAAGAACTAAATAACTGTAGTTTGCCTACATGAGAAGGATGGTGTTAAAGGAGCAGGAATTCATAACTACCTACAAACATTTAAAGGAGGGATATACAAGGAAGTGAGGAATAATTTGGTATGAGTGATGGGAGTGAGAGAAGACAAAATGAGTATTAGGAAAATGTTCTGTTTTCAATATTTATGATGTTACAGATTAATCTGCATAGGAAAATGATGGAAACACAATTGCTGGACTTCAGAAAAATGTGCTTAAGTATTTAATGTACAGTGCAACAAACAAATGAACAAGTAAAAACAAAATCAGTCTTTCCTTGGCAGAAGAAAGTGCCTGATGAGATGATAGAATAGAATAGGAGGAAAGAAAAAATCTATAGGTCTGAGGAAGTATGCCAATTTACACCCACTGAGGATGTGATCCTATGCCCTGTATCCCTCTGTGTTCTGGGTTTTGCTCACCCTGTCTCATGTCATTTGTACAAGACTATCCAAGGTCACATTTCATTGTGCAAAATCAGAGAGACACAGAAAGAGAGCACAGAATACCAGTGCCACTCCAAGTACCTTGTTGCATTTTTCAATATTTGCCATTGAATAGGGTACAGTGAAGCTCTATATGAGCAAACAACTTTGCAGTGAGTAAACTGGTATTCTTTTGGACATATTCTTTGGGAGAGTTTTTCACTCCTTATGGACAGAAATTTGTCAGATGTAAATTGTTATATTAAGTTATTCACCAACTTCATAAGTCAATGTAAACTCTCCATTGCTCATTGGTTAATTTAACTGGCACAATCATCCCCAGATCTGTTTGTCTAGGCATGCACTGATGTATGCCTTATTGAAACTGAAGCAGCGGCAGTCAGAAATTAAATAACAAGAATTTTTAAAGGGTTTGATATGAACACACTAGACTCCAAATTTGTTTAATTTTAAAATTGTGAGAGTCTGTAAATTCTCTGACTTCTAAATACTTTTGAAAAAAGTAGTGAATTCATCAATCTGTCATAAAGAACCATTTTAAATATTCTGTTTATAAACCACTTCAATATATTTTTAATCTGATGAACCAATATCAACCATACAGATAATAAAAGGAACACAATTTCCTTCATATAACCCTGTTGGTGTCAATAAACAAAAATAAAATAAAACCCCTAAAATTGATCAATTAGAACCATGTTGATCTGTGGACTTGGGGAAAATTAATAATCACAACACCCAACTAAGGAGGAAAGGAGTACAATTCCCAAAACTCTGTGAGTCTCTCATGACAAAAAGAAAATACAAACCACCAGTGTCTGGCACAGAAACTAAGATATGGGGCTTCATGTAGCTATCCACATCCTACCTCTGCATAGGGTCACCAGATGTCAGGCTAAAGGAGAACATGCCCTCCCTTTTACCTTCATGTCTTCTGTCCTGCAGCATTTTAAAAATGCATGATCTTGTCTGGCTTTTTACTTACAGGGGTTAAAGAATGGTGGAATGCCCCAGAACACCCTATTTTTAGGGGGAAGGGTTCCAGAGCCCCCTAAAAACAGAAGAATATTCCATTAATGCTACATTTTCTCCATGTGTCCTCCAATTTCCTCCTTTTCCAACTTCCCTGTCCTCCTTTCCATGCTTTGGTATGTGGTAACCCTACCTCTGCAAGTTGATCCTATTTTCCAAGTAAAGAATTGGGACACAGTACTCAGGGATGACAAAGGAAAGTGTTTTGTCAGAATAAGGCAAGTGACTGGGAAAGGTGGAGGAAACCCTGTTTTTTCTCATGTGCCTTTCTCTTTTCAGAATGGAAGACTGGGAACCTTACAACAAGGGATGGGGTGAAAAACAGTATTGCTCCCATCGTGGCTCTTTGCCGCTGCCTTCCATTCCAAACCTCTTCCAGTGTAAACACTCTATTAATTCACCAAATTCATTCCCCAATACCCTCCATTTTCCCTGAACTTCAACCTGCCATCAAAACTTATCTTTTGCTCAGCACATGGTCCCTAACTCCCACATATACATCTATCTTTTAGGAAAAGTGATCCTCTTCTTAAAACTCAACAGAGTTACACCTCCGCAGTGGAAAAAGCTCTCAGGCTCAGAAAAGACGAGTTAAAACTTGAAATCTTTCCTTTTCCTCATGACACCCATCACAACAAGAAACAGAACCTCCCTCATATCTCAGATATGTTGAATGTGATTAGGAGAGGCATGAGATCAGTTTTCTCTTTATTAAAGGTGAATCGTTTGTGCATTAATTTAACTTTTTTGACTTACTTCTGCTGCTCTCACATCATACCTCTCATCAATAGAATACCAATTACTTAATACTTTCTTTAAAGCCCATTTCAAATTGCATCAAAGCCTACAATATGTTTTTTAACTTCAGAGACTTTGTGCATCCAGTAACACACTCTATTTCCTCCTGATCATTTGCTTTCTATAAGCTAACAATAAAATATTCTAGTTACAGGCCTAGGTGAGTGAAGTGTTAAGACAAGAATCATTAAGAGATGAATCATCCATCTCTGAACAGTCTTACTCCTGAAAACTGAAAAGTAAATACAGTGTTAGAAACAGACACATCTATTGCAGAGAGGAAAAGTTTGGGAAAAAAAGTAATTTTATAGCTCATAATAGTATTAGAACTTGCAGGCAAATTCTCTTACCCCATTGTTTTTAATACAGAGTAGACATTTCTGTTCAACTTATTTTGCTATAACAAATGAAGAATTACTAACTGTAGGCAGTTGCACTGAAAAAGTATGTTATCACCACTCCCACTAGAGACAGAAAATGAAAATTTCCTTGGCTTTCCTAGCTGATGGATGGGGAAGCAGGGAGTTTAATGTCTGCAACATCATCTCTACCACCTTAAACCTCCTCAGAACACTTCTGCAGAAATTCATGTATTTAGATAGGAAAGAACTGAGGCAGGGGCAGTTGAAGGCAAAGTTGGCAGTCCTGGGGTACTGATCAATAGCAGTTAATATTTCTTTGTATGGTCACCCCTCTGTATTCTTCTGAACTTCTTTATGGGAAATCTTGATCATTTGGGCTTCCTGGGGCTCCCTGTCAGCATGACTCATACAGAGCAGTATTGCCATGGAAGCAAAGGGGACAGTGAACAGCTAGGAGAGTGTAATGAAGCACAGAAGCTCAATATGGGTGGTCATGGATTTTCACAAATTTCTGAAGAGCTTGAGGAGTCTAGAGAACTTTTGAGTCCCTATCTATTTTTAGGGGAAACTCTGGTCTCCCACCAACCCACAGAAAACATTTCTGTTTCATTGTGAAATCTGGCACCAATAAGCAGGGGTGAAAGTATAATTTGGTGGGCCCTGGAACCCTTCTAATCGGTGTTCCCCCTTCCCATATTGTCCGGACTCCCTTCCCATATTATCTTGGCCCACTTCCTGCATGTGTAAGCACCAGCCCAGAAAGGATGAGGGCATGGGATGTGGCAGAAGGGAGTAGGGGCAGGAGATGGGGGCAGTGAAGGGGAAGGCAGGAGGCAGGAGGTGTCAGAGTGGTGATGGGGGGCATGGGCAGGAGATGGGGCAGAGAAGGGGTGGATGGCAGCACAAGGTGGGGCTCAGATGCAGAAGATGGTGGTGGTGAAGGGGGCAGGTGCAGGAGGTAGGACAGAGAAGGAGTGGGTGGGCAGGAGGTAGAGGGCAGGAGATGAGGGTGATGAAGGGAGATTGTGGCAGGAGATGCGGCAGAGAAGAGGTAGGTGGGGGCAGGAAATAGGGAGCAGGGGCAAGAGGTATGGTGGTGAAGGGGGCAGGAATAGGAGATGGGACAGAGAAGGGGTGGGTGGGGCAGGAGGTGTGGTGGTGAAGGAGGCAGGGGCAGGAAATGGGGGCAGAGAAGGAGGGGGCAGGGGCAGGAGGTGTGTTGGTGAAGGGGCAGTGGTAGGAGATGGGGGCAGCGAAGGGGTGGGTCATGGCAGGAGGTGGGGATTATGAAGCAGGGAAGGGGCAGCAGATGTGGGCAGAAAAGGGGTGGATGATGGGAGGAGGTAGGGGCAGGGGCAGCAGATGGAGGAAGAGAAGGTTTGGAACACGGAAGTTGGGGGCTGGGAATGTAAGTGAATGTGACAGTGGTCCGTTCACCCACCCAGCACCCCTCTGCGGCCACGGGGGGCTGTAGTGCCCCAATTGGGGTCGGCCTGGTGGGAGAGAGTCTGCTCTGGTGCTCCCCACACCAGTCTCAGCCCCGGCACACCTTGCCTCCCATCCCAGGGCCTGTGCTGCAAAGTGGGAGCAGCCTTTGCCCGGCGTTCCCAGTTCTGACTCCTCCTCCAGCCAAGGCCCTCGTCCAAGGCCCCTTATCTGGCTGCTGAACCTGAGCAGCTACCTCATGAGCTGCTCCTCCAGCCCTGAGCAAGCACTGACTGAGCATGTTCAGAGGCTGTGAGCATGCTGAGTCAATGCAGGCTCAGGGACGGAGTTTTAAAATCTCCCAGCCTGCGGGAAGCTTTCTGTTCTGCCTGAACATGCCAGAACGGTATTCTGGGGCCTGCTATTTTTAGGGGCTTAGCATTCAGCAGGCCCCTGAAAATAGAAAATGGAGCTGGAATGCTGTATTCCAGTGCCCATTATTTTTAAATGGTGGGCCCCAGAACACAGCATTCCATCTCTATCTTCTATTTTTAGGGCCCTGGAACACTGAGCCCCTAAAATGGTAGGCCCCGGAATGCTGTTCCGGTGCATTCTGGCTTACTTTAACCCCTGCCAATATTAGATTTAAAAGTTTGCCTTCTGCTTTGAAGGAGCAGCAATCATGTAGTTTCAGTCAATGTCATCTTAAACTTTCCCCTGCTGTCCACTTGTCCTGAAGGCTCACTGGATGATGTCTTAAGTATCATGGAAGCTAAAGAAAACTCCTGTAAAAGGAACTGTCTAAGGACTACTTCTAGAAGTTACACATTGCATGTCTTATGACTTGCCTGAAAAGGGTTTGATACTTTTGCAGCCAAGATCATTTATATCATCAGCTGGCCAGGACCAAGAGAAGATTGTCAAGGAAGCTAAATTTTAAAAGGTTGTATCCCTGAAAAGTGATTAAAAAGGTTTTTAGGGGTTCTTTGTGTACTGACCTTCAAATTAGCTCAATTTAATTATGAAAGAATTATTTGCTAAAGTGACAACCTTGCAAATTTACCCTGAGAACTTTAAATCAAGTTGGACTCTTACACTTCAACACTTCATCACAGGTAATAATAATTTTGCAATAGGAGCTTGATTATCAATTCTGTTGATGTACGAGTCAGAAAATATCCCAATATATTCACTCCTCCCCATCCCATATACAGTATTGGCCTTGCAACAGGAACAGTATTAATTTTTAGTAAAGGTATAGTTCTGGATATATACAAAAGGCAAAGATCAGTCACATCAGTAAGGGGGCTGTCCTCTTTACCTAGCAACCCTTCTAACATAAATGTTCTTTAATATTTGAAGGTGTGAATTAATCTCCTCTTTTCTCCATCTGATCTTTAGCTATAGGCAAACAAAGATTAATTTTAATTTTAAGTTGCATATAACTGATATATCTGCATTTCAGCCAATCATTTTGGTTGCAAGACAACAAACAAACAAACAAATAAACAAACAACAACAACAACAATAATAACAACAATAATTAAAGTTTAATATCTGAATGCTGCCACATCATTTAAGACTAAACTTAATTTACATTTCTCCATGCAGTGATAAGTCTTTTATTATAGGGTTAGCAGAGAACAATTAGCAAATTTTCCCTCACAAAGATGTAGAGAGATCAAGAAGTATTATTATTCACTTTTTCATACATTGGCAACTCTGTCAAAGAAATTAAATAACTTGTGCCAATATTACCTTTTCTCCTGTCCTCATTCTATATTTAAACAAATAAACAAACAAACAAAGAAACAACAAGAACAAAATCAATGCTTTAGAACATTTGTATAAACACCATTGGAAATTAAAACTCATTATTTATATATTGGAATTATTATATGCATTTAATATAAACATGCCTTATGAAATAAATATAATCAGTATGAACTACATGAAGCATATTGCAACAAATTTATCACAAGGATTTTGATCTGCCTAGTGAAGCTCTCTGCTTGGAATGCTGAAGATCAGCTCCCACCCTTTCATTGACCTCATTTTATGGATCTATGCTGTGTTCACACAGCCCTCTTATTTCGAAACAACAGAGGTTGTTTCGAAATAAGATTTAGGCTGTTCACACGACGTACGGTTGTTTCAAAACAACGGGTCCCGTTGTTTCGAAACAATGGCGTTGTTTCGAAACAAGTTAAA
>ML681993.1:22757338-22842035 GCA_007922195.1 Podocnemis expansa
GAAATAAGGTGTTGTTTCGAAACAAGTTGTTTCAACACAACTTGTTTCGAAATAACCCTGTGCGTGTGAACACAGCCGTTGTTTCGAAACAACAGTGACTTGTTTCAGAATAACTGTTGCCTGAACCTGCTATTTCATTTTGAGCTTTTTTCCTTAATTTGAATTAACAAACTGTTAATTCGAATTGTTATTTCAAAATAAGGTGTTATTTCGATACAAGTTGTTTTGAAACAACCGTATCAAAATAACCCCCTGTGTGTGAACACAGCCTATGATTATTAACAGTGCAAAATAGCTACATCTATAAGGAATATTTGTTTTTTCCAGGTCTGCTTTCTGACTGATGGAGATGAGGTTAAAGATCATTTGTATGACCAATACACAGGTTTGTATACTGTAGTCATCCACAATTATATATTGCTGTTACTAGGGAGCAAGAAGGTGCAGACTTGTTCCATCAGACAGCATAAGAAAACCATGCTTACATTGCAGTAGAAACTGCCTGTGGATTTAATTCCAACTTTGAAGGAACCATCATCTTGGTCATCACACTTTCACTGACTGCTTGTTTGCCAACAGGACTGTTTAAACCCACAAACTCCAATGCAGAAAATCAGCTTTGTACAGTAGCAAATTCTACTATCTATAATATATACAAAGACTAAAACTTTAGAGATTTAGCTCCACAATCAGAATATAAGCCAAAACTGGGTAAGTATTTTTAGGCTAACAATATGCAATATCCAGAGTCTGGAGCAGTTAGTAGCAGATGCTTACCATATTTAAACTAGCTAACCAAGCAATGAAAAGGAAGCATTCTGATTCAGTTAAGGAAGATGGGAGCTGTCCTTGGATTACATGACTTGTATATCATATCTGTTGATTTGACAATATGTATTTTACAATGGCATTTTCAGAAAATTTAGGAACCAGAATGTTTGCTCAATGTTGGCGGGGAGGGGAGGAATTCCACAGGTTCTCCTTAAGAAATTATTCTACCCCCTGGTGAAAAGGAAAGCTCTGATCAGAGGCCAGGACAATAAAACAGGAGCTCTTATGCTTCCAAAGTGTCTGCAACCCCAACTCTTTCTCTGTTCCATATGGGGGTAAATAAAAGTCATTCATTTTGCCAGGAGTGCCTCCATTTCTGATATGGGTGCAGGAATCCCCTTACATGGATTCAGATTCAAAATCCAAACGAGATGACCACAGGACTAGGAGAAGCAGGAAAAAAATAATGAGGCAGATGTGGCTCAGCCCTTTTCTGTATTCCTAGCTGTATCCTAAACACCTTACGGCTGTGTGAGGAATAATATGGGCCTAAAACAGTAGCTGATAATGTTTGAATGTGAACCAAACCATCACCTGAAGAAGAAAGGGAGAGAATGAACTTTGGGCTGAGTGAATTGCCGACTGTGTGTTCATGTCTTTTTCCTACAGGTGACTTCTGTTAGTTGTAAGTTACCGTGTGATTGTGATTGTGATTGTCTGGGGGCTGTTTGTACCATTGTTTCCTATTCACCCTTGATCAGCTTCCATCAGCCTTGTGATCACTCTTCCCCTGTGTACTTAATGAGGGGCAAGGGCTGACCTAGGCAGAGAAGGCCTTAAAAGCCAGTGGTTACATGACCAAGGGGACTGAAAACAGGGGCATTTGAGAGGGAGTTCATGGTTTTTGAGGCCACTATGGTGAAGAGGAACCACACCGCTTGTGCCAGGATTCCTTCTGTCTCCTCCACCAGCACCTGTACCCAGACAGACACAGTGACCATGGATGTCCCTACCCAGATCCTGGTGTGGTCTGCATTTCCCACTCACAGACAATCAGGTTGGGGAGATGATTGAGTATGACAGGTGCCTTCTGATGCAATCTCTTAGGAGGCAGGTGGGAGAGTTACAGAAGGAAGTGTCTAGGCTCAGAAGTATCCATGCCCTGGAGATATATCTTGATAGCATCCATGAGAAGACATGCAAGGATGAGGAAACTATCCAGGTGCTGAAGACTGTCGCTGCACCATCAGAGAAGGATGAAGTGGCTCTGGTACAGGTAGGACACTGGTAGCTGGTTATTTCTGGCAGCAGAAAGTGCTCCACCCCTGCTGCCATCCTGCCTTCTGTTGTGGTGAGGAACCATTATGCAGCAGTAGAGATATATGATGAGGTAGAAGAAGAGAAGGCATGCACCCCTGAGGCTGGTAGGATCACAACTATCACAGGCAGGAGAAAATGTTGTGTTGTGGTGGTTGGGGACTCTCTTCTGAGGGGTAGGAGACATCCATTTGTCACCCTGACAAGGTCTCTTGGGATGTATGCTGCCTGCCAGGGGCCCGTATCTGGGATATTATGAATGGATTGTTGAGAATCATCCACCCCTCTGACTACTGTCCCATGCTACTCATCCATGTTGGAACCAATGATACTGCGAGACGTGATCCTCAGCTCTTCAAAAATGACTACATGGCCTTGGGGGCATGGGTGAAGGAGTTCAGTGCACAGGTGGTATTCTCCTCAATCCTTCCAGGCAAGGGCAGGGGCCTAAGCAGAGACAGATGCATCCTGGAAGTGAATGCCTGGCTGCAAAAATGGTATCATCAGGAGGGCTTTGGCTTCCTCAACCATGGGGTGCTGTTCCAGAAAGAAGGACTGCTAGGCAGTGATGGACTCCACCTATCAAGGAAGGGGAAGAACATTTTCTCACATAGATTAGCTAACCTACTCAGGAGGGCTTTAAATCAGGTTTGAAGGGGAAGCTGACCAAAGCCCACAGGTAAGTCACAGTGAGGGAGAGCTTGGGGAAGGGATGGAACTTGAGGTTGCCGGGACTGTAACAGAAGGAATAAAAAAGGGTAGTTGGAACGGCAAGGGGATATCAAATCACTGCCTTAGGTGTCCTAATGATACCCTAATGCCTGAGTGGGGCAAGTGGGGGAGGAGGGCACCGGGAGAAATTACAAGGAGGAAGATACAACAAGAGAGATAATAGACAACCGAAAGTAGGGCAGTGGGCTTGGTATTTTAGGTGCCTGTACATAAATGTGAGGAGCCTGGGAAACAAGCAGGACGAATTGGTAGCACTGGCACAGACAAGAAGCTATGATGTAATTGAAATAACAGAGATGTGCATGATTGCAGCACTGCCACGGATGGGTATAAATTGTTCAGGATGGATGGGCAGGGAAGAAAATGGAGAGGAGTAGCGCTATATATAAACGAGCTGTATGACTGCTCAGAGCTCCACTATGAAAGTGGAAACAAGCCAGTTGAAAGTCTGTGAGTTAAGTTTAGAGGGGAGTGCAACAAGGGGATGTTGTGGTGGGCATCTCCTATAGACTGCCAGAGCAGAAAGAGGAGGTGGACAGCTCTCTATGGACAACTAGTAGATGTTTCTAGATTACAGGCCCTGATTCTCATTGGGGACTTCAATTACCCTGACATCTGCTGGGAGAGCAATACAGCAGTTCACAGGCAATTCTGGAAGTTTTTGGAGACCATTGAAGACAACTTCCTGGTACAAATGCTGGAAGAACCAACTAAGGGCTTTGCAACTCTTGATCTGCTGCTCACAAACAGAGAAGAATTTATTGGGGAAGTAGAAGTGGATGTCAGCCTTGGCAGCAGTGAGCATGAGATGGTAGAGTTCAGGATCCTGGTCAATGCTACAAAAAAAAAAAAAAAAAAAGGAAAAAAGCAGAACACAGACCCTGGACTTAAGAAAAGCAGATTTTTGCTCTCTTGGGGAACTGATAGGCAGGAGCCCTTGGGAGGCTGATCTGATGGGGAAAGGCATCCAAGAGACCTGGCTGTATTTTAAAGAAACCCTGCTAAGGGCACAGGAAGATACCATTCTGATATTTAGAAAGAACAACAAATGTGGAAGACAGCCAGCATGGATTAGCAGAGAACTCTGCAATGAGCTGAAGGATAAAAGGGAAGCATATAAGAAGTGGAAATTTGAACAGATGACTAAGGAGGCATATAAAGATATTGTTTGGGACTACAGGGATAAAATCAGAAAGGTGAAAAGACAGTTGGAGTTGCAGCTAGTAAGGGATGTGATGGATAGCAGAAAGAGTATGTCAGTAATAAAAAGAGTATCAAGGATTGTGGAAGTCCCTTACTGAATGGGGCAGGTATCTTCATGTCAGATGATGTGGAGAAGGCAGAAATACTCAATGCTTTATTTTTAGTTCAATCTTCACAGGGAGGGCCAGCTCCCATGCTACTAAAATGGGTAATGCGGAATGGAGAGAAGAACAGCCCTGGGTTATGGTAGGTCATGTTAGGGACTACTTAAAGAAGTTGGATGTGCACAAGGCTATGGGGCCAGTTGAACTGCATCTGAGGGTGCTGAGGGAATTGTCCGATGTGATTGCAGAGCTGCTGGCCACTATCTCTGAAAACTTGTGATGACTGGGGGTTTTAACAGAAGACTGGTAAAAGGCAACTAAAGTACCTATCTTCAAGAAAGGCAAAAAGGAGGATCCAGGGAACTACAGACCAATCAGCCTCACCTCAATCCCCGGAAAAATCATGGAGCAAGTCCTCAAAGAATTCATCCTGAAACATTTAGAGGAAAATAGAGTGATCAGGAGCAGTCAAAATGGATTTACCAAGGGCAAGTCATGCCTGACCAACCTCATTGTCTTCTATGATGAGACGACTGGATTTGTGGATGCAGGAATAGCCGTTGAAGTGATATACCTTGACTTTAGCAAGGCCTTTGATATGGTTTCCCTCAGCATTCTCATCAGGAAGTTAAGAAAGTATGGGTTGGATGAGCGGACTGTAAGGTGGATAGAAAACTGGCTAGATCGGGGTGGCCAAACTTATGGAACTCAAGAGCCACACAAGTTGATTATTAAACCTTCAAGAGCCGCACTGAAGCATATAGACCTGTACTTTTACCTACTAAATTGATTTGCTGACATTCATCCATGAGCCACATTTTTTCATTCAAGAGCCACATGTGGCTCCCAAGCCACAGCATGGCCACACCTGGGCTAGATCAACAGTTTCAGCTGGTGGGAATGAATGACTAAATGTCTAGTTGGCAACCAGTAACAAGTGGAGTGCCCCAGAGGTCAGTCCTGTGGCTGGTTCTGTTCAATGCTTTCATTAATGATCTGAATAATGGAATAGACTTCATGCTCAGTAAATTTGCAGATTACACCTAGCCAGGGGGAATGGTAGGCAAGCTGGAGGGCAGGGAAAGGATTCAGGAAGACTTAGACAAATTGGAGCAGTGGGACAAAAGAAATATTATGTGGTTCAACAAGGCCAATGCAAAGTCCAGCACTTAGGACGGAAAAGACCCATGCACTGATATAGGCTGGAGACCAATCGTCTAAGTAGCAGCACTGTAGAAAAGGACCTTGGGTTTATGGTGGATGGGACATTGTGTATGAGTCAACAGTGTGCTCTGGTAGCCAAAAAAGCCAATGGCATATTGGGCTGTATCCGCAGAACCGTTCCCAGCAGATCAAGGGATGTGATTATTCCCCTCTATTCGGCACTGGTGAGGCCCCATCTGGAATACTGTGTCCAGTTTTGGACTCCCCACTACAAGAAAAGATGTGAACAAATTAGAAAGAGACCAGCGGAGGGCAACAAAAATCATTCAGGGTCTGGGGACATGACTTACGAAGATAGACTGAAGGAACTAGGCTTATTTAGCATGCAGAAGAGAAGACTGAGGGGGGATTTGGTAGCAACCTTCAACTACCTGAAGGGGTGCACCAAGAAGGAGGGAACAAGGCTGTTCTCAGTAGTAATAGAGGACAGAACAAGGAACAATGGTTTTAAGTTACTGCTGGAGAGGCTGAGTTTGTATATGAGGAAAAACTTTCTCAGTAGGAAGATGGTGAATCATTGAAATGGGTTACCTAGGGAGATAGTGAAACAAACAAGGAGACCGGTGGCACTTTTAGACTATATTCACACACAGAGGGCTTGTTTCGAAACAAGATGTTTTGAAACAAGCTGTTTCAAAATAAAGGGTTATTTCGAAACACCTTATTTTGAAACACAAAAAATGTGTTTTCAAAATAAGGGAGCGAAATAGCATGTCCACAGTGTGAACATGCTATTTTGCTTCAGGAGGGGGCTGCAGGCACCCACGGGGTGCAGTGCAGCCTGGCGCGTCACCCCACCAGCTTAAAGCCCAGCTGCCCCAAACCCTGCTGTGGGGTTGGGGGCACTTGGCTCGAGCCCGCCGCCAGGGCTGCCCCCAAACCCTGCTGCGGGGTTGGGGGCACCCGGCTCGAGCCCGCTGCCAGGGCTGCCCCCAAACCACACCGTGGGGTCGGTGGCACCCGGCTCAGCCCACCGCTGCAGGGGCCAGAGTGATTTTGTCCCTGGGATTCCCCGGCCCTGGCCCCGGCCCCGGCCCCGGCAGAAGCGGCTGTGCCAGGGAATCCCGGGGCCATGCTTACCCCGTCCCCTGCAGCAGCAGGCTGAGCCGGGCGCCCCCGGCCCCGCGGGAAGTTTTGGGGGCAGCCCCAGCGGTGGGCTCAAGCCGGGTGCCCCCTACCCCTTGGCGGCGTTTGGGGGCAGCCCGGGCTTTAATTCGGCAAGGTGAGGCGCTGCACCCCCCAGTGCCTGCAGACCCCCCTCTGCCGGCCAGGGGACACCCCTCAGCACCCTGGCCAGGGTGCTGAGGTGGCAGCCCTTCCTCCCAAAGTGCTTAGCACCCTGGGAGGAAGGGTCAAATGTTGTTTCAGAACACTTTGTTCTGAAAGAACATGTTCCCACGGGGTTGTTTCGAAACAATCCGTTTTGAAACAATGTTGTTTCGACCCCAAATGGGGTTTAAGTTGGTTATAAATAGTGAGTTCCAAGTTTTCAGCTGGTGCAAGTAAAGAACTGTCAACCTTATGCATATATACAACCATTTCCTTAATGTCTGAGTGTCTCCCCATTTTTAATGTATTTATTTGTCCATCACCTTTGGATGGAGGAGAAAGAGGAAGTGGAATTACCCCCCCCCCCCAAAAACAAAACCATGTACCATTGAAAAATGGAGGAACTGAGGTATAGAAAATCTAAGTTAATAGTCCAAGACACATGGGAAGTTTGTTAAAAAGGGATGAATTGAACACAAATCTGCTGAGCTCCAGGAAATCACTCTAGCCACTAGAACTTTGTCTCTTTTAATTTCAGTAGGGTTAGAATAGGTCACAAAACCTGAGGATGTGGCCAATGTTCTTCCCTACTAAGTTCATAAAGAGGAAAACAGTATAATTTCACCAACATTTATCTTGCATTCAGGAAAGATGAAGAGCCTCTTAAAAAAAAAAAAGAATAAACAGCCATCTGGAAAGTACTGTTTCAATCCTGTCTATTCTAGTTCTTGCCTGCCTAAGAAGTTCTGTCATCACATGATAGTCATGCCAAGCTAGGGAAATGCAAAGCTGGAAAGACCATATGAATTGAAAAATACAAACTAGGTACAACTTTTACCAGAAAAAAATCAAGAATCACTTTTAAATACCTAATCCATCTCTTATGGTGTTGTCATGACAAATGTGTGCAGGATTATTTGATTTGAACTCAATCCTTTTGTACAGCTGATTGATTAATAGGTTATATTACATTTTAACAGAGCTCTTCATAGCTCCTGTGTCCACATCTCTAGAATTCTTTGCTGAATTGGGGCCCATAACACATATTATGCAATCCTGGGGTGAACTTACATTGGTTGCAAAACTCGAGCACCTTGTAACTCTTGTTACTACCAAAAGAGAATTAAAATAGCAAGTAGTCTGTTTCCATAGTCCATATGGCATCCTCACAGCAATGATGCTGTCTTTGCTCTGATACTCCTGTTATCTAAGTACCTGACATAGATATTACAGACTGAATTTCAGCTTGAGCTACAGTTCAGGCAATTATAAGTGAGAATTGTTCTGCATGCCAACATGAAGGCTTGAAAAAAAATGTGAAAATATTTTTTGCTGTGACCTCTGCCTTGCTTCATTAAAGTTTTATTCTACTATGTCAAAAGCCAGTTGCTTGATTCGTATTAGATGTTTGGCCCGGTTGGACCCAGGGCTAAGTGAACATTTTTTTTTATCTAATTAATCATAGAACTTCTCTATCTCTTTGTTAATTCTGTGAAGCACTTCTTGCTGAAAAGACAAAATTCCCAGAACTAGATGGAACAGTACTATGCATTTTTACAAGTAGAGGATAAAAATGGCATGCTTTAATGTTTCTTTAAATTCTAAAATAAAATATGCCCTTTTTAAAGGGAGTTCACCTTGGCAGAAACATTCATCATTAATCCTCAGGCACTTGTGGAATCTAGCAAGTGTTCTGACAAGTTTATGGAAAGATTTTGCTTGGTGTGGTACCAATTTCCACTTGTAAAAGGAGTGACTAATTTATAGGGAAGTAGAGCAGAAAATATTCAAAAATAATCTTTTGAACCAAAACACAGGTCATCATCTTGGTGAATGAATCGCCCCTTTTTTTTTTTTAACATAATGAATTAAAGGTCCCCCAGAGGAAGATTCATACTTCCTTTTCATCTCTGAACAACCAAACAAAGAAGAAGCATTTCGGCAGAGTCTATCTATCCTCCTTGCCTGAAAGTTTGTTGCCATAATACAGCTGTTTATATGCTTACTGTAGATGGGGATGGAATTGTAAATAGGAAAATGATTCCTCTTAAATAGGCAGGCAAGTCAGAGTGCCCTGTCTTGACACCTAGATGAACCAATCAACCAATCAAAAGGTAATGTCTCTAGGAATGGAGAGGGACTGCTTAGGGCAGCTTCTTTCCAGGGCATGCTTTGGGACCCCAAAGCACACCATGGAGGGATACAGGTCTTGGCAGCTTCTTTTCTTTGTGGGGAGTGTCTTGGAATGGGTCCTCAGGCATGCTGGGGAGAAGGGCCAGGATGACATAATATTTGAGGGTCTGTAGCCCAGTACTGGCTCGTGACCTGTGGTTTGAAAACTACTGTTCTAGTCATAAAAGGAGATCAGCAGCAGCAATGGCATTTAGCCATGAAACTAAACAGCCCAGAAAGAAAGGAAAGGAAAAGACTGTGGATTTTATTTGCTATAATTTAAATAACTAAGATGGTAAATAGTCTAAAATGGTGGCTGATGACATCACATTAAGAGAGAGACGTGAGGGGAAATGCAGGAGTGAAGAAACTAAACAATAGCAGACAGGTATACAGGGGTGAAAAAAGGTCTATGTTTGGAGTACACAAGTAAAGCTAATTAGTATATCTGGCAGATGATTAGTTAAAAATGATATCCCTGGAGGGACGGAAAGTTTATTTTGATTGTCAATAGAAAAGCAACCGATCAAAATGTATGAATATGATTGTAAATAGAGCTAGATGCTGGTATCTGAGTGGTTTCTGCCATATAGAATGTTAATTTGCAACAAAACTATTGAATGTGTGTTACTGTTATATTACTTAAGATAGATGTATAAGGAACCTACGTGTAGAGCCCTGCATGGATACAAATAAGTGGATCCGTTTGTGACCTGCAGCCACAAGAAATGGTCCTCAGATATCCATGTTGTATCTGCGGATGCAGATATAAGGCAGATATCCACGGATTTGCAGGGCTCTACTTACGTGTTACACTGTAATAAGATTGGCAGGGGCTGAGAGACAGCATTGTCCTCTGATGGCTCTCCCATGACTGAGTTGCAGGGCCTAGCTTTTATTCTTCCCCCTCATGGCCACTCCTAGGCTTCTGGTAGGCAGGTGGTGATGTACCTCGTTCTGCCCACAAAGTGGCATTCAGTTCCTTGGTGTTGGCCTCCTCATTGCAATCAGGTTAGAGTTTCATAAGGCAAAGCAAAAAGGGATATATGGGATTCCAGAGAATAATGGTGGGGACAATAACTCTATTTATGAAAATGTTATTTAGTAGGAACAATGTCCCAGACTGCCCATGAAAATAAACTCCTGATTGGTGAAAAACCCTGCATAATAAACTTTTCCAGTGCAACCCACACTGGCATTCATAAATTGACATCTGTAATTCCACAAGGGCCTGAATTACAATAACAATTTATGCACTCATGTGTTCCGTGATGAGCACAAACTATGAGCATAAATCCTATCAATGGGTATGTCTATACTATGGGTGGGTGGCTGCGCTTCACCCCGCGGGTGCCTGCAGTCCCCCTCTGCTGGTCAGGGGACACCCCTCAGCACTCTGGCCAGGGTGCTGAGGGTTCCCTGGCCAGGGTACTGAGAGGGCAGCCCTTCCTCCCAGGGTGCTTAGCACCCTGGGAGGAAGGGTCAAATGTTGTTTTGAAACAGCCATTGTTTTGAAACAGCATGTCCCACTGGCATTGTTTCGAAATGAGTCATTTTGAAACAAAGCAGTTTAGAAACAAACACAGTTTTAAGCCATTTCGAAAGAACGGCCGCCATTTCGAAACAAGTGGTTTGCTTGTTTTGAAATGGCTGTGCGTCGTGTGGCCATGGCGTTTCTTATTTCAAAACAACCTCGTTGTTTCGAAATAAGAATGCTGTGTGAACACAGCTTATGTGATTTTTATAATATGCTCAAAGATTTGCAAATTATAGACTCATTCTGACCTAGCTATGAGCCTATTAAGCAGTATTTTTCACACAGAGCATATTACTTCTGTGTGCCATGTTCTTTAATGATTCTGAAGAAAATGTAAGGTTTTTGTTTGTTTATTTTTAAATAAATACAAATGTATCAGTCCCAGCTTCTTACTTTCAAAATTAACTTTTTCTGCCTGTGTTTCTGTGACACTTAGAATACAACCAATATACCAATGCTAGGGTTTCCTTTTTTAAAAGAAGAGGGAGTTGTTGGCTATATGTTTGTCCTCCCTTTGATATGCTTGCAAATGGAATCTAAGGCTGTGTTCACACAGCACTCTTATTTTGATACAACAGAGGTTGTTTCAAAATAAGAAATACCCTGTTCACACGACACACGGTTGTTTAGAAACAACGGCACCCGTTGTTTCAAAACAACAGCGTTGTTTTGAAACAACTTAAACTCCATGTGGGGATGAAACAATGCCATCCAAACATGTTGTTTTGAAACAACAGTGACTTGTTTCAAAATAACTGTTGCCTGAAACTGCTATTTCGCTTTGAGCTTTTTTCCTTAATTCGAATTAACAAACTGTTGATTCAAATTAAGTTATTTCGAAATAAGGCATTATTTCAATACAAGTTGTTTTGACACAACTTGTATCGAAATAATGCCTGTGTGTGAACACAGCCTAAGAAGCCTCAAAACCAGACCCTATAGGGACTTACATGTCTAAGTCCCTAATCTTGTGAAATCCATAAAATCCTTAGTCAGCTGCCACCTGCACCTATAGGTGCCTACAAGTTTACTGTGAAAGCTCCATAATCACCTAAGTTTCTGCTGCTGAGAATATGTACACCTAAGCCTGAGAGTAATCCTCATGGCAGGTGAATTTAGGGGCTTCTCAGCCTATCCCATCTATGAGTCCTGTTCTGAGCACACTTAACTCCACACAGAAGAGCAAGAGGAAGTAGTGTCCCTCGTGACTCTTAGTCCAATGAGTAGGGTACTCACCCAGGATATGGGAGAGCTAATTCAATTAACCTTCTTTGTCTGAGAGGAAGAAAAGATTTGAACAGAGCTGTCAGTTTTCAGAATGGTGTTCTTAACCATTAAGATGAGGGGATATTTTATCTCATGTTGAAGTTGTTCCTCATATTACATATTAATTGGGAGGGGGAACAGTGAGAGTGATTCTATATGCAGGATTAGGTACTCAGTTGAGATGGAGAATTCTTGTTGAGATTGTTTCTCATCAGGTAGAAGGGAGAAGTTAAGCAAAGATCTGCCCCATCCTGGGTGAAACCAGCACCACTGGGCCAAAGACAGTAAAAGAGGCTTACTTTGTCTTCCCTCCTGATAGCATTTTGTGTGGAGTTTGGCTGGCCATTCTTACATGAAATGACTGAGGTGCCTAACCAATCTGACACCAGGAGAGAGGGTCGCAACTATAGGTCCCAAAAAGAGCTAGGAACCACACTTAAGGTTACCAGATAACAAAGCATAGAAAGAAGGATAGGGAAGTAGAAAAAGGAGGACATTGGAGGACACATACACATCTGGTACCCTGCCCGAGCCCTCTTTATCCACCCAGCCACTGCCCCCCCAAATGCTTGCCCCATTGGTCACCCGACTCCAGATAAATCTGCCTAGCCCCTAAGTACAGTGTGAGATTAATTGCAAGAACAGCAGCTCAAGAATATCTAATGAATGGCTTAAGTATTTTTCATCTTAACATTAAAGTAACCATAAAGCCAACCACTTTAAGGAGTCACAAATTTAAGTATTTAATGTTTATATCAAGGTGCCAGGAGAATCACACTGCAGAACTCTTATCCAGATGGATAGTTTTACATTGTGAGTTGCAAATGGAATCAAACCTCCAATAAATTTAATGTAGTAATTATGGACAAGATTAAAAACAGTTTAAACACAGTAAGTTCCTTCACAGAATTCACTCTCATTGGGTATGTCTACACTTAGAGCAGAATTCAAATTGATTGCCATCCATTCAAATTGACTAATTTCAATTCAGATTTAAAAGCTAAGTGTAGACATAGCCATTGTTTGACACATGGAGGGGCAGGCCCTTGACTACATGAAGTCTACCACAATTTGAGGTGTTGGGTTCTAAATGAAAAGTAATGTCTGTCAGCACTATTCTTCCCAGGACTTGAAATTACGGGTGAGGTGCAGGGGGTGCTCACTAATTTCGTATAACACTGTTACGAGCTGACAACTGTGGGGGAGGTGCAGGAGGGGTGTACAGAAATCCCTGTTTAGCCTCAGTTTTGAGCCTCACTTTGCAGTATTAAAAAAAAAAAAATCACAGGCAAGCTCTTTAAATTTTACACACACAGGAAAGGAGAAATCAGAAGTGAGAGCTGCTGGTTTTTATGTGCAGAGCTGCCTGAAACATAACCTTTTACCTATAATGCAAATTTCTGGAGACATCATATCCTACTATGCCTGCCATAAACCATAGATGGATATATATCTATTTTATGACAGTTGACATTTTCTGTTTGCTTTTATGTGAAATATACATCAAATGGGGGGGGGGTAGAATTAGATGTTTGTGATTATAAAATGCTCCACCCAAGAGGAGAGCACCTATTCTTAGATGCAATGATCAAGTTTTTCCTAAACATACCAAAAGAAACACTTGCCCTAAAAGTAAAATAACAATAAGCATACAATATATAAGCAAAAGGCAAAATCAAGCTGTTTGTTTTCTGTGATTTGATAAACTAACAAAAGGACACATATCGTAATCCTTGCTCAATCAAATTTCCCATTGACTTCATTTAAACTACAGAATCAGGCCCAGCCCAGCAGCTACTTTAGAATGTTTAATACTTGCACATCTGTGTATCTTAATAAAATTTAAGGATATATCTATAGCGGACTAATTTAATCTTGGAAAGAAGAAACAAATTGAAAAATCACATTGAGAGAAGGAAAATCATATGGATTCAAACCTTCTCACAATCAAAAGTGAATTTTCCTTGACCACTAAACTAAAGATTTGTTGCCAAATGCCAAAGTTCATTTGGAGGAATAAAGATCTGCCTTATCCAAGCCATTAGAGAAAGAAACCTCCCCAGAAACTTTAAACAGGGCAGCAAAGCAGAAAGTGAAGAAGCAGTCACAGGCTCATTTCTGGGCACTACAGAAACACCATCAAGCTAAAGAAAAACCCCACCCCCTCCAAAAAATAAGATCAAGCCTTCCCCAAAATCAGGTGGAGGGAAAGGGAAGCGAACCTGAGCTGGAGCCTTGAAGGAAGCATGGGTTGAGGAGCAGAAGCAACAAGGGAAAGCAAAACCACTTCCATGGCCCCAGCCAGCCCTCTTAACTCTCAATAAAGGTGCACCAGGCCAGCAAGGGATCCTCTCCAAATTCACCACCCCACCAGCAGCTTTGGCTGGGCTGAGCCAGCAGAGGAACACATGCTGGAGCTGTGTGCTTCTATTTTTAGAGCACTGCCCCATCCTCCATCAAAAGGGCACTTTTACACTAATGCCTGGAGGATGGAGGACAGCAGGGAAAAAAGGAGGACATGTCCTCCTTTTGCTGGATATCTCGTAACCCTAATCATGCTCAAAGAAGCAGTTTCTATGACATACCCCTATTAACAACATCTCCTGGATGCTGGGCTTTGAGATTGACCTTCAGATGGGACTCACAGTCTCATCATGGTCATTGTAGAGGGGATATAGATCCCTATCTCTGGCATTGTAGATTCCAGTGACTGTGAAGTCACTTAAAACAACATGTATTTCAATTCATAAGTGCTTTTGTGGAATGACATCTTAGTTTCTCAGTTCTTTAGGTGAAAGAGACTGTATTACAGCCAGCTCTCACAATCTTATTATGAAGTTTGTTAGTTTTTTTTTCCTTTAAGTGTCTCCAAAAGTCACGAAAATCTCTGCTTTTATTAATCAGAAAAAAAAAAATCTAGGCTTCACGAGTTCTGAGAGTCTGAAAATATAAGCCTGAGCCATCAAGACTCAAAGTCCAAAAGGCAAATCAAAAGAACCCTTGTATTATTACTTTTAAATCTCATGATTCTGGGGGAAGAGGATGGGTATATTAGGGTGTAATAATCCTTGGGGACGAAGGGGTTAACACTCTGGTCAGTGAGTCCCATGACACCAAACAGGAACGAAGTACAGGTTTTTGAATGGGACCAGCAGCCTTGCCTGTTTGGATGCAGCAGCATTCCTGGGAGGATCAGGAGGATGCCAGAGGGTCCTAAGGAAGGATCCAGTGACATCGTTACCAAAGATAAGCTAAGTTCGTTACTGACCACGTGTGAGCAGAACAGAGAATGTTTACTTAGATTCGGTCAGGGTATTTTCTTTGTTTTTGGTTTGGTTTTGGATTTCTTTCTGCTGAGAACATGTCCCCCCTCCCACTACTCTGTAACTACTTAAGTCTCAGAGAAGCAACTCTTTGTGTTTCTTATCTGCTCTTTTTAAATAAAGATTTTACCTTTTAAATAGCTCTGGTTCTGTATCCTGAAAGGCAAGAGGTTTGTGTGCATGTGCCTCAGAATCCACAGCCAGCTACTAAGGGGGATTCTGTTCCATTTCCAGCTGATATCCCAGCTGGGGTTCAGTCATTCTCCTGAGATAGGACTAAAAGTAACTGAGGATACCTCACAGGAAGGCATTCCCAATTGCGCCTTCCTGGGTTTCAAGAGGTTTTTGCATTTGGGTGGTGGCAGTGATACCACTCCAAGGCCAGGAATTGGAAGCCTTGGAGAGTTTTAATACCAGGCATTAAGGCCAGTGGCTTTTAAGGCCTGTTGCAGGCCCCTACCTTCTGCAATTGGAGTGCCAGAGTGGGGAAACAGCCTTGACATGGGGTTCATAGGTGAGAGAGGCTTTTGATTGTATGGCAGAATTTTGTAATTATTCTTGGTTCAGTCAGAGGTTGTTGATGAACATATTTTAAATGTATGAAGCCACTGATGTAAATCAGCATTGCTTCATTTAAATCCATAGAGCTGTGCTGATCTATAATAGCCGAGGACCTGAAGAAAACTGATAAGGATGGTCAGGGAACTAACTAACTAGGAAAGGAGAGAATTTAGTGAGAACTTAATTGAAGCATTTAAAAAGTGAGGTATAATGAAAACTGATCAACCCCTCAGAACAAGAGAATTATTTGAAACTTAAAAGTTGTTTATTTAGAACAAGTAAAAATGCATGTTATTATGATCCCATTTGTTGACTTTACTGACACAGAAGCTTGGGAAGCCAAATAGTGTTGGCTTTGAGTAGCTATAAAATTAAAGATAATAGATAATTGTAATAGGACTTCATGCCTCAGTATGCTGCTCTCTTGGGCGATGTCTACACTGCAGGCTTAAATTGACTCAACCAGGCTTAAGTCAACTTAAGTTACTCCACAGCCATATTTGGCATTTATTAAGACAACTTGGGTATGTCCACACACAGTCCTTATTTCGAAACAACAGAGGTTGTTTCGAAATAAGGAATGGCATGGCCACACGACGCACGGCCATTTCGAAAGAAGCAAACCGCTTCTTTCGAAATGGCCGTGGTCCTTTCGAAAGAAGCTAAACCTCGTTGCCTTTCGAAAGAGTGTTGTTTCGAAACGGTTGTTTCGGGGGGGAAGAGGAGCATCAGGCCATATGATGTCATTGACCCAGAGCTGAGCAGTGCAGTGGCTTGTCTGGAGATGGAGATTCTGACCTGGTGAGCAAAGGAGCGGTAGGAGTCTGGGCTTGCAATCTTCCTTCCAGAGGGTAATGGCTACTTGCCTACCCATGGACAGGGCAGTTTGGAGATGGGTGTTGGTGCACTGCAGAACCAGGGTGCACTTGGTGACCAGATTGAGGCAGGTACTCTTCCTCATGCATAGGTTCTACGGCCACTGGTCATTGTTCCAGGTGATGAGGACTATCCAGTCCCATCGATGAGTGCTGCTTTTGCATGTGCCAGATGTGCCAGTGCATTGAGAGCAGCCACTCTGCACCAGCTTCCACGTTCGGCGGGAGGCCTGCTGCAGCCTGCCTCCATGCTGGCAGTTGCCCTGAGGCTCCAGAGCCAGAGAAGTCTGGGCAATGCACAGAGGTGTGGATTGCTGTGCTAGTACATTGTGGAGATGCATTAGGGTTCCTGACCTCCTCGGGCTCCTTCTTGCCAGGCACCTTGGGGAGGGTGCTGTGCTTACTTCCTTCATGTTGTAAAAGAGAAGTCGGGAGAGAGGGGCACTTCTTTGGTACACTGTGGGCCAGCTACCCACAATGCACCACTCTTTGGACAGCCTAGCAGCTGGAAGTATGGACGTGGGCAGTCTACTGGCATTTTGAATGTGGATTCTCTAAGTTTACTTAACACGGTTTGCTTTAAGTTGACTTAAAATAGACCTTGTTAAGTTGGCTTAACTGAGGCCTCTAGTGCAGATATAGCCTTGCTGAGGTCATGAAAGATTCTACCCCTAGCACTACTAACTCTATACTATTTTACAACTGGTAATATATTTTTGAGGAACATGTGACATCTTTCCTCTTTCTGCAGACCTCACTTATGTATATGAACTCTTGCTATAGAAACGGGGACTATACACGAAAGCTCATGCAATAAATAAATCTGTTAGTCTTTAAGTCCCACAGGACTCCTTGTTTGTCATACATAGACAGATATTCATTCTGTTGAAGTCATTAGGACTACTCACATAAAGATGGAGAAGGGAAATGAGGTGCTTACTCTGTTCTTATCTACTATGGTAAATATTATCTGACCCAGTAGGTCAAATCCTTACTTTGATGATCACTTCTTATACACATAAGTAAGCAAAGGTTCAGTGTACTGCTTGCATGTGTAAGAGCACTAGGATCTTCCTACAGTGCATGTAGGAGAATAGCAAAGGGAGGCACAACTGAAGAATACTGTGCAGTCATTATTTACAGTTTGCAGTTGCTCTCTTTAGATAACTGATCACAGCAGAGAATCAGACCTAGAATTTCCTGCAGTTAATCTGGAGATTAATATAGGCTGCTGTTTAGACAAAAACTCCTGAGCTATACCACTATAAAAATATAGGGAGCTTGAGATACCAAATTAAAACCAGCATCCTAATGAGTCAAATATCTTGTCTCTCAGAATGATCGGTACAAAGTGGTTCAAAGGAAGGGTCAAGGAATTGCAGAGTGGGTAATTATAAACAAAGGGTTAATATAAATGCACTGACCTTTCACTCTCACACATTTGTGAATATACTCACACTGCATGGCTATGACTTTGGAAGAGTGACTTTAAATCCCCAGGTACAGCAACCTGTCAATTTCACACAAATGCAATCTTAATTCAGTGCTGCAACTACCATTAAACCATTCTTCAAAGGATTTTAAATCAGGATAAACAGCAAAAGCTTGAAAAATAATCTTGATTCAGACTTTTTAAAAAATGCCTCTATAAAGTTTGAAATAAAAATACTGTCTGACTTGTCAGCCTCTGCTACATAAGGAACCTATAGAGAAAGTTAATGGTGTATTGCAAGTATTCATTACTTTATCAATATTTGTGATATGTTTTTTTTTTTCTAGATCCATATCTCATGTTTTCACCAGCTCTGGTTTTATAGAGCAGGAACAATTATTATACTAGTGTATTTTCTGTTGGGTGTTTTTGTTTGCTTGTTTGTTTTTTAAGTCTGTTTCTTCAGATCTGCCCTTTTTAGATTTAGTGAATAAATCAAAGAGCAACATTCCATGCTCCAGAATAAGGAAGCTTGCATAACTGATTTATTGAAACATACTGGAGCAATTGGCACTGTTAAGTGTTATGAGAACTAAAACTGCTTTTTTCATTAATCACTCTGAATGGTTCTGACATTTCCAAAGGGCCAATTTTATGTGGAAATTATTCAAACCCTTTGGGTAAACTGATTTGTTATTTAAAACCTCTTAACATATTGTGGTGATACCTACAATTTATTTCAAGAAAGGACTTATGTAGCTTTTGGGTTGGGTAGGGGCTTCATCTTATAATTAAAAGAAAAAAAAAACATTTTATTGCATTAGCAGTTACCTTTATTAATAACTATTAACATTATGGCTGTACTTTTATATGAAAAAAGTGCCTTTAAAGATACAAAATGATAGGTTTCAAGGCACAACCTTAAATTTGGAATACTTATTTTAATAACCAATCATTTTCTAATATGCTAGAAATGCTTGAGTATATTCTTAAAGAAAAACAGACTTTCTAGTGTCTTTTTAGCTTTTTGGAGCTTTATTTTGAAAAATATTGCAGCTTTATTTTCAAGAAACTGAGGAATGTTTTGTTTATAATTCAAACAAACCAGGGTCCTGATTCTTCCCCTTGTCCATCTTATAATCTTTTCTTTGATCCCCCCTCCCCACCTCCTGTTTTCTTTTCCTTCAAATGCTCATAATAATCTAGTGGGTAGACACAGCCAAAGAGCGTGTCCAAGAGTAGGCTTGCTGGTTCCACTTATGATGCCACTTGGCTGCACTTTCATGCTCTACCTTAGCAACATCTACTAATAATCTGCACCCATGTCACTCAAAGTCATCTCTAGGTATGTTTAGTAAGTGAAAAACTGGCAGATAATTTGAATTAAACACTTTACAAAAAAGCTTCTTTCAGGATCTGTGGTAACTTTAATCTTTCCTATAAAATACATAGCAATCACAAAAATGAAGTGCTAATTAAAAGACCTTGTGATTGTACAGCAGTGTGCACTAGGAAAGATCTCAGAGTATTCAGAAATTGTTGGCCAAGTCATGAAACCATTATTCATTAGAATAGATTCCCCCCCCCCCGGGTTGTTTTCACATTCAGAAAGAGTTGAATTTCAGCACCAGAATTGAATTTCAACTGGGGGGGGGGGATAAGGGGGAGAAAGAGAGAGAGTGCAACCTGTAAGAAGAGAATCTGATCACTTTTAGCAGCACACAATAGCTTCAGCAGAAAACTAAGAATAAACAAAGAGAATTTAGGCAGGCAGTTTTTAATTACTACTCAAATATGGCCACACCACCAAATCTAACATATAACCTAGAAATATATTCATGCGTATACATAGTTATAATGTCTGCTTTACAACCTATCTGAAGGAAAAACAAAACAAAACAAAACAAAAAAACAAAACACAGCACCTTCAACATTTGTCTAACAGTGTTATGCAATGCTGGATTAGGGTTAAATGTCTTCAGGCCTTCATTTCCCAGCTCTTGCCCAAGACTCCATCCTAACCAGCACCCTTTACTCCTCCTTCTCCTAGTTCATCTTTAGGACTTCTTCCTTCATATCCACTCTGAGAACTGAAACTGTAGTTATGTCTACAATATAGCCTATGTTGGTGTAACTTGTACTACTTAGAGAGGTGAAAGAAACCATACCCCTGAACAACATGAACTATATCAACTAAGTGTTGGATTCACTGTGTTATGTTAAGCTTCTCCAATGACATAGTTTTTCTTGATGGGTACGTCTACAATGAAAAAATTATGTTGGGATAAGCTTTATCTTGAAAAAAAAATTTCCATCTCCAGGCAGGCATTTGCTTTTTCGAAATAAAGCAGGTGTGTATTTCAAAAAAAAACTAAGCACTTTTTCAAAATAATTAAACCTGCTTTTATTTCAAAAGAGCAAATCCTTCGAACTAGTTATTTCGAAAAAAGCCATTCCAAGATGTGGAATTTGCTTTTTCAAAATAATTACTGGCCTGGGCTTTGTTTCTGTGATGGAGTCCCCCGGCAGGGCAGCCAGGGAACCCAGTGAGGGCTGAGCTCTGGGTGGGGGGCAGCCAGGAACCCTCATGGGCTGCACTCCCGGGGGGGCGGGGGGAGGGCAGCCAGGAACTCTGGCAAGGCTATGCTCCCAGCGAGGGAACCCCGGGCAAGTCTGTGCTCCCTGCTGTGCAGCCAGGGAACTGGGGGTGTCGCTTCCCCCCCACCTGCTGATCTGCCCCCCAGGCTCCCTGTTCAGAAGGGGGGGTCTAGCAGAGGGCTAGGAGCCTGATCGGGATTGGAGCTGCTCGCACCACCTGGCAAGCAGCTCCCAGCCTGGTCAATACCACAGCCATTTCCTGGCTGCCCCGGAGGGAACATCTCCCCCAGGTGGGGAAAACTGCCTGGGTGGGCGGAGGGGAGGTCTAATGTAGACTCTCTAACTCAAAATACTAATTCCTTCTTTATTTCAAAAAAGGAGTCTCATGAAGACTCACTTTTTCAAAATTATTATTTCAAGGCAAAGTTATTTCAAAATAGCTATTTCAAATTAACTTTGCCAGTGAAATTGACCAGGCTGGGAACTGCTTGCCAGGTGCTGCAAGAAGCTCTGAACCCTATCAGGCTCTTAGCTCCCTGCTAGACCCCTCCCCTTCTGAACAGGGAGGCTAGGGGGCAGATCAGTGGGCAGGGGTGAGTGGGGAAGCAGCCCCCCTGGTTCCCCAGCTGTGCAGCAGGGAGCACAGACCCACCCAGAGTTCCCTGTCTGGGAATGCAGCCCCTGCTGGGGCTCCCTGGCTGCCCCCCTTGGGGACCACAGACCCACCAGGGCTCCTTGCTGCTCCCTGCCGGAGTACAGCCCCGCTGCAGCCCCTCCAGGGTGTCCTGGCTGCCCTAGAGGGGGCATCTCTCCCCAGGCGGGGAAACCTGCCTGCGTGGGGAGGTCTATTTTGAGTTAGAGAGTCTAATGTAGACTCTGTAAGTTGAAGTATTAATTCCTTCTTTATTTTGAAAAAGGAGTCTCATAAAGACTCACTTTTTCAAAATTATTATTTTGAGGCAAAGTTATTTCAAAATAGCTATTTCAAAATAACTTGGCCAGTGGAGACATAGCTGATGTCACTCATGAAGGGGGCTATATCATCACAAATGGAGAGCTCTCTAGCATCTTGCCTTCCTCTATAGCATGGAGAATGATTCAATTACCAGTGGATTCTTTAACCTTTAGGAGCCTGTGTGATGTTGTCTGGGTCTAGCGGACTTGTTATGATTATTTTTCATATTAATATTTCATATTTGCAATAATCCATATTGGATATGCCATGTTTGGTATCCGTAGAAAGGCTGTAATTTGCTAGGAATGATTATATGGTTTATATGTAGGTATCATGCCTGTATTAGAAATTAGAAATCTATTTGTTTTTATGTGTGTTCCAAGTGATTTGATTTTAAGGCATTCCCAGACTGGGTGACTGCAAAAACATTATCTTCTTGATGGCCCATCAAGGGAACTCCCAGTTGAAGTGGGCTATGAGGAAACCTGGTCTGTCAGTCACCCAAGCTGACCATTTGTCTCAATTCCATTTTGATTTGGCAAGGACCCTGAGACCATGGGGAGGGCCAGAAGGTGATGAAAAGCCATAGCCCATTCTCCATTTTGTCTTTAGTCTTCAGTCTGTCTGCAACCAACACCCTCCTCTGAAACTCTTCTCCTGGGAGTGAACAAAGGACTGAGATCCACCCAGCTGCTGCTGCTGGGTGCATGCCAGAGGAGCAGATCTAGCCAGCAAACTACAGGATCTTCAAGGATTTGCTTTCTATGGACTCTAAATAAATGTGTATATGTGATTCACTTTGACCCTTTAACATCTTTCATATTTTGTTTTTCTTTTTATATTAAACCTTTAGCTGTAGTTACTACAGAATTGGCTAGCAGTGTGGTATTTTGTGTAAGATCCAAGCCTATATTGTTCTGGGTGATGTGGCTAGTCCTTTGGGGTCAGGAAAACTTATTTCTTTAAGAGACTCAGTGGCTAGGGGGGACCATAGGAGCTGATATGCATAAAGGGAGATATTTCTATCTTGTTATCCTTAGCGATGATCAGAGTGGGGAATCAGAATCATGTTTTGTTACTGATTGGGAAACTGGTTTAAGTACCACCCATCAGTGGTTTAGGAGTTTAGTCCCTGGTTTTGCAGCTTGCCCTGATTTTGGCACATTCAGAAGGTTATGCCAGGAGGCCCTGGTCACAGCCTTCACAAAGCTAGAAGCATCCTGGAGGTGAATGCCAGGCTGTGGAGATGATGTTATCAGGAAGGCTTTGGCTTCCTTGACCATGGGAGGCTGTTCCAAGACGATGGACTGCTAGGTAGAGATGGAGTCCACCTATGAAGGAAGGGGAAGAGCATATATGGGCATAGGCTGGCTAACTTAGTGAGGAGGGCTTTAAAATAGGTTTGAGGAGGAACAGTAACCAAAGTGAAAATCAGGCAAGTGAAAACCAGGGTGATTTTGGTGAAGGGTGGATATTGAAGGGGTTTTGGATGTTAATAGCAGAGACAAAAAAGTGACTAATCAGAACTGGGTGCAGGGGGGAGAAAAGCAGATCTGTATCTTAAATTCCTGTATACAAATGCAAGAAGTATGGGGAATAAGCAGGAGAAACTTGAAATGCTTATAGCCAGTCACAACAATGACATAGTTGATATCACAAAGACTTGGTGGGATAATATACATGACTGGAGTATTAATATAGCAGAGTACAGCTTGCTTAGAAAGAAAAGGAACGGAAGAAAGGGGGTGGAGTTGTCTTGTTTATCAAAAATATATATGTGTGCTTGGTCTGAGGTTGGGATGGAAATAGAGACAGGAAGGTTGAAAGTCTCTGGGTAAAAATAAAAGGAATTAAAAACATGGCTGATCTCATGCTAGGGGTCTATTATAGACCACCCAACCAGGTAGAAGAGGTTGATTAGACTCTTTTTTTTTTTTTTCTTTTTTCCCCCAGCAAGTAACAAAATCAACCAAGGCACTGGACTTGGTAGTGATGGATGACTTCAGGTAGTTAATGAGAAGGATACCATGGGAAGAATGTCTAAAAGGAAAAACAACTGAAGACAGTTGGCAGGCTTTCAAAGAAACATTATTAAGAGCACAAGAGCTAACCATTCCACTTAGTAGCAAGGATAAGAAATATGGTAAAAGATCACCTTGTCTTTACCAGGAGACCTTCATTAATTTAAAAATAGGGAGTCCTACAAAAAGTGGAAACTAGGTCAAATTACAGAAGACTATAAACAAATAACGAAATTATGTAGAGGAGAAATCTGAAAAGTCATAGGCACAAACCAAGATCAGTCTAGCTGAAGACATGAAGGGTAACAAAGAGACATTCTTCAAATCCATCAGAAATCAGGAAAACCAAGGACAGTACATGCCCTTACTCAAAAAAAGAGGGTAAAACAATAAATGATACTGTGGAATGGCAGAAGAATTTTTTTGTTTGCTTGTTTGTTTCGATAATCACAGAGAAGACTGATGGAGACTAGATGTCTGATGTAGAGGAGGGCAATAGGAATGATATAGGCACAGAAGGTAAAATATGGAAAGAATAAGTTAAAAATTACTTGGACAAGTTGGAGGTCTTCAAGTCAGCGGGGCCTGATGATATACATGCTAGCGTACTCAAGGAGATGACTCAGGAGATCTCTGAGCAATTAGCTAATATCTTCAAAAAACTGTTGAAGACGGTTGAGGTCCTGGTGGACTGAACAAGGGCAGTTATAGTGCCCATATGTAAAAAAGGAAATAAGAGCAATCCGGAGAATTATAGACCAGCCAGTTTAACCTCTGTACCTAGAAAAATAATGGAACAGATAATGAGACAGATAATTAAGGACATAACAAGTAGGGTTGCAGCAAGGATCTGTCCAGGGTCAGTTTTGTTCAACAGTTTTATCAATGACTTGGATGATGGCATAGAGAGCAAACTTATAAAGTTGGCAGATGATACTAATCTGGGAGGGAGTGTGAGTGCTTTGAAGGATAGGATCATGATTTAAAATGATTTGGACAAACTGGTGAAATGAACTGAGGTAAATAGAATGAAATTCAATAAAGATAAGTGACAAGTACTCCACTTAGCATTGAACAACTCATTGCCCACATACAAAATAGGTAATGATTGCCTAGGAAGGAGTACTGCAGAAAGGGATTTGGATTTCATAGTAGCTCACAAGCTAAATATGAGTCAGCAGTGTAATACTGTTGCCAAAAAAGCAAATGCCATTCTGCAGTATTGTGAGTAACACATGAGAAGTGATTCTTCCACTCTACTCTGCACTCATTAGGCCTCAACTTGAGTACCGTGTCCAGTTTTGAGTAAAAAAAACAAGGAGTCTTGTGGCACTTTAAGACTAACAGATTTATTTTTCTCATGAGCTTTCGTGGGAGAAAATCCCACTTTCTCAGATGCTTCGAAGATGGGTGAACTTACAGAATGGAATGAAAATAAATTCAAGGAATGAACTTACAGAGTGGGTGCCTCATTTCAAAAAGGATGTGGAAAACTGGACAAAGGGCAGCAAAAATTATTAGAGGTCTGGAACATTTGACCTATGAGAGAAGGTTGAAAGGTAGTCTTAGAAAAGTAGACTGAGAGGGGATATGATAACAGTTTTCAAATACGTAAAAGGTCGATATGAGGAACAAGCAGAAAAATTATTCTCTTTAATCACAGGTGGTAGGACAAGAAAAAATTAGCTTAAATTACAGCAAGAGCAGTTCAACCTAGACATTAGGAAAAAAATCCTAACTGCCAGAGTGATAAAATACTGAAAGAAGTTGCTTTGGCAGTTTGTGGAATCTTCTACAATGTTGGTTTTTAAGACGAGGTTAGACAAACACCCGTCAGGGGTGGTTTAATAGTTACTTAGTCCTGCCATGAGAACTGAACTGAACTAGATGACCTGTCATGGTACTTTCCAGTTTCTGTAATTCTATGATTTGAGAACTTTAATAACTTTCTCACAGGTCAGAGGCTTCTTACAGGAAGGGGTGGGTGAGGTTTTGAGGTCAGATTAGGTGACCATATTGGTCCATTCTGACCTTAGAAAGACTGGCTAGGTCCACACACAATCAGTTAAATTGATTCAAGTTGAATCAATTTAAATTAAATCTCTATAAAATCAATAAATCGATTTAACTTAAATTGATTTAACAGGTCCACACAAAAAATACCAAATCGAACTAGCATATCCGGGGACTAGATTTACTAGTTTGATTTAGGAGAGGGGCACCCTTTGAGGTGTGGCAACGTGGCCCCCTGGGAGGCTGATGTTGCCAATCAATCCATTTCCTGCATCTCCCCTAGCTCAATCAGGAATGGAGGAGAAGGCATCCTGCATGCCTGGCACCCTTGTCCTAGTCAAGCTATGGGGAAGCGTACCTGGCTCCCTTGCTATATCTGGGCTGTGGGAGGAGGGATCCCCAGGCACCGGCTCCCCTGCCCTAGCCAGGCTGCAGGAGGAGGTATGCCCCCATGCCTGGTTTCCCCACCCTTAGCCAGGCTGCAGGGAAAGAGACCCTGAGCCCAGTTCACTGAACCCTAGCTGGGCAGCAGGGAAGGAACCTCACTCACCCGGCTTTGGAAGCCAAAAATGGGTGGTGGGGAAGGGATCCCACACACCCTGCTCCCCTGCCACTAGCCAGGGAGCAGGGGAAGGGACCCCCCACACGCTGGGACCTCCCCTGTGCCTGGCTTCCCCAGCCTTAGCCAGGCTCTGGGGAAGGGCACCCCACATTCCCAGCTCCCAGCAAGCAAGCCAGGCAGCAGGGAGAGCCCTTTGTTGCCTGGTTACCCCACAGCTAGCTGGGAGGTGGGGAAGGGACCTTGCTTGCCTGGCACTTCCACCACTAGTGGGGTGGTGGGGAGAAAAGCCTCCCTGCAGGCTCTGTAACATTCTTGCAGTGTGGAGGGAAGAGAACCCCAGGCCGGCTAGAACCAAGGTAGCTATGCTGCAGGAAATGATCCCCTGGATCCCAGCATCCTCGCCAGGCTGCAGGGGAGACAAGTTTTGGAGCACAGCACTCCAAAAGCTGGGTGTGGGGGGTCTCATCTCCCTCGCTGCATGACAAGCGCACCAGGAGCCGGGGGAGCATTTCCCGCAGCATGGCTCTAGCCAGCCTGGGCGTCCCTTCTGCCTGTACCAGCAAGAATGCTACAGCTGCCTGCAGGAGGCTTTTCCTCCCCACTGCAGCACGCGAGCGGGGTCCCTTCCCAACCACTCGGCTTTCCCTGCAGCCATGACAGAGTGGGGAAACCTGAGCACGCGGGGTTCCTACCCCAGTGCCCAGCTAGCCGCGGGATAAACGGGCATCAGAGGGCTCTCCTCCCACCCAGCTTACTTGCTGGGAGCCAGGAGTGTGGGGTGCCTTTCACCACAGCCCAACCAAGGCTGGGGAAGCCAGGCACAGAGGGATCTTGGCATGTAGGGGGTCCCTTCCCCTGCTCCCCAGCTAGCTCCAGGACAGCAGGATAGGTGGGATCCCTTCCTCATTGCCTGGCTAGGGATCAAGGAGCTGCGCTCAGGCTCTCTTTCCCTGCAGCCTGGCTAAAGCAGTGGGAGCCTGGTGCAGGGTCTCTTTCCCTGTGGCTGGGCATGCAGGCAGGGAGGTAGGCACAGGATCCCTTCAGCCCTCCACCCCCCCACCCTCTGGCCAGGGTTCAGAACCCTGGACATTCCTTCCAGGGTGCCATGCACCCTGGGAGGAAGGTCAAATAGGCTATGTTCACACACAGGGGGTTATTTTGATACAAGTTGTTTCGAAACAACTTATATCGAAATAAGGCGTTATTTTGAAATAAGTAAATTTGAATTAAGAAAATGTTAATTCGAATTAAGGAAAAAAGCTCAAAGCGAAATAGCATGTTTGGACAACAGTTATTTCAAAACGAGTCACCGTTGTTTTGAAATAACATGTTCAGACAGAATTGTTTCAAAACAATCATTTCGAAACAATGTTGTTTCATCACCAAATGGGGTTTAAGTTGTTTTGAAACAACACAGTTGTTTTGAAACAACAGGTTCCCGTTTTTTCAAAACAACTGTGCGTCATGTGAACATGCTTTTTTTTGTTTTGAAACAACCTCGTTGTTTCGAAACAAAAATGCTGTGTGAACACAATAGTGTTAAAGAGAAACAGCACTTATATCAAAATAACACAACCCTACAGTGTTATTTCAATATAATGGTTTTGCTCTAACTTGTTTCATTTTCACCCCAGGTTTTACTAAATCGCTCTAATTTTTCTTGTTTTGAAATGACGATGTTTGTCATTTCAAACAAGAAAATGTTGTGTGGACCTAACTATTTTAAAATCAAAATAATGATTTTGATTTAAAACCTAAGTGTGGACATAACCGATGAGTCTGTGTCAGCATACTTTGTCTTCATCATTGAACTGTAGAGATACAGCTGCACTGGTACAGCTGCACCACTGCAGCACTGTACTAATAGATACATCCAGAGACTAAGTGTGTTCACACAGCAGTCTTATTTCGAAACAACAGAGGTTGTTTCAAAATAAGAAAGGCCATGTTCACACAACGCACCGTTGTTTCGAAACAATTGGTTCCGTTGTTTTGAAACAATGGTGTTGTTTGAAAATAACTTAAACCCCATGTGGGGACGAAACAACGTTGGTTCGAAATGATTGTTTTGAAACAATGCCGTCTGAACATGTTGTTTTGAAACAACAGTGACTCATTTCGAAATAACTGTTGTCGGAACCTGCTATTTTGATTCCTGTTTTTTTCCTTATTTCGAATTAACAAACTGTCTATAACCCACCAAAACATCAGAGTCTTTCTGTTGCTTTCAGTGGCCCTTGTATTGAGGACCAAGACATCATGAAGGACAATTATTAACACAAATTAAAGATTTCTGTATTCTCAGTGGGCCTCATTCCAGGGAAAGAGTAGAGCCTGGGACCCTATCATGTGAGTCACTAACAGGAAAAAATCGATTTAATAAACATGGTTTGATTGCCTTAGATCAAAACTGGTTTGTTTGAACATGCAAACTGATCCAGATAAAGAAACTTATTAAGAGAAGCCACTAGATACAACAAGGAGTTGGTATTAGTCAACAATGGAAGCTGACAAGCTGATCAAAGAGAAGAGATATAAGCTATTCACTATTCTGTTTTCTCTCTGTAATGATGCTGAAAATGGCATTTCTAGTTTAATAGAGATGTCTTAGCAAAACCATTTTTTCTTTAATTTAAATTCTATTTTTTTTTCTCTTTTTACATATGTCTTATGCTTGCATGGATCTCATACAGACATCTGCAAGGAGAGGAAACCTCCATAACTTCTAAGGAGAGGTGATAAAGTGGAAGATAAGTCATTTCAGAATGCTACATGCCCTTCTCAATCCCAGTCAAGGGGACTACACAAAAATGTCTCCTAGGTCCTTCCCCCACCCCCCATCAGATAGCAAGAGGCGAACACAGAAGAAGAACTAAAAAAAAAAAAAAAAAAAAACAAGTGGGAAGTGAGAGTTGCTGAGGATATTAGTCACAGGGTGTGTGAAGTGGGGATAGGAGAGAAAAAAGAGAGGAAGATGTGAGAATCCATGGGTTAAAGATATCCACCTAAACATGTTTAGCATTTAAAAAACAAACAACAAAAAACTATTACATCAGCTGAGTCTGGAAGGTCTCCTGTTTTTCACAGAACTTCAAATTCTATTACATGAATTTTTATTCCAGGACAAGTCCTCAAATGAAATATTTTTCCCCCACTTGTACTATCTCAGATGCTGTTTGGGTATCTTATTTATCCTCCTTATAATAATATAACATTTCTTATGCCGATTATTTTTATTATCATGGACCCTAAATTTGTGACTGACACAAAAATTGTGGTTTTCAGTACCTGAGCAAACCTTATGGCTCTGAAATATTTATATCTTCTAACCCTACTCTACACTTGCTGCAGTTTTTAGTGGCAGTTGATGGGAGATACAAAAGTTACATAAAATACCTTGTTTATCTCTTGATGACTTACTAACCAGCTCTTACACACTTCACTAGGAAATCATGTATGGTCGCCTTAGCAGCACACCATTTCCAGGACTGGAGTTACTAGGGCAAACTACAGAGTGATTGAGCACATCTACACAGACTGCTCAGTTGAAACCAGAAGAGAGGGCTTATGGCAGCTATTTTGTCACCATGAATATAGGCATATAGACTAAGCCCCATGTTTTCTGTAAAGGGGTGTTTTGTTCAGTGAAGTCACAAGGGCATCCTCACTTCTCCAGGCACCAGAAGCTACCAAGTGCTTATCTGTAGAGCTGTAAGGAAAGCAGAATGTGCATTTTGCATGAAATTTTATAATTGCAATAATTGTTTTAATTCCACATTGGAATCAAATGTTATTTTTTTTTATATTTTCCACAAAGGGACTTTTGCCCCAAAGATTCCAAGCAAAACATTTAACTTCATTTGAAAGGTTTTCATTTTAATTTATGATATAAAATAACTTTCAAAAGAATAGGTTGTTTATAAATGAAAAATTGATATGTTCCTTTCCAATGACATTTTGATCTTATAAAATCCTTCATTTACATTTTAAAGAAAAAATCATCACTACTGACATGTCACCATGAAATATTTCAACTAAATTACTTTTTTCAATGGAAAAAAACTATTCCATCAGAAGACATTGACCAATTGTACTTATATTCTATGTTTTATATTCATATTGAGGTCACTCATCTTTTTATCCAGATTTTATAACTGTTTCTTTTAAAACTGAGAACACTGGGTTGAATTGACAGAGATAAAGACACAAAGAGAGACTTGCTCTTTCCTTATCATATGTAGCGTTTATAGGTGTAGTCCAAAAATATCTGGCTTCTGTAGGCTAGCTGGCAAGTGGAAACTCATATACCTATTTGCCAAATTATGTACAGCTGTATGTTTGCCAAAGACAAACCATCTGCAGTACATGCCCTTTGGGGAGGCATCAGTCTGTCTTTCTGAGTGCATAAGTTTTTATTGGCACCATAAAAAAGACAGAAAATAGACACAGAAGGTATGCTAGAATAAATAGATAGTGAGCTTGCTATGGTAGAATGTCTGAGAGTTCAGACACACAGATACAGATACAAACACAGTATATTGCAGAACAGAAAGGTTATGCTTAAGAATGACATTTTCTATATGAAAAAAGTCTAAAAATAAATCTCTACTTCAATGATAAAACATTTTAATAGTTATCAGCAATAAAGATATTATTTTTTGTTTCTGTTTTTATTACACTAGAGCATGATAATGGATGAGAGTTTCAGTGGAGGTAAAGTGATTTAGATCTAGATTGAGTTGAGGATCTGACATGCTATTTACATTTTCCACATGTCAGAAATAGTTAATTTTATTAGCTATCACAAATAGCTAACAGAAAAATAAAAATACATTTCCTCACAACTTTGGGAAATTCAGGAGAAAATAAGTGCTTTTGCAGTATTTCTGGGAGTTTACCAAACAGGGGAATGGTATAGACCAACCTTTGACAACACCTGAACAGCACAAGTGCTTAAGTTCATTATGGATGAATGATCTCAGTTGAGTTGTAATGCTCAGCAAAGCCACAGCTGACATATGGGTTTGATTCTTAGTTTTTCATTCTCTAGCATGGAAAACAAAATGTCTCACTTTGGCCAAGACTGGTACAGTACCCAGGATAATTCCATCTACTAGCTGCTTGGTCTGATACTTATATCACAAGGAGATGCCAGGGAAGTCAAATAGGACTCTAGGCTGGGACTAAAAGATGACAATATAGCTCAAGGGTTTAGAATTTGAGGATTAGCGTATGAATTAAAAGGACTTTTTAATGTACTACTTTTAGAGAAGGTATCTGAAACAAACATACTTGTAACTAACTGGAAAAAAACCCCTTTCTGCTGCTGTGTTTCAAAAATATAATAAAAATATAGTTAGACCCTTCTTAAAATCAAATTATTCTCCTTTCCTCTTGTTAAGAGGGACATAAGGTGTGTGTGGGCACCGGAGTAAAGAATGCTACCAGACAGCTGTAAGCTATCAGCTAAACTAAGTTTATTAAAACACACAACACTTAGTAGCACTTATCAGCATCTAGATTTTCCACTCGCACCTAAGCATTAATATCAATTAGTACTTAACACTTACGTTCCAAAACCCATTGGGAGACCCAGCTGCACCACAGAGTGACTGCCCGAGGGATCCAGGCACGGCTGACCATCTGTCCATGGCGAGTCTCAAGATCCCACCCCTTCAGTCCAGCTTTTATAGAATTTAGCATTTTTTCCACCATCATTCATATATAACTACCCAAACAACTAATTCTGGGAAACTTTTGGTGAAAAACCTTGCAAGCAGATAACTAAGGAATCTTCACAAGCTAATACCATGTACACCTATCAAAAATAACCTAAATTATAGCAGCATATCTGGCAACAACAACCCAGCTCCCATGGCAAGCAGCCCATTTATAAGCAGAATTACACAAATAATTTCTCTTAGCGTCAAGCAGTGCTCCTAGGTCTGTGTGCCCGTCATACTACTCTTCTTTGTCACAAAGCTCTTCCGAGCTAACCCGCCATACCTCTCGTAAGCTTTAGCCAAAATGTATTATGCTTTTTAAAATAACAGGCCACCAAAGTTCCCATGAAATCATCAAGCAAGCTATGTCTACTAGAGAGAAGGGGGTGTTAGTACCATTATACAAAGTGTTGTTCAGACATCATCTGTAAGAGTGTGTGCAGTTCTGGTTCTCCGTGTCTAAGGGAATGTCTATAATTGGAAGTTATTTTTAAATAAGAAGGTTTATTTCAAAATAACTTTTTTCCTGTCCATGCATGCATTTAGTTGTTTCAAATTAAGTGTTTCTTAATTTTGAAATAATGAAGTGCTCTGTTGAATTAATAAAACATGCTTTTGTTTTGAAATATCACTTAAATCAAAATTATTATTTCAAAATTACCCAATCTAAGCTGCTGAATAGGCTTATTTTGAAATTATGTCCCTATCCTTTTGCCTGCCTTCCCTTATTTTGAATCAGAGAGTCTAATGAAGACTCTCTACTTTGAAATAATAACTCCTATCTTACTTTAAATTAGAGAGTCTTCCCTGGACTCCTAATTCAAAATAATAAATTCAAAGTATTGCTAATTCAAAATAATTACTTCAAATTACTATTGAAGTAGACATAGTCTCAGAAAGAAGAATTCCAACTGGAACAAGTGCAGAGGTGGGCTACTGATATGATAAGCTTGGCTTATTTATCTAACCAAAAGGAGGTTGAGAGGAGATAAAGTCAATCTCTTTAAATACATTAGAGGTATAAATACCAGGGAAAGAGAAGAATTATTTGAGTACAGCACCAACATGGCCAAATGAATATAAAGTGTCCATCATGAAATTTAGATTTTAAATTAGATGAAGGCTTTTCATCTTCAGAGGAGGAGTAAACTTCTGAAATATCCTTCTAAGGGGAGCTATGAGCTAAAAATCTAGCTGGTTTTAAAAAATGTGATTGATAAATTTATGAAAGGGATGGTATATTGGGACAGCCTAGTTTGTCAATTGAGTGATCTTTAGCAACTGGTGATAGATATGTTAATAGGATGACTGATAGAGTGGGTTCTGAGGTATTACATAAAGATCTTTTTTTTGTTTTTTTTTTTTGATGTCTCACTGGTGAGTCTTGCCCACATGCTTAGAATTTAACTGATCATCATATTCAATTTTGGGAAGGAATTTTCCTCCAGAGCAGATTGGCAGGGAGGTATTTTGCCTTCCTCTGTAGCATGTGGCATAACTCAATTGCTGGTGATTTCTCTGTACCTTAAGTCTTTAAATGATGATTTGAGGACTCTAATAATTCAATCATAGGTTAGAGATTTATTCTAGTAGTGTGTGGGTGAGGTTATGTGTCCTGTGTTGTGCAGGAAGTCACACTAGATGGTCATATTGGCTCCTTCTAATATTAGAATCTATTTGTCTAACTTATCATTTTTGAATAATCATTCTGTCAGTGGGGGTAATTGTTCAGAGTATTATATACAGCAATACTGCCAACTAGAAAAATGAATGCTAATTATATTAAATTCACAAGGAAAAAAGTATCATATTTACAGTCACCTAACACACTGGTGTTACATATACAATACAATATAACAAGTATTACCCAAAAAAGTTACTTTAAAAGTGCCATAAATTAAAGCTGAGGCTTTTCATTATATGTCTTGGGCCAAAGTCTGTATTCATTTAAGTGTCATATGCTCCTAATGGGTGGCATAATTTTGGGCCACTAATTTATGTTTTATTTAATTTCAGTAAGATAACTCTGTGTTGATTATCAAAAATATATGTTTAAAATATTTAAAATATTTTTACAATGTACAGCAAATGGATGCAATAAATTAGGCATGTTGTTACAAATGAGTTGCAGTTTAAATATTGTGCAATAGCTGCTTAATTGAAACTTTTCATTTAAATAATAAATTTCCACCTTTTTTGGAGGGGGTGCATGCTTTTCTGTGATTGGACTTGGTGTATTTCAAAGTTTCATTGATTATAAAATTAAATTTTGCAGCCATACAAATATCACTTACTGTAGTGTCACACTGACTTCCAAGATTAAAGAAAATCTGCCGTAATGACTTGAGCATAAGTACACTTGCTTTCATTTATTACTAAAGCATATAATTTCAAGTTCACACTGGTTTACTTGCTTAAACTGATTCCATCTTGTATGATCGATGTAGTTGGACTTTTCTCCATTTTTTCACATTTCTCTAGCACACTCAACATTAGAAAGTCATAGCCAGTTTTCAGATTGCCATTTCTTAAATAAATTAGTAATTCTGACTTGAAGACTGCCTTGTGCATACAGCAATGTTAAGGTCTCATCTACACAAAATATCTAATTTAACTCTGATTACATATATACTGTGACTATCACCTTGCTTTTGCAATATTGCTTATGGATTATAAAACAGTGAATTTCCCTGGAGATCATCTATAAAGTATGTATATATAATATTATAGCATCATAGAAAGCTATCAGTTTGGTTAGTCATGAAATGCCCTTGGTGAATTCGTACAGATTGTTCCTGATCATCTTCCTCTCTTCTAAGTGCATCAAAATGAACTCCTTGAGGATCCATTCCATATTTTTTCCAGGAATTGAAGTGAGGCTGATTGGCTTGTAGTTTCCAGGACCCTCCTCCCCCTTTTTTTGAAGATGAGCACTATATTTGCCTCTTTTCTATTGTCCAGGACCTCCAACACTTGCCATGAGTTTTCAAAGACAATGGCTGATTTCTGTTCAGTCAAAGCCAACTCCCTTAGCACTCTTAAATGCTTTTCATCTGGGACCATGGACTTACATGTTTCCAGCTCTTCTAATAGTCCTTAACCTGTTCTTTCACAAGTGAGAGCTGCTGATCTCTTCCTATTCTGTGCTCCCCCTGCACCCCCCACCCAAAAAAAAGTACTTCAGATTTTTCCACATCATCTGTCACTAGATTGTTCTTTCCACCTTCCCTGCTGCATTCAGGGAACCACAGAATCCCTTGACCTTCTTTTAGCTAAGATGCCTGTAGAAACTTTTCTTCTTACCAGCACTAGCTGCAACTCCAACTGTGCTTTTGCCTTCCTGATTTCACTTGTGTGTGCTCAAGCAGTACTTACACACTCCTCCCTAGCCATTTGACCAAGCTTCCATTTCCCACAAGCTTCAGTTTTGTGTTTAAGTTCACTGATGATTTCTTAGTTAAGGCAGTCTTGTTGCCTGCCATATTTGCTATTCTTTCACCACATGAGGATAGCTTGTTCCTCAGCTCCCTGAGAGAGTAAAAGGCAGCTTTTCTGAAATCCAGGGTCCATATTTTGTTGTTCTCCTTTCTTCCTTTTACCAGGATCCTGAACTTGACCATCTCATGACCTTTGCTGCTCAGTTTGCTACCCAGTTCAAATTTCCCTATTTTTTTTTTTTTTTTTTTTTGGTGTTGGTGAGCAGTAGGTCAAGAGAACAAAGCATAGACTCTAGTTGGTTCCTCTGGTATTTGAACCAGGAAGTTGCCCTCAACACTATCCAAAAGATTCCTGGATTGTCTATACTCAACTGTTTTAATCTGTAAGGTAGGCTTAGAATCTGTGCCTAACAGCTTTCGGGGGGGGGGGGGCAACTAATCTGCATTGGTTTAGTATTTGCATGAGCACAAAGAACATATCTGCATGTATACACTATGGGTGCAGGGCAATATGGGTAATGGTATTTGAGGCTGATCACAGATCTGTCAATATCTGTAATTCTACTGAAGGAAAATATGAATTACTGTCTTTTGAGATATACTACTCTCTGATCCAAATTTGTTTGGGTTAGTTAAAGAGTAAAAGATACCCTTAGCTAAAAAAGAGACTTGTAAGAGAGGCCACTGCCTATTTCAGCCTGAAAAAAGTGCAAGATGGGGTGGGGTTTGTATAGCTCCTCTTGGAGTTTTGCTTGAGGCATTTTGCCTTACCCCCTGGCTCCATTGTCAAATGATAGAGCTGTCTGGGCTACTTTGAGGCCTGTCTTTATTATTTTAATGGTAGTAGCTATTTGCTGCTATTTGAGGTTTAAGAGCTGAGATCATTAGAGAGAGGAAACTAATCTCTGAGTTGAAATCACTGAAGAGGAGTGACAGATGGAGTAACCAGCAAGTGGAGCCAGAGGATGGTGAGAGCTGCCAGTGGCAGGTAACTGGTGGGGGGAGCTGGGTGGCATGAGTGACCATTGGGCAGAGCTGGTGGACAGCAAGCAGAGCCAAGAGATGGTGCTAGTGGATAAAGTGAGTGACCAGTGGTTGGCACCAGCAGACAGCTGGCATGACAGACACTCCCTACGTACCCTAGGGTTTGTTGGGAGCCTGTTTAGCACTAATTCTCCAGCTCAGGGCCGGTTTTGCTATTGAGTTCACAGGTGCTGTGTGTGGGATAATGTTGGGAACCTGTTTGGCACTGATCCTCCAGCTCAGAGCTGGATTTGCTATTGAGTTCAGATGTGCTGTTATGCTGTGTGGGATCATTTTGTGAACCGGTATTGCACTGATCGTCCAGATCAGTGCTGATTTTTGTTATTGGGCCTTTCACATTCTGTTTTTATTACTATTTAAAGTTCTGTATTCTACACTCAGACTCATGCTTACTAATGGGGAAGCATTACCCTTGTGGGGTGCTCAGGGAATAGTGCATGATTTCCCAGTGAACTGGGTGGGGACTTGAGCTGGTTGGGGGTGTTACATTATTTGGAAACCCCTAGATATAGAACCTGGCCCTTGTTCTTCCAGCTTACCCTGGCAGAAGGGTTACAACTCTCCCAGCAAATGTTAATGTAACAGAAGTGCCTAATGAGAACCTCTTATCTGGAAACTTTCATTAGCTGACTAATGAAAGATTTGTCTACATTATCTTCCTATTCTGGTATTTGTTTTTCTTTCTTTCTAAGTGATTCTGCTGCTCTGCTCATGAGCCTCTACTGCTAGCCTGCTTCAATGCTCTCCCCAGCAGCTTTGGCTAACCACCACTGCCTACCCTCACAGTTACCTTGCTCTTCCCTCCCAACCTTGGCTATCCCCTCTCTCCTCCTTCTGTAGCCCCAGCTCTCCACACTGCCACCCATCCCCATTCTCTTCCCCTGCAGGCCTGGCTTACTTTAACCTCTGCTGTGAGAGGATCTGTGATACCTGGGCAGGCGTGCAACAGCTGCTGCATGTCTGCACACCTGTGCAGCTTAAAGGGAGCATTGCTTTCCTTGCTAGTTGAAGTAGGTCCCACTTAACTGCCCATAATCATTGTGTGTCTTCCTCAGGTCACAGGCTGTCTTTTATCAGTCTCACAGTTTCTTTATTTAAGAGTTCCATCCCAAATGATGGCCTGATGTTTTGAGCAGAGTTCCTGAAGTCAGCTTATGTTTATCTCCTGATGAGGTCAGAAGTAGTCTTCAAACAGCACATGCGTTGTGCTGTTCGTCTAAGCACCAGACAAGTCAATTAATCTTTACCGGCTTCCTTAGTACCTGGGGAAAAGCACTAGAAGGAATCAACCCTTAGGATTCTGTGGATAGAGTCAAATCACAATAATCACTGAATCCAGAAAGATCAATATAAAACTTCAAAAATAATAAAGTTGTATCCTTCATTGTTCATGAACCAATTCAAAGTCTTTTGTTCTCAAAAACATTAGCACAATTATTCAGAATGACCAGAACAAACTCAGTTTGTCGGTGACCCTAAGGCAAGGGTCTCAAATACACGGCCTATGGGCCACATGCAGCCCCTAAAGTTATTTCCAGCAGCCCACGACAACACTCTCATTACCGATATTTGTAATATTGTTGTATGAAAAGGCTTCAGTGGTGCGGCCCTCAGGCTAATGTACTACTCCTGTGGTCCTCTACTAGCCCTCATGAGGCTCTCATAGTGATTTGAGTTTGAGACCCCCTCACCTCAGGACTTGTTTTCATATAGAGTACTGCAGTGCACACACTCTCACAGAGCACTATAGCGACAGTGCTACTATTCCAATGGAAGAGCTGTTGCTGTCAGTGCTGTTAATCCACCTCCTGAGAAGTGGTAATTAGGTCAGTGGGAAAAGCTGTCCCACTGATATAGTGGTATTTGCACAGAGGGTTAGAATGGTTTAACAACATTGTACAGGGTATGCATTTTTACATCTCTTAGTGATGTCATTATACCAAGGTAAGTCTGTAGTATTGTAAATCTGACCTAACTAAAAATATTGAGGCACAAGGATTTTATTTTGGTGATGAAAGGATGGGAGAAGCAAGGGGCCAAATCAGCCTTATAATGGGACTGGGAATCAAATCAGAGAAATAAATAGAACTTTATTGATGTATTGAATTAATGATTGTGAGTGAATGGTGAATGATACCAGGTAGTAAAATGGAAAATAGAGGATTAAATCAATCCACTTGGCAGATACATGAAAAAAACACAGTGTGTTATGTGAAACAGTAAAAACATCAGTTCCTCATAAACTGCTGTCTAGGAAGCTGGCACAGCCAAAAATGATTCAGATATAGTCATATGCATGCCTAAACAATTATTTTTGTTCGTTTTAGGAGAGAACTGAGTGTGAAGTATATAGTCAATGATAAATTTGGCTTATATGTCTTTTTCTCACAATCAAGAAGAAACATGTGCTTCTGTTTAAAATATGGGATTGATGCACATATGCATATTCAAAAGGTTTGATATGTCCTGAAAAGTCCCTAATTTTAGTTTTGCCTTTCTTTTTGTCTATAATGTCTCTCAGCCCATTCTGACATCATCAAAGTCTCACAATTGGGCACCCCAATCCTAAGGCATCCGAAACATGTTTGAAAATCGTGGCCTCTATATAATAACGGATCCTGGAGAAGGCAGTTTCAATTAAGTAGAGAGAAGACAAAATTGAGAGAATCAAAGGGGTAGGCAGAGGTGAGGAAGTCAAGGCAATATGAGACAGCAGCATGCTAAAACATCTTGAAAACAAATGGGAGGAAGGAAATGGACTTGTATTGGTTAGTCAGGTGGAGTCGAATTAAGCAATCTATCCCCACCTCCATCAAATAAGGGATACAAAATCCTGTAAACTAAATGTGTATTATGTTTCTGTCAAAGCTATTACGTTTATTATTCTTTCACTTGAAGGCCACCTTCATGGAGACAGCAATTAGGTCTGGAAATGCATCAACATTTATGGTCTTGGAGTTTGATTAAGGTTGGATTTCAACTACTTTGTTTCTGTCATTCTTTTTAATTAACCTTGTTGTGTTTATAGTTCTACTCTTAGTTCACTTTACTTTCTAGTAGTTCTTGTATTCTCTTTAAGGTATTCTCTAGTCCTGCTTCTGTAACCTATTAAAATAACCTCTCAGGAGTATATAAAGATTGCTTATCAACTCTGAAATAAAAGTGAACATGGTATTTCTCCCTTTCCTTCCAGTTTCATGTATAGTGTTCCAAATTTCTCTTTATAACCAGTCTTCCAAGACCATAAAAATCAGTTTTAAAACTTGGGATGAATTAAGTAGTTTAGATAAAATAAAACCCAATCACAATGTTCACCTAAAACAATAAACATTTTTTTCTTGTAATTTGGATAACTCAAGATTGTTTGAAAAGTTACGTTTCCATTTTGCTTTATTTATAGCTGCTTATTTTGAGCCACTCCCATTGGGAAGCAGTTAATCACACAAACCACACTGAAATCACCCAGACATCAGAAGTCAGTCACAATCTGGATCTTATTAGGCAAACTGTTCTCTCAATAGCGCTTCCTGGTTCTGCTTATTCTGGCAGCAGGTGTGGCAAAGTGGTTCTGAACAAATATCCACTACATTTTATAGTTCTCTTTTAATAGAAGCAAGTGCATAGACCTAAACCAAAGCTATTGCATTGGTTCTTCCTTATTCTGTCTGTTCACTCTTATTTATTACCCATATAATTTGGACTAAAAAAATATTTGCAGTAGGTAATAATGTGTTTTTACCTTTACTGTGAAATGCCTTTGGCAACTTTACTATTCTCCTATATAGTCATACCTCAGTTTCCCTCATTCCCTGGATGGTTTAGTGCTTTGGACAAAATAAAAAAGCAAAACAAAACAAAACACTAATTCTATAGTAATGGAAGACTTTTAACCACTTACTGATCCAGGAGAAATTTCTGGAGAGGTAGCCTTGTTAGTCTGTGTATAGCAAAAACAGCCAGATCCCTGTGGCACCCAGGCTAAGTCTAAACTCTTAGGACTCTTAAATTGACCTAAATTACCCGCAGTCCACACCGGGCTTTCACCAAATCAAATTAAGGGTGTCCATAGGTCAACTTAATAACTACCAGTTTGGACACCCTAGATCAACATAGTTGACCTAGGGCTGGGGAGAAGAAAGCCAGACTTCCTTGTCTGAGGATCCTTAGACAAGCTAATCCTAGGGCTCCCAGGACAGGGGAGCCCTAGAGAAGCCAGCTGCCAGCCTGGCGGCAGGGGATTCTCTTGCTGCCTGAGCCTCAGCTGGGGGGCTGGGGGGGAATCCCTTGCTGCTGCAGCCCCAGCCAGAGCAGCAGAGGAATCCCTTACCACTGCAGCCAAGCAGGGCCGGCTCTACCATTAGACCATCCGAATAACTGGTTCAGGGTGAAAGACTGCAGGGGGTGGCGTCACCCTTCCCCTCCATCTCTTACCCCTCCTCTCCACTGAGCCAGCAACTCCACCCTGGTCTGGGGGCTGGGCTTGTCTCATCCTCTAGGCTGCCCCACTCCATCCGTAGGGAAGAACGGCTGGCAGGGCTGTCCTAAAGTGAGGGGAGAGGTGTCGCTACTGTGGTTCTTCCCAACCAGTGCAGGTGCAATGAGTCAGCCTGCTTAAACTCAGCTGCCACCCCTCCCTAGAGCATGCAGCTGAGTCACTTAGTCCAGGGCAGCAGCAGTGGGAACTTTAAAGCTGTCTGAATGACTTGCTCCTCCACAGTCCCCCATGGAAGAAGCAGACTGCTCCCTCTGGGGGGGTCAGGATGGTGGAGGGGGCTGTGGGGAGCTTCCTGCCCCCCAGCCAAGGTGGTGTGAACAGAGGGCTCTACTCCAAACCAACTGCAGCTGGTGTGGCTGGGGGTGGGGGTAGGGCTCTCCTCCCTTTCCCAAGCTCAGCTGGCATGGCTAGGGGGTTCCCCCAAGCTCAGGTTAGGGTGCTGTGGAGGGCTTAACCCCCAGCACAGGCAGTGAGGAGTGGCTGGGCTCTCGATTCCTCTCCCTAAGCCCAGCTGATATGACCTGGCGGGGGGGGCTCTCTCCTCCCAAGATTTCCCCAGGACTTGAAATTGGAGGGGGATGTGCAAGGGGTGTGTTGTGATGCTCACTAAACTATTATAACATTGTTACTAGCTGACAACCAGGGGTTGGTGGATGTTAGTTAAATATTGTTTCTTTATTTTCATAACATTTCCTTCACTGGGTCCCATTACAATCTCCAGGCACTCACCTGAAGCTGTTTGCACTTTCTGAGACTTTGGCCAGCTGCAGATGAATACTTCTTACTGTCATTATGGGAGCAGGTTATAATGCAACCTGAACTGACCTGCAGAAGATAATATCAGTACTTTATTGACTGACCAATGGGTAGCTAGCTAGCTATCTAGATATAAAACCATTTACTTTATCTTTGCATATGCCCTGGGAGCCTCAAAAGAAAACAAACAAACAAACAAACAAACAAACAAACAAACAAAGTCTAAGTACGATAAAATGATCCAAATGCACAGTCCTTTCAAATACTTCAAGAGGTAAAAGTACTTTTTAAGAACATCTAAGAATTTGCAATTTATCAGGAGGAAATGCACAAACCTAAGACTTCAACAAGTGACTAGTGAAATTGGGTGCCTCGAATTCTAGAATCCCAACTTGAGACACTTCAAGGGAGCCATTATCTATTATCTTTGAAAAATCATGGAAAACTGGAGAGATACCAGAAGAGTGGAGAAAAACAAACATAGAGTATGTCTACACTTACAATTTAATTTGAATTAATGAGGATCAATTTCACATAAAATCATATCATAGGGTTGGAAGGGACCTCATGAGATCATCTAAATGCATGCCCACACTGGCTTTCATTAATTTGAACTAAGGAATGCCTTAGTTTGAATTGATGAAAGCTAACTTTGAAGTTATAAAAACCTAGTTGACTTTAAAATGATGGTTAATTTGAACCCATTAGTTAATTTGAACTAGCTGTTAGTTTGAACTAGCCACAGCTTGATTTCTTCTATGCAATAGCGCCCTCTACCTAATTCAAACTAGTAAGTCCTGTGCATGGGCATGCTCATTCGAATTAGGGTTTCTAGAGTCGTCATGTTAATTTGAATTAACTTAATTTGAACTAATCATTATTAGTTCACATTCATTAGCTCAAATTAAGTTAATTTGAAATAACTTTCTAAGCACAGAAATAGCCATAGTGTCCATCTATAAAAAGGGAAATAGACAACCCAGAGAATTACAGACCATTCAGGTCAACTTCTGTGCCAGAAAAAAATATTGATGCAAATAACACAGATATACAGCTGGTTGGATAATCACTCTCAGAGAGTAGTTAGTTATAGTTCACAGTCATGCTGGAAAAGCATAAGAACCTGGGTACTACAGAGATTTCTTTCAAGTCTGGTTCTGTTCAATATTTTCATCAATGATTTAGATAACGGCATAGAAAGTATACTTACAAATTTTGTGGATCATACTAAGCTGGAGGGGTTGTGAGTGCTTTAAAGGATAGGATCACAATTCAAAATGATTTGGACAAACTAGTGAAATGGCTGGAGATAAATAAAATAAAGTGAAATTCAGTAAACACAAGTGCCAAGTACCCATTGCATGCATAAAAATGGGCAATGACTGCCTAGGAAGGAGTACTGCCTAATGGGATCTGGGTGTAATAGTGGATCACAAGGTAAATATGTGTCAACAGTGTAATACTGTTGCCAAAAAAACAAACACCATTCTGGGGAATATAAACAGGAACATTGTGAGTAAGACACAAGAAGTTATTCTTCCACTCTACTCTACGCTGATTAGGCCTCAACTTGTGTACTGTGTCCAGTTCTGGGCACCTCATTTCAAAAAGGATGTGGAGAAACTGGAGGAAATCCAGAGAAAGGCAACAAAAAAATGATTAGAGGTCTGGGACATTTGATCTATGAGAGAAGATTTAAAGAACTTGGTTTCTTTAGCCTAAAAAAAGTAGACTGAGGGGGATATGATGACAGTTTTCAAATACCTAAAAGGCTGTTATGAGGAACAAGGAGAAAAATTATTCTCCTTAATCACAGATGATAGGACAAGAAGAAACAGGCTTAAAATACAACAAGGGAAGTTCAGCCTACACATTAGCACAAAATTACTAACTGGCAGAGTGGTTAAACACTGGAATAAGTTGCTTTGGCATGTTGTGGAATCTCCTACAATGGAGGTTTTAGACAGCAGGTTAGACAAATGCCTGCCAGGGATAGTTTAATAGGTCCTGCTATGAGTGTATGGAAATGGACTTGATGACCTGTCATGGTCCCTTCCAGTTTCTGTGATTCTATGGTTCTATGACATATTAACAGGTATATTTTAATTAAGACACAAGAAGTAATTCTCCCATTCTACTCCACATTGATTAGGCTTCAATAGAAGTATTGTGTTAAGCTCTGGGCACCTTATTTCAGGAAAGATGTGTACAAATTGGAGAAAATCCAGAGAAGGACAACAAGAATATTTAAAGGTCTAGAGCAGAGGACTTATGAGGGAAGATGGAAGGAGTTGGATTTGTTTACTCTGGAAAAGAGTAGACTGCATGGGCATGATAACAATTTTAAAGTACCTAAAAGGCTATTACAAGAAGTGTGGTGGGGTGCAGGAGGATATTCTCCTGAACTGCTGGCAATAGGAGAAGAAGGAATGGGCTTAAGTTACAAGAAGAAAAGTGTAGATTTGACATTAGGAAAACAAAAATTCCTAACTGTCAGGCTAATTTAACTACTGGAATGAATTGCCTAGTGAGGTTATGGAATCTCCATTATTGGAAATTTTAAAGAGCAGGTTATACAAGCACCTGCCAGGAATGGTTTAAGATGATACTTATTCCTGTCATGAGTGCAGAGGACTGGACTCAAAGACCTCTTATGGTCCCTTCCAGTTCTTATGATTCTATGCTTCTATGATACAAATTTTCCAAGGGTGATTGCCCAGCGCTCTCTGAAAATACAGGGTCCTTTAAGGCATCTCGTGTTGCACATCCAAAAATGGAGATAATCCAAAACATCTTAATACTTTACAAAATCTCATCTATAGTTTCTTGTGCAGTAGCTAAAGGCTTTGTTTTATCACTAGAGCAAGTTTTCAACACTAAGGGTATGTCCACACAGATTTTAAATCAAGATAATGCTGGTTATTCTGATTTTGAAAAGGTTAGGTCCACACAATGTTTTCTTACAGCGAAATGATGAGCTCTGTCATTTCACTATATGGAAAGTTATATCAATATAATAAAACCTAGTTTTATATCGATATGACAGTTAAATCAAAACTGTTACATCAATCTAAAAATATGTGGATGTGTTATTTAGTTATAACTATTATATCAATTTAGCATAATTTGACCTTTCTCTCAAGGTCCATGACACCATGGGAGGAAGGATCAGGGGTCAGAACCCTAGCCAGGGTGGTGGGGAGGTGGGAGGGATTCCTACTCCTGGCTCCAGCAGGGAAAAAGCCCCCATGCCTGGCTTCTCTAGTGCTGGCTGGGCAGCAGGGGGAGGGATACCACACCCCCACTCCCAGTTCACTATCTGGGAAGTGGGAGAAGAGACCCCATGCACCCAGCTCCCCCTCTGCTGGCTGGGTGGTGGTAGGGGGTGTCTTCCCCTGCTGCCTGGCCAGGGCTTCCTTTGCCGGGAGCGGGGGTCCCTTTCCCCATTGCCCAGCCAGCGTGGGAAGCCAGGCTTGTGGCATCCCTTTCCCTGCCACCTGGCACAGCGCATCCAGATCCATGTTGGAGGGGCTGCTTTTCCCCACCACCCAGCTCTCTGGGTGAGAGCTAGGCAGGAGATTGGGTGGGTGGCATGGCCCATCCTGGGGGCTGTGTTGCCACACCTCCCATGGTAACCCTGTCTTAAATCAAACTAGCAAGTCCTGTCCCTGGACATCCTAGTTGCATTTGAGTTTTTATGGGGACCTGTTATATTGATTTAAGATAAATCAATTTAATGATTTTTATATTGATTCTGTTAGACTGATTTAAATTAAGCTGATTTAACTCACTGTGTGTAGATACAGCCTAAAAATCCTACTGTCTCCTGTCTTAAGTGAGAATGATACTGTATACTGGGTAACAAAAGGTCTGAGACTAACTTGATACCTAGTTCCGTTAGTGCTTATAACTAAAAATTCCTTACATGTATCTTATTTTTTTCCTGTTTGTTTAAAATCATTATACAATTTTAATTTTTTTTTCAACAAAAAGTAGTGAGATTCTACGGTTCATGAAAGGTTTTGGAATGACAACCTAAATTCTTTGTTAGTCACAGGACAAATATATAAAGCACAGACAAGAATGGCACAGTGTTCTTTCCCTGACACTGATAATTTGTATAACTCCCAACCAGAAGGCATAGAGGTGAGAAGCTTATTTTCTCCATAAATCAGTCAGCCCCTTATATTTCTAAAACTGTTAACCTGCATGGTAGTGTGACAGCGGGGGGGTACCTGGCTCTTGCAATGGCTGGCACACCCTCCCCTCTCTGTTTCTACCCGGCCTGCCCCTAAGGGTTATGTTCCTCCTGAGTCTCTGGCCCCTTGGGCAAGGCCACCATACTAAGCACCTCTGGCCCATCAGGCAGGTATGCAAAACAAACAAAGAATTACTAGGTTGAGGAGAGAAAGCAGTCCCAGGGATTGGGTGATTTGGCTGCTTCAGGATTCAGGCAACTGCTGGCTGCATTGCCCAGGGGGGAGGGGAATAAGGGGACAGAGGCCCACTCATCTCCACGGTGTCCAAGCCCAGGGTCCAGTCAGGGCTGCTGAGTCAGCCGTGGGGTCAGCAGAGCTCTACCTGCAACATGCCAACACCAACATTGGGCTCAGGACAGAACACCTTGTGTGTAGCTCCCCTGGACTACTTCCTACCCCCTCTCCCAGCAGTACCTGCTCAGTCTTGTCAGGATAGTGTCCATGGGGCAGGTTGAAGAGCCCCTCCATCTCATCTGGGGGTGCCAGGTCTGGCAGCTAGTCAGGGCTGTCCACAAGGTGTAGTTCCTCCAGGTCACAGCTGGCTGGAGTTTCCTCCTGGTTGTCAGCAGCAGGCAGCAATTCCAAGTCTGTGGTTTCAGATGGGATTACCAGGCCCTCTGGGATAACTGGTTCAAGGGTTGTCTCTGGGCTGCAAGTCTGAGGGGCTTCTTCCCAGTAGCTGTTGTCCAGCCATCATCAGTGGTAGGGACTGGGTGTTGGGTTGCATGGGGAACTGGCTCTGCTGCCCTAGTTAGTTCATCTGTAGGGTACTGGTCCCAGGGTTGAAGAAGCTCCTGTGGAGGGGAAAAGATGTCCTGCCTCTTTGTGCCCTCTCCCTGCGGACATGTGAGTACAGACGTGGGATAGGGACTGTGGGAGGACATGGGCCAGGGACAGGCAGAGTCCTGGGAAGGGACTCAGAGGTCTTTCTATGTGGGCAGAAGGCAAGGGGTTCATGTGGTAGAGGGTCTCGAAGCTGAGCAGGGCAAGGGCATGGTTGGAGATGGGGGGCGCTGTAGCTGGGAGTGCCAAGGAAGACAGCATGTGCCTGGCCCTGTTGGCACTTGGCCTCAGGACAGACACCCAGGGCACGATTCCTCAGACCTACCACCCTGTGCGCTGCACCTGACCTGTGCAGCACAGCACATCAGCATGTACTAAGGGGTCCTTGTCCCAAGGACAGGGATTGGGAATCAGGGGGATGATCATGGGAAAGAAACTGTTGTCAGGCTGCACGCTGTACTACTTAATGGGAGGAACTCTGTTCTTTGCTTCTCTCCTGCTGATCCTATGCCTGTGAGACTCACAGGGTGCACCCTGACTAGATGAGGAGAAGAGGGCATTGCTCATGGAATGAGCTCTTTGAGGAATGGCTCCATCTCATGGAGCAGGCCAACACAGACCTGAGGGCCTGGTGGGAATGGGAGGAAGCCCACAAAAGGGTCAAACAGGGCATGCTACAGTGCCTTGTCAAGCTCATAGAGTGGTTGGCGTACACCCTCGAGTGCCTTATGGGGGACCAGAACCCTTGGTGGGCCAAGGGTTCCCCTGCCCAGGACCCCTGCAACCCTCCTCACTGACAGCCCAGGACACAGGGTGGATGGTTGCAGGCCCAGGACCCGCCTGGCACAGGTCAGGTAACACCCCCCCCAACCCACCTCAGTACCCCCAATCTCCTCACTGCTCCCAAAAATCCTCACTCCCCCCAAACACTTTAGCTCCTGCAGCTTGCACCCCCTCACCTCTCCACCTTGTTCCCCATCAATAAAACTCATCTACATTATTATTATTATTCTCTGTGTTGTACATTTGATTGTGCTGCAGACAGAGAGAGACAGGTGGGCCTGGGTAGGGAGTCAGGCATGGGTGGGTGGGGGTGTTGACAGTGCCCAGCAGGCTCACCTATCAGCACTGCTAGCTGAGGAAGTGGTCCTTTAGTGTGTCCCAGAGCAGCACCACTCACCACTGGGCCTGCTGCATCCATGGCACAGCATCATTGAGCTGTTGAAACTCCACAGTGAGCCATTTGGCCTTGGCTTCCCATATGTGAGGGACTCTTTCACCCCCTGGAGCTCACACAGGTTGTGCAGCACACAGCACACACTGATAACCTCTGGGATGATTATCTTGCCAAGGTGCCGGAGGGTGAGTATGGCCCTCCAGTGTGCCTTCAGATGGCTGAAGTCATGCTCAATGACTATGCGGCAGCTATTGAGACTCCGATTAAAGATGTCCCTGCTGGCATCCAGGTTGTCTGTGTAGGGCTTTGTGCCGAGGCAGCAGGGGGTAGGTGGCACCCTCCAGGATGATGATGGGCATCTGCATATCCCCAGTGTTGATGTTCTGCACTGGGAAGAAGATGCCTACCTGCATGCGAAAGAGTTCCTCCCATTAAGTACAGGCCAAAAATCCATAGGATGCAGGTGTCGTGCAACTTCCCTGGCCAGCCTGCACAGCTGTTAGTGAACAGCCCCTGATGATCGATGAGGGCTTGCTGGACAACAGAGTGGTACACTTCCTGTTAGTATAGGCTGCAGCCCTGTGGTCCAGGGCTAGGATGGGGATGTGGGTGCCATCCATGATGCCCCTGCAGTTGGGGACACTGAGTCTGGTAAAGTCGGCCAGGATGCCCTGCAGGTTGTATGGGGTCACGAGGAGGCTTAACAGAACTTTATTGATAGCCCTGCTAACCTGCCTCAAGATAGCCCCACAGCAGACTTGCCAATCCCAAACCAGTGGGCTAAGGAGTGGGAAGAGTCTGGGGTTGCCAGCTTCCAAAGGGCAATGGCCACTCGCTTTTCCATGGGCAGGGTGGGTAGGAGTCAGGTGTTGGTGCATTGCAGAATTAGGGTGGGCTCAGTGATGAGCTCGAGGAAGGTGATCTTCCTCATGCATAGGTTCTGCAGCCACTGGTTGTTGTCCCAGGTGATACAGATGATCCGGTCCCACCAATTGCTGCTGGTTTCCGTGCCCAGATGCTCTGGTTCTCAGTGTACTCTGAGCACTCCAGCTCCAAGGTTCAGCGATGCATTCAGCCCGCTCCGGTCTGCCTCCACACTGGTGGTTGCCCTGCAGAGCCTGCTCCAGAGCAAGAAAAGTCTGTCCAATACATCGCAGGTATGGAGTACCATTGCTGGGGCATTGCAGATGCGGCCCATTGCTGGGGCACTTTGCAGTCCCTGACCTCCTCAGGCTTCATCTTGCCAGGCACAATGGGGCGGGTGCTGTGCTCACTTCCTGTTTTGTTGAAGTGGTCAGGGAGGGGGGAACTTTTCTGGTGCAATGTGGGACAGCTACCCATAAGGCAACACTCTTAAGTCAATCTAGCACCTACCAGTGTGGACTTGGGCAGTCCACAGGACTTTTGATTTTGGACAGTCTAAGATGACTTAACAAGTTCGACTTTAAGATGACCTTGTTAGGTTGACTTAACTGAGCTTCCAATGTAGACATACCCATGGAGTACAGTCTCACATTCACAGTGCTCTATAATGTAATGAGACCCAGTACTCTTGTGGCATCACAGAATGCTGGGTATGAGAGACCATGCACTCTCTTTCTCACTCTGTTAGGAAGAGTGGTCCCAGACAGCACAGTCATGGGTCAGATGGAAGAGGCTCATGGACCCCATCCACCATGTGGGCCACATGTTTGGGACACCAATCTAGCACAATATTCTGTCTCTGACAATGATCAGTGACAGATACTTCAAAACAGAACAGGGCAATTATTGAGTGGTCTATCTGTTGCTGCCCAATCTCTGCTTCTGGCAGTCAAAATCTTAAGGACATCCAGAGAATGAGGTTATATTTCTGCCATCCTGACTAAAAGCCATTAATTGACATGTCCTGTATGCACTTATCTAATCCTTTATTTAACCAAGTGTAACTTTTGGCCTTCACAACATCCCTTATGATGACTACGTGAGATATTCTGATTGATCTTTCTTACAGGAGATTGAGAACTTTTGAGGGAAACATTACATATTCATTATTGCCTTCTGAAAACATCATCATTAATTCCTGTATTTTATAGTTTGGTTCCATTTGGATACATATCCAAAAACAGGTCTGCATCCAAAGTTCAACTATTTTACCTGTATATGGGCAGGAGAACTTCTCAAGGTATTTAGTGTTCTTGCCAGATATGGCATTGTTTCCTAGTTCTATCCAGATCAGAAACATAAAACAAAGTGAAGAGTTTTTTCTATGGTATTTTTATATTGGTATATGTACTACCTGCCAAACTTACTGTGTACAGAAGAATTCAAACATTTGAAGTGGTTATTTTTAAATTTTTTGGATCAAAATTTAGGTCAGTTCTTACTTCATATCTCCATGTTGATCTTTGTTCCCAATAGTTATTATATACTGAATATATATATATGATTCAGAGCCTGATAATAATATTTTAAGTGGTGTATTGTTATAAGCTTTTTTTTTAATGACTTGAACTGGACTTGGGAATGTAACCATACGATTTCTCTAGCTAGCTCAGAGATTGGTCCTCTCTATAAAGAAAAAAGTAAATAGGTAAGTATTAACCTCAAGAATATTCTCTTGAAACAAACATTTATGTACTTGAAAATGCAGATTCTAGGCACAGAAATAGGTGTGTTTGCAAAATCTGGTTGTACAGTTTCAGAAGGTAGACTTACATTTTCCCTTTCATTTGAAGTTGCCAGATTCCTGACATATGTAGTTGAAACAGCAGCTTCCAACACTTGATTTTACCACTCATTATGTAACAAATCCACAACCACCTTAGAATACCCTAATTGCTCATATGTTGCATAGTGTGGTTACTTGGAATTTCATGGTGAGAGCAGAAGTAAAATTCAGCACCTCTGGCACCAAATCCACAGGCTCTGATACCTTAGCTATTGGTAGCAGAAGACCTATGGTATACACCTGGGAAGCTCTAATTCTGTACAGGAGAGTACAATAATACATACATGGTACCTGTTACTTTATAATACAATTGGACTACAAATAGGGTGCATGAGGCTTTTATTATACAACTGAGGTGATGGTGCCATTTAGTTTGATTGACAAAAAAAGAAGAAGAATTGAATGAATCATACTATAGCTGCCAGGAGGGGAACAACCAACCAACCAAACAAAAAACCTATAGCTGTTGGTGACCATGTAACAAATACCTGAAAGCAGCCTGTAATAAAACTTGCCTGGTAGCCAGTAACTGATAGCCTTGCTACTGACCATTTGCTCTGAGCAAACATAGTTCACCATACTGTTATTTACAGTGTAAAACCTATTTAAGTAATTTAGAAAATTTGTGCTGGGGAGTTAATCACATGTACTCACCTGTCTCCCCAAGATTTACAGTCTTTCCTCATACAGATTAATTTTATTGGAAGCACCTCTGATATTGTGTTTGGAAGGCTGACAGGGAGAACAACACTGCTGCTGTATTCCTTTGAAATCTAATATCTGTGCAGTAGCACGATGTTCAGAACCCAAAAGTCCTACTGATAAGATATTGGCTATTAAGTACTTAAATACTGTATATTGCTTTACCAGACATTTATTGTCTCATTATTGCTAAGTGCCCATGTACTCCTCCTTTTTACTTCTCTGTAGTATTATTCCATACTCTGGAAGCAACTACATCAAGCTCTATAGAGAAAAATCATCAATTGCTAATGAAGTGTCCATAAACATACACTTTCATTTTCAGTACCCCTCCTTCAGTTCACTTGTTTACCTGGAAATTCAGAACAAAATGCCACAAAAATTTTCAGTGCTTACCTCAATAAATTCAGAAACATATGCAAAAGCAAAAATCTTATGCAAATAATTAAGATTTCAATAGCAATGAAAAAAAAAGGGAGTTTGTATTATTCATGCATAGTTTGCTCCTGGTGATAGAGTACATAACTTCCCATGGCTGTCAGTTAGGTGGATCGTTGCTTTAATATTTGAAAATCCCTTAGCAATTATCAAATCAGAAACAAAACAAAACAAAAACAAAACGATCATCACTGAAGCTTTTACACATATTGAGAACACCCTTTCTCTCACTTTTATTCTTAGTCTTTAGGACCATGTCTACACTGCCAATTTAGTTTGAATTAAGGAGGCTCAATTCAAACTAAATTGGTCCCAAGCTACATCAGCCTTTCCTTAGTTTGAACTAAGAAATTCCTTACTTCAAACTGGTAAGTACCAGCATTTAGTTTAAACTAAGCACTTAGTTCAAGAGTAAGTTTGAAGTAAGCATGATGTAGACTCAAAGTAACCCTTAGTTTGAACTTAAGAAGGGTAGTTAGTTCAAACTAACAATGTGGACTAGTTCGAACTAATGTTAGTTTGATCTAGTTCATATTGTTAGTTCAAACTAATAGGCTATGTCTACACACAAGGCTTTATTTCAAAATAAATCATTACAAAATGACTTATTTCAAAATAAAACCTTTATTTCAAAACAAATTATTTCAAATTAAAAAAAAAAATAGTTCAAAATAAGGGAGACTGTGAAAGCAAAATAGCAGGTCCTATGTATGGACCTGCTATTTTGCTTCAGGAGAGAGGAACCCTGGGAAGTGTGGCAACATGGGGGGGAGAGGGCGTGCTGTGGGTCCCCAAGCCGCTTGCCCAGATGGAAAGCGGCTTGTGGACCCGCGGCACCCCCAGGCTCCCCCACCCAAATCTAGGGACCTGCAACGCCGCAGGGCTAAGCACCCTGGGAGGAAGATCAAAAGTTATTTTGAAACAACCATTGTTTCGAAATAACATGTCCCAATGGCGCTATTTCGAAACCACCAGTTTTGAAATAACTGTGGTTTTGAAGCAAAAGTGTTTTAAGCTGTTTCAAAACCACAGCTCTTGTTTCAAAATGAGGAGCTCCCTTGTTTTGAAACAGGAAAACATCATGTGGATTTAGTCTTTTTTATTTTGAAACAACCTGTGTTGTTTCAAAATAAAAGAGACGTGTAGACATACCCATAAGCTCGAGTTTAGTTTGAACTAACCTGAGGTTAATTCAAGCTAACCTCGAACTTCGTAGTTTGAACTAACAAGTTTGAACTAATTTTCTGTGGTATAGACAGAGCCTAAGGTGCCACAGGACTCTTATTTTTTGCTGTACACAGACTAACATGGCTACCCCTCTAGAAACTTAGTCACCGGTTTCAATGGCAAAACTTGAGAATACATACTATGCAAACACAGTAAAATGGCAGAATTTGGATCTATGGACAAACAATTATCTAAATATTTTACTGATCCACTTAGGCACAATAGATATTGAAGTGTGGTACAGAGCCACCTGTCATGGCTTTTTCCCCACTCTGGCACTCTGAGTGAGGAAGATGGGGGCCTGCAACAGGCCAGAAAAGCCACTGGCCTTAAAGCCTGCTCTTAAAAGTCTCCAAGGCCTCCAATTCCTGGCCTTGGAGTGGTATCGCTGCCACCATCCAAATGCAAAAAAACCTCTTGAGACCCAGGAAGGCGCACTTGGGAATTCCTCCCTGTGAGGTACTTGCAATCCTGTTTATTCCTCTCGCAGGAAAGTGACTGAACTCCAGCTGCAATATGAGCTGGAACTGGAACAGGGCTCCCTCTAGTAGCTGCCTGTGCAGTCTAAGGCATGTGCACACAAACCTCTTGCCTTTCAGGACACAGAACCAGGACTTGCTTAAAAGGTAAACTCTTTAATCAAAAAGAACAGATAATAAACACAGAGAGTTGCTTCTCTGGGAATTAACTTAGGTAGTTACAGGGTAGTGGGAGGGGGTACATGTGCTCAGCACAGGGAAATCCAAAAAAGAAGCCAAAAACAAAGAAAATACCCTGACCGCATCTAAGTAAACATTCCCTGTTCTACTCACGCCTGGTCAGTAATAAACTTAACTTATCTCTGGTAAGGATGTTGCTGGATTCTTCCTCAGGCCCCTCTGGCCTCCTCCTGATCCTTCCAGGAGCTCTGCTACATCCAAACAGGCCCAGGCCAGGCTGCTGTTACCATTCAAAAAACTGTGCTTCGTTCCTATTGGCTGTCCTGGGACTCTCTGACCAGAATGTTAACCCCTTCCTCCCCAAGGGTTATTACACCACCACTCCACAAAGATGATGTGAGTTCCATGATGTCTTCCAACACATATACACAATCTGATCCCATAAACACATGTGAGTTGTTTTTATTTTACAAAAAGCAATATATAGGTAAGTATGAGGAATTAAGATCTTCCAGTAGTGGATCCCAGCTTATGGTCCAGAGGCCAAAAGTAGCCCTTGAAGGTTTTCAAAATGGTCTGTGGCTCCCCTCCTGCTGGCTGCTGAAGGGAGCCTCTACCTAATGACCCAGGTGGAGCATGTTTCCATGGAGCTAAAAGACTGGTGCAGGGTTCTTGTTACAGTTGAAGTGATAGTAGATCAGCACTCCCCTACCCCTGGCTATTGCAGGGAGCAAGGCAAGCACTTTGCTGAGATCTACAGGTGCTGGTGGCCTTGTTGGCATGAGGGGGTGGGGAGTATGGATCTTCCATTTCCCTGGCTAAAGAAGTGAGTCACTGCCTTAGGACCCAAATGGAGTTCATAGGGCTACATAATGCTGTTTTCTTGCTGCAGCCAGTAAAAGGGGAGACAAGCAAGGAGGCAAACTGCTTTAATTGGGGGGAGGTGCTCCTGGTAGAGGATGGTGGCCCTTCAGGGTTGTAAAAATGGTGTTTGTGGCCCTTGAGCTGAGGGGGGGGTGGGACCTTCCCCCCAGTGTGCTATGCAGCCTGGGAGGAAGGATCTTGTTATTTCAAAACACTCTTTGTTTCAAAAATATCATGTCCAAACGGCTTATTTCGAAACATCACATTTCTCCTCCTTCTCCAGCCCGACCTGATCTGGCGTCTTTCCCTTTTTCAGCCCAACACCCTGTGTCTCTCCCCTTGCCCATTTCCAGCCCAACTCCAGGTATCTCTCCCCTTCTCATCCCAACCTTGCATGTCTCCTCCTTCTCCAGACCAAACTGATCCAGCGTCCTTCTCCTTTTTCCAGCCCAACCCCACATCTCACTCGTACTCAGCCCCACCCCACATGTCTCCCATTTTTAGCCTGACATCATATGTCTCCCCCTTCTCCAGCCCCATCTGATATGGTGGTTTTTCCCTTTCTCCAGCTCAACCCCTCATCTTTCCCATTCTCAGCATGACCCCATGCATCTCCCCCTTCTCAGCACGACTCGGTGTGTGTCCCCCCTTGCACTTCTTAGAACAACCCTGCCTGGCTCCCCCCTGTCCTTCTCAGCCCAGCTCTGCCTGTCTTTCCCCTTCTCTGCCCAAACCCGTGTGTCTCTACCTTCTCAGCCTGACCACGCCTGTCTCTCATCCTCTCAGCCAAACCCTGTGTATCTCCCCTACTCAGATGGACCCCCTGATATTGTTGTAAGACAAACAAGGAGTCTGGAGGCACTGTTTAAGACTAACAAATGTATTTATTGAATGAACTTTCATGGAAGAAAATACCACTTCCTCAGACAGTTTGAAGATGGGGGAACTTACAGAATGGTAGGAAATAAATGCAGTGGAGTATAAGACATTGGCTCAGGTCACACTGTAACAACAAATCAAAACAGTTGTTAAGATTCAAAGACTGGGAAGCAACCCTTAGGGTATGTCTACACAGCACTTTTATTTTGAAATAACACTGGTTATTTCAAAATAAAAGATATTTGGTCCACATGACATTTTCTTATTTCGAAAGGACGGATCCCGTCCTTTCGAAATAAGAACCATCGTTTCAAAACAGGTTAAACCCCAATTGTTTTGAAACGTCTGTTATTTCAAAATGGTTATTTCGAAATAAGGCCATTTGTTTCGAAACAACTGTTTTGAAATAACATGTCCAAACGGCTTTATTTTGAAATAACCATTTCAAAATAACAGCCGTTTCAATAGCAGACTTTCCCTTAATTTGAATTCACATTTTGTTAATTCGAATTAATTTATTTCAAAATAAAGACTTTATTCCAAAATAACTCATTTTGAAATACTTATTTTGAAATAACGATGTGTTTGTAGACATAGCCATAGAAAGAAAGAAAGAAAGAAAGATTTGCTAGCTCTTTCTGATTAGATTGTGTGAAAACAGGATTAAATCGTGACTATGGACTTTTTCCCCATTACAACAGGTGATTTGACGTCACTTTTCTCTGTGTATTGTGTCCCAGTTTTTGAGTCTTAACAACTGCTGCCGCCTGCTTGTGTACTGGCAGTTGCCCTGCAGCGCCTGGTCCAGAGCCGGAGGAGTCTGGCCAATGCATGGAGGGTGTGGAGTGCTGTGCTGACACATCACTCTTCTATGTCAGGGTCCGTGACCTCCCTGTTGCTACACACAGTATGGAGGGTGGCATGGTCACTCACTTCCTGTAGTAAAGGAGTAGCCAGGTGAGACGGGCACTTCTGCTCTGGTGCGCTATGGGCCAGCTACCCATAATGCACCACTCCTAGTGTGACCTAGCAGTTGCCAGTGTGGATGTGGGCAGTCTCCTGACATTTTGAGTGTGTACACCCTAAGTCAACTTAATAAGGTCTACTTTAACCTGGCTTAAAGTAGACTTTGTTAAACTGGCTTAACCAAGCCAGTAGTGTAGACATAGCCCTTGTGCGTACTGTGAACATAACAGGATAAAGTACAATATAAAGCTATGTGAGAAAACAGTTACAGTGAATGATAGCACTATGGGCTTAATGCAAAGCACATTGAAGGAAACAGGAGCTTCTCACTATCTTAACTGGATTGCAGATCAGGTATTTTGTGTATCTGTGTAACTTTTAAGAGTGTAGACGTCTGCCTACAAAACTTAGAACACACATAGATGAGGCTTCATGATGGCTACGTGTTCTTCATGAATTTACAGAATGACTGATATAATGTATTTTTGTCAAAATATATACGCCAAAGAAAGTTTTGCAGCCTCTTGTTGGATGAACCATTTCATAGCATCCAACCATGAAGGAACCAAACTCTAATCATTGTCATCCTGAGGGTGAACTACAAATGCCAGATGTAAGTTGGAAATGGAAAGTAGCAGAACAAAGAGATTTATTGAAGGACAGGGAGAAGCAGATGATCAACAAAATGTGTGATAAAAAACAGAATAAAATACCAGGTATAAAGTAAAGGATAAATAACATTTTTAAGAGTGGCCAAGCGACTTAGACTCATAAGTTCAATTGAAAAAAATCAATGACACTCAAGTTCCTAAATCACCTTAATGCGCTTGAATATTTTTATCCAGAATTTATTTATTTTGGGGGGGCGGGGGGTCATAAAGAACATAAGGTTCCAAGAAGACAGTCAAAAGTAAGAAACTCATGCAGGTACATGCATATTTAGGAACTAATTCCACTAAGGGTCTATTGTTCATCATTAATTTCAAACATTTAAAATTGAAGGAGATTTAAAGGGAAAAAAATAATGTAGCCTTCTATTATTAACATACTTAGCCTATAAATTTAATTTTAGGGGAAAAATGTCAAAAAACTGCTTTGTTCTTTTGGAGTGACTAGAGCTTTTGCTTGTTCTGAGCTTTTAATAGTACATCATTCCATTATCCAAAAGCAATTCTACACAAATGAAAAGTTTATCACAGATGACTGAGCAATCAGGACAAGAAAATGTACTTTAGTATCTATGCAGAAACATAAGAGGTTTTCATGTGCAATTAGAGCTTTTTAGAGATTAAATGAAGCTTCTTAAATTTGATTTTTAAAAGTTAATTTCAGTGGTAAGGTTTTATATGTCATTTAAAGGTTCACTGAAATGTTTTTGAAAACTAATTTTAAAAACTTGTTTAATATCAACTTTTATTGATTGAATCCTTGTGTAAGGTTGAACAGTAAAATGAAATGTGTTTTAAAGTTGACTGAAAGGTTGTTGTTGTTGTTATTGTTTTTAATTCAGGCCATCATGCACCAGTGTTTTTCCTCTAAAAGTTAATGACATTATTAATAATAAGAACAGGGGGGTGAACTCTCTACACTATGTCAATGATGTAAATAATCAGAGCAAGAGAAACACAGAACCCCAAGGAATAGATCAGCAATTCCCAACCTTTCCCTTTATGTGGACCACTACATTGTCATCAAAAGTTTTTGTGGGCCACCATGTAAGCAAACCATTTTAAACATTTTTAACATAGTCTATGGCTGAAAGGAGTCAAACTTTTATATCAAGGGATATTGAAAACAGGTATTTCTAATAATTTATTATGATCACTCGCAAACATATTGCACTCACAGATCATGTATCCGTGATACATTTTCCTGCAGTAATTGCCCCCCCCCCACCACCTCCAGTACCCTCACAGACTGCTAGTGGTCCACAAAGCATAGCTTGGGAACCACTGGAATAGATAGTAAGTCTTATCATAGCGAGAAATTTTAAACAATGCTTATTTTAAATAGAAATCTAGAATATAATTTAAATGGGTGCTGACTGAAGCTTCAAGACTGGAAAATAGGTTCAGAGGTCAAACTTCCTATATTTTGGGGATGTTGAGCTCTGAGGTCTTGGTTCTGGTCAATCTCAGATTTGATATTAACAAAACTATTTTCATCAAAGAAGAAAATGTACACATCTATAGTTAACACAATTATCACTTATGTGTTCTATTATGTTAGGGTCAGATATTGGAATGAGATCAATGCCTTTAATTCCCATTAAAGTGATATTTAAGTGCTTTTCCAGATTGGGAATAATTAAGTACCTATTGTTGAATATGTGACCTGGGGACAGATTCTCTGAAACTTGAAGGATTTAATCTAGGATGTGTGGGAAGAGCAGGCCTTTTTGAGGGCCTCCCTATTTGCCTCCTTGGACTGAAAAATCTTCAGCAGGGCAGAGACCTTACTCAAATCCGTGTTGGTACAGAACCAAGTATCACACAATTTAATCCTTACTATATCCTCTGATTTTATGTGTAATACACGTAAAATACATACTAAACAGTAATCATAAGCAATACAATTAGACATTTGCAGATTCATAATTCCCAAGATTTAGAATTTATCAGTTAGGGAAATGAGAAAATCCAGGACAAACTATACCTGTACTTTCAAAGTTTGTCAAAGTAATGTGACTTCTAGTATGACTGAATATAACAAACAAGGACTCCTGTGGCATTTTTAAAGACAAACAATTGTATTTATCTTATGCACTTTTCTGAGTGAATCCCACTTTGTCAGATGCTAGAAATAGAAAGTTTACTCTATCAAAGGTAAAAATAAATGCAGTAAAGAGTGTTTATAATGTGAAGATGGGTTACACAGATTGCTTCTTTTATTAAAATGTTCCTGTTATGCACCACAGTTAGGCAATTCCCAGTAACCACAGAAATTAGAATGACAACATTCTTAGCTCTATAGACCTATAGCTTTTAGGATGTTGATGATTAAACCCCTTAGAGTATAGAACATAACAGATTATAAGAGAGCACTTTGTCAATTTCAGATGCTCGTAACTTTGATTCTAACCAATATGGTTCAGTTTTGTCTTTTTACACAGAGTTCATTTGAAGTAAATCTGGAAAAATATACAAGCCAATAGACTGATGGTTAGAGGACTCACCTAGAATGTAAAAGACAAAGTCCCTGCTGTTTCTGATTCAGAGCAAGGACTTAAACCAGGACATCATGGTCCAAGTGAATATTCCTATATACAGGCAATTGGCTATATTTCAGTGGACTTCTCAGTCTTTCTCTTTGGCACTGTTCCATTCTGAATAAATGATTAATGTAAATACTTATTGGGGGAGAGAGAAACCCTTTAGCCTGGTACTTATCACAATCACTTATAATGTGGGAGATCCAAGGAACTGAACCTTGCTCTCCTAGCTTCTGCAGTAGTACCCAAATCACTATCTTATTGGGAGTAAGGTATCATGCTCTCCCTCCCCTGAGGCATGATGGGAACATTTAGAAATTGTGAATATTTTTATAAGATGAACAATCCATTTCCTACCAAATTTACTGCTCACAAATTCTTAAACCTGAATTCTAAACTACAATAGGATACTGTGATGTAACAGAGCTCTGTGACCCACCTTGACTGCACCCACAGTGACATTCCCATTCCACACAGGCCCCTTAGAATGCAAGGAATGGGCTAACTGATGTGTAGGGGCAGAAGCAGGGAAATTCTTTGTGATGAGTTTCTGCCACTTTCACACACTTCATACCCCTGTAAGATTGCAAAGGGCCCATAAATTGATTAGAAGAATTTGGTTTTAAGGTTTGACACTGGACTGGAAGAAGCCTTGACAGGTCATCTAATCAGGTTCTCTGCACTAAGGCAAGAGTAATTATTATATAAAGTGCCTTGACAGAGATTTGGCCAACTTGTTCTCAAACAAAACAAAAATGAAACAAACAAGCAAAACCACCTCCACTGGACAGAGATTCTACAACTTCCCTACGAGATTTGCTCCAGTACTTAATTTCCCTTACAAATTTTCCTCATATCTAACCTAAATCTTTGCTGAAATGTATGCCTACTTCTTGCCTCGTACTCACTGATTAAGAAGAACTACGTATTACCATTCTTATTGTAATAGCCTTTGTGTACTTGAAGAAAGTTACCAGTGGTTAAAGTAGGCCAGAATGCCCTGGAACACCATTCCTGGGCCCACAAATTTGAGGGGTCAGTGTTCCACAACCCCTAAAAATAGAATAAGCAGGCAGAACACTTGTGTGACCTGGGCCTCCTGGGGTCCACCTGAATATGCAAAGATCAGGGCAAGCTGCAGAAAGGAGAACAGATACTCCCAGCACTGGTGGTTACCTGGAGATAAACTCCCCAACCGGTCACAAACAATTCCTCTGATCCCTTACACTGGATATCAAGAAGCCATCATAAGATATACTCAGTCCCCTTTACTTCACATCAGCTTCTCCAGTCCCTACCTAGCCACTGGGTCTCTTAAAGAAATAGGTTCTCCTGATCCCAAAGGGTCAGCCACATTACACAGAACAGTATAAGTTTTGATCATACCCAAAATACCATGCTGCCAGCCAATTTTTCAACCTAAAGGTTTAATATAAAAAGAAAAGAAACAAAATGAGAGATGTTATAGGGTCAAAGTGGATCACATACACATAAATGATTCAGAGTCCATGGAAGATAAATCCTTGAAGATGTGGAGTTTGCAGGTCTTAGCTATACATCCAATGCCCACGTGGTTTTAAGTCCTTGTTTCACAGTTTCAGTTGTTAGAAATCCGGTTTACTGGAATAGACCAAATATTCCAAGTGTAGAGTTTGTTCTAATTCTCTCCTGAGAATTAGTGGGGTGACTTCCAGGCTGGTGCTGGCTGGGATCTCAATCCTGTGGCCCAAACTTTCCCTAAGAAGCTTGGACAGATGTGAGATAAAGGGATTATGTGTCCACCTCCCCTTTATAGTTGTAGCAAGGTGAGCATTTTTAGGTCATTCCTTCAGGTGGGCTTTGATGACAGTTCCCAGGTACTTTCTTAAGTGGAGAATGGTCATGTATCTTGTCCTTTGAAGTAAAATCTTCACTTTCTGGGCACCACAGGTAATTAGCTGCATTAGCACCATTAACAGACATCTTATATGGGTAGATCAATGGTCCATTTTAGAAGTCAATGTTCCCTTTTGACCCCTTCCAACAGAACAATAGTAACAGATAGTAAGGCAGTTCATTTACCTTGCTAACCTCTAACAGGATACATGTAAACATCATTAAGAAAGAACTACTGATACTCATTTATATCAAAGTCCTAGCCTACTTGTAACACTACCATCATATTTTTGTATAATATGTCTTTGAAGGTTAGATTTGGGTCATATATTTTACAGGATGGCTTGGACTTCTCAGGCCTAGCATGACAGCAGGTTCTGCTCTGCTCTGCCCTGGGAGCTGTGGCGAGCCTGGCCTGCTCCTTCACAGAGAAATAGCCTCAGGCCGAGCCAGTTAGGAGCTGCTTCCTGGGTCATAGTACTGGGACGGTCCCCCTCTCTGTCTCTGCTGGGCTGCCAAGCCTACCTAAAATTGAAATTCTTCCAGCACTAGGACCCAAGAGGCAGCATCTAACTACAGCACAGCACTGGAACCCCTGCAAGAAAGAAAAGTGAAGGAAATTATGTGGATCTGACCAAGGGGACCCGCCCCCAACATCCTCATCCGCACCCTTGCCATGGGATGTGAAGGGCTGACTGCATCCTTCCCATCTCAGGCAAGGTGGTGGATGAGGCCACCCAGCTCCAACCAAGGGCAGGGTTCCCAGCTTCAGCAGGGGAAAGAGATGAGGGTGGGGGTACTGGGTCAGGCCATCACTTCAAGGGGGTAGAGGGGCAGGGCGGGGCAGCATGTTGACCCTGCCAGCAGGTTCAGAAATTTGAGGACCTTGGGGGGCAATTACTGCACTTGTGGGGTACGGGGTAGATTCAGGGTAAACTTTATTAAAACAGGCATGGGAGTTGGGTGAGCGGTGGGGTGTATACATGGTGCTTGTCACGGTGGTTTCTGTAAAGTGTTGGGGAGGTACCTAACTTTGGGGAGTGGGGGCAGGTTGGGGAACAATGGGGCTTCAATTAATCTAGCTTACCACTATAGCCCTATTCATTGTAACCTAAAAGGTGCTCTAGTACCCTATGGGGGGGGGTGTAGTACAAACTTGACAGGCAGCGGTGGCAGGGAAGGAAAGCAGCGGGGAAGCGGAGACCTGAAGAGGAGGGAAGGCAAGTGGGAGGGGGTTAGGGACAGTGGGACGAGGAGGCATGTGGAAGTTGGGGCAGGGGGACAGAGGCGGAATAAGGGTTGGGAAGCATGTGGGGGTCCGGGCAATGGGGGAAGCAGGAGGGGCTGAGTGGGGGTTCAGGGGTTTGAGGTGGAGGCAGAGGGGGACTGACTGGGGTTCAGGGGTTTGAGAGGGAAGCGGAAGGGGACTGTCTGGCAGGGAAGGGAGCAGTGGCAGGAGAAAGAAGAGAGAGAAGGAAGAAGAAGGGCAGGAACCACCGGGAGATGGGGAAAAGCGGCAGCGGTAGTGGGGCAGCTGCCAGTTCTCCCCTCCCTGCCACCCTTGCGGCTTTCTGCCCCTGCGGCTCCCGCCAGCTGACCCACCACCACTGCTGCTTTTTCCCGGCTCCCAGCAGCTCCTTCCAGCTGCCCCGCTACCGCTGCCGCTTTTCCCTGGCTCCAGGCAGCTCCTGCCCTTCTTCTTCCATCTCTCTCTTCCTTCTCCCGCCACTGCTCCCTTCCCTTCCAGTCAGTCCCCCTCTGCCTCTCTCTCAAACCCCCCAAACCCCAGACAGTCCCCCTCTGTCTCCCTCTCAAACCCCTGAACCCCAGTCAGTCCCCCTCTGCCTTCCCCTCAAACCCCTGAACCCCCACTCAGCCCCTCCTTCTTCCCCCCATTGCCCAGACCCCCATGTGCTTCCCAACCCTTATTCTGCCTCTGCCCCCCTGCCCCGACTCCCATGTGCCTCCTCGTCCCACTGTCCCTAACCCCCCTCCCACTTGCCTTCCCTCCTCTTCAGGTCTCCGCTTCCCCGCTGCTTTCCTTCCCTGCCGCCGCTGCCTGTCAAGTTTGTAATACACCCCCCCCCCCTCCTTATAGGGTACTAGAGCACCTTTTAGGTTACAGTGAGTAGGACTATAGTGGTAAGCTAGATTAATTGAAGCCCCATTGTTCCCCAACCTGCCCCTACTCCCCAAAGTTAGGTACCCCCTCAACGCTTTACAGAAACCACCGTGACAAGCACCACGTATACACCCCACCACTCACCCTACTCCCATACCTGTTTTAATAAAGTTTGCCCCAAATCTACCCCGTACCCCACGGGTGTAGTGATTGCCCCCCAAGGTCCTCAAATTTCTGAACCTGCTGGCAGGGTCACATGTGAGACCAGGATGAAGATGGGGGTGGAGGGGGCAGCATGTGAAGCTGGGATGGGGGTAGAGGGGCAGGATGTGAAGCCAGTATCAGGGCCTAGGGGGCGGTGGAGGCAGAGTGTGAGGCCGAGATCGAGGTCACAGATGTACAGAGGAGTGGAGGGCTCAGTGTGTGAGGCCAGGATCAGGGCTAGTATTTTTATGGAGCAATAAGTGAAGCGTATAGTACTGAGAAGTTCTTGAAAATGCCCACCTGGGCTGGGGCCTGCACACACATGAAGGGGGCCCAGACAATATGGGAAGGAGGCCCAGTGATTAGTAGGGTTCTGGTGCCCATCAAATTGTATTTTAACCACGGAATGTTACCATGCATCCATCCCCCTCTGTACTAGGTTTCTGTCTTCCAAACTAAACAAAGCCAGTTATTTTTTATTTTTTTCCAATCCTTCCTCATAGGTCATATTTTCCAGACCCATAATCATTTTAGTTGTTCAGCTCTAGGTATGTCTACACTGAAAAAGTTTTTTTTGTTTTTTTGTTTTTTTTGTTTTTTTTTTGAAATAGGGAGGCTTATTAAAAAAAAAAAAAAAAGAACAACCACCACCACCTTGATGCTTGTCCATGCAGACATTTTGTTATTTTGAAATAGGCAAATTGTTTTGTTTGGGGGAGGGGGAGTTGAAGAGGGCTACCTGCTGCCACCGCTTTCCAGCCACCGATGCCAGCAGTGGATCAGCTTTGAACCCCTGCAGGGGCTGCCTGGGGGCCATGGCAGTGGTGATGCCACCCACCAGCACAGGGACAGGGACAGGGGCATGGCTGCAGTGGCTCCTGCTCCCCACCAAGATTCTGGCCATGCAAACCAGAGTTTGGCCATGCAGGCAGAATCCTGCCCACAGAGGTGATGGCCGGAGGGTCCACAAAGTTTTTTTTGTTTTTTTTTTTTTTTCTGAAAAAAGTGGTCCCCAGCCTGCCAAAGGTTGGGAACCACTGCCCTATACTGTTCCCTGCTGTCCCCTATTTTGAAATAGAGACTCTGTGAAGACTCTCTATTTCAAAATAACTCCTGCCTTATTTCAAAATAGAGAGTCTTCCCTGGATTCCTATTTAAAAACAACAATTTTGAAATAATGTTAATTTGAAATAATTATTTACAAATAAATTTGAAACAACTATTTCAAAATAGTTATTTCAAAATATCTCTGGCAGTGTAGACATAGCTAGAGTGCAAGACTGGGGAAACAGCCTTGCCAGGATATATAGAGGCCCTGATAAAGGGAAGTAAGTAAGTGGAGAAACCAGAGAGTAAAAGGTAAGCATAGGTTCTGATTAGCTACAAAAGCTGAAGAGTCCTTAGCTAAACCAAGCTGTATAGGGTAAGAGAACGGTGGTTCTGCATGCTGTACATAAAGTGTACTAGTGCCTGCTGAATTGAAAGGCCTCTGAGTGGTTTGTGAGCCAGAAGGAGGCAAGGACAGAAGAGCCCCCTTTTGATCCACTGCTACAGTCCAAAAGAAAAGTTCAGTCTCTTACTTAGATAAAGAGGGGGGAAAGCACCTATGACTTTTAAAATCAGCCAGAGACGCAGACATTCTCCAGTTTTCTTAGCAAGATGCATAAAGTTGGGGGAAGGTGGAGGAAAAACAAACAAACAAACAAAAACCCCTCTCCCCTTTTATTGAGAAGGAAGATGTCACATCTGTCCTCTCCTCTGGATGTTTTTCCACATCAGCAAACATCATATAATTCGATGGTTTCACAGTTAGATTATCCAGACCCCAAGCTCAGCTAGAAACAGTAAGTTGAAAGGATGAGCTATGTACATGAGATATAGACAAACACCTGAATATTTTCTGCATATTGATGGCATTGCAGTGGAAGCCCCCTTATGATGTTGGCACATGGCATCATATGCACATTGAGGAAAAACAGACAAGTAGATTCTTGTAGAAGCCCACAGAGGAAATCTCTTGGGATGGAGTACCCTTCCTGGGTTATTCACAGGAAGACCTGAGAAAAGACTTGAAAGGAATAATTAATTGAAGTGAGCTACAATAAACATATGTGTGTGATTTCTTTTTCATTCCCAACATCTGCTTTTCCTATAGTTCTGAGTGGTTATGTGAGTAACTCAGAGTATTACGGGCCATGTTTAATCCTTTGATCTTACTTCCTGTTTGTTAGTCAGTGGTGTCCCACATTTTGAGTATGTGGTTCCAACAATAAAGCAGCATGCTATTTAGCCTGCAGTAAGTGTAAGTAGACAGCGTCCCAGTGGGAGTCCCTATACTTCCCATTGGTGATAAAGAAAAGAAGAAGAAGAAGAAGACAGAATGGCATCTTATATGAAAACTGAAGATTTTAATGCAGAAAAATGAAGATTGGCAGCAATGTGTCGAAAGGCTGGGCCATTATTTTCTGGCAAATGAGATTAGAGATGAGGACAAACATAAAAAACATTTTTCTCTGTGTCAGTAAAACCAACTCCCCTTTAAAGACTTTGTTACAACTTCTGAAACAAGGAGAGAAAATTTAAACACACTACAAAGATCTTAACTGAGCATTGTGTTCCAAAGCCCAATATTATTGTGTAATGTTTTAAGACTCATCATTGGATGAAGAGACAAGGTGTACCGCTATATGTGACTAAGCTAAAAAGTTAATTGAATATTGTTCATTTGTAAATTTCCTGAAGGTTATGTGAGATGGGTTTATTTGTGGTATTTTATGATGAAAAAAATCAAAGGCAGCAACTGGCAGAAAGGAACTTGATCTTGCCCAAAGCAATGGAATTGGCAACAGCTATGGAATAAGCAACAGAAAAAAATATACTAAATTTGCATTTTGACTACAAGCAGGGGAATGCACAAGATGGTAAATGAGGGACACAGGCTTCTGCAGTAATCACTGTGGGCACCAAACTCCTCTGGCTCTGGGGCCACAGTGATGAGGAAGGTGGAGAGACCAGATCCCTGCCAGGGGCAGAGTGGGAGCATGGGGTAAGGAAAGAGTGATATGCTTATGGGAATTGGTGGCAGAGCACAGAATATGCTCTACAAGGGGTCAAAGTTACATTTCTGAACATGACTGACTACAAGGATAATCAAACCGATTCTATTAACAAGATGCAAAGCCAACTAAAAGGGGTTTGGGATCCAGAAGGGAGCTTCTGCTGTGGAATAGCTCATCTGGCATCATAAAATTATGTTATGTAAATATAAAATGGCCCAGTGTCATAAAGGCCTCAAGGCTGGACGCTTAGCCAGGAAATACAAAGGGAACTATCAACAAGCCTTTTAAAGCCAAGCAGTTAAATCCCATAATTACAAAGGAAGATAAAGGAAGTAGAGCAGGGTAAGAAGAGACCAAGCATATGTCTACATTGCAATCAGACAGCCAAGTTTGACCCATCACAAGTACCTCAGTCTGATATGGCTTGGGGTAAGAAGCTATTCAATCATGGTGTAAATATTCAGATGTGGGTAGGCTCTAGTATCATGTGGGGTCTATATCCTAATTAAACAACCTCATAGCCTAAGTCCCATGAACCCAAGTCAGCTGGTACAGACCAACTTAACTGCAGTTATCAAGGCTGTTTCCTCATTCTGAGTGCAGAAGGTGGGGGCCTGCAACAGGCCTTAAAACCCACTGACATTAAAGCCATGTCTTAAAACTCTCCAAGGCCACCAATTTCCTGGCCTTGGAATGGTATTGCTGCCACCACCCAAATGCAATAGCTTCTTCGGAACCCAGGAAGGCACACTTGGGAATTCATTCCTGGGAGGGACCCTCAACCACTTTTATTTCTCCCTCAGGCGAGTGATTGAACCCCAGCTGAAACTGGGACAGAATTCCCTCTAGTAGTTGGCTGTGCAGTCTGGGGCACATACCCACAAAACCTCTTCCTTTTAGGACACAGAACCAGAGCTTATTTCAAAAAGAGTAAAATCTTTAATTAAAAAGAACAGGTAAGAAACACAGAGTTGCTTCTCTGGGATTTAACTTGGGTAGTTACAGGGTAGGGGGAGGGGGTACATGGGCTCAGCACAGAGGAACCCAAAAACAAACCAAGAACAAAGAAATACTCTGACCGCATCTAGTTAAATGTTCCCTGTTCTACTCACACCTGGTCAGTTACAAACTTGAGCTTATCCTTGGCAAGGGTGCCACTGGATCCTTCTTCAGGCCTTTCTACCTGGCCTCCTCCTGATCTTTCCAGGAGCTCTGCTGCCGCCAAACAAGAAACAGGCAGGGGTGCTGCTCCAAATTCACAAACCTGTACTTTGTTCCTATTGGCTCCCCTGGTACTCACTGACCAGGGTGTTAACCCCTTCCTCCCCCAAGGTTACTACAGCAGTGTAGACATAGCCATGATGTTACCTAATGAAGAAGAAAGTGATATCTTATGAAGTAATAATAGAGATAAACAATCCATCAGTCAATACACATGGAAGCTGATACAAGTCTTCTGCTACAGTGATTAAAGAATATGCTTATCAGCTGTGCCAGATAAGACTGAGGCCACCGGTGAAAGAATGAGTCATCCTGAATACCTACACTGGGTGCTTGTCCAGGTGATAAATTTAGTTCTAGTTCCTGTAGCATATAGGAGCAAAAACTCAACAACTCAATCTTAGATATTGGGGGGAGGGGGGGTTAGCCTTAAACTAGTGAAAATACCTAAATCTGAATTGAGAAGAAACATTTGCATTAGACCCAGGTAAAAACACCCACGCTTCAGAAAGTTCTGGGTGTTCATCCCATATTTTATTTTTCAAGAAGGGTTAGGAATCTCAGTGGGTGAGTAATGACTATTTGGGGGACAGGGGAGCGAGGGAAAAAAAAGGTTGAATTGGACAGGTTGGAAAAAGAAGGGCATCATCTCACCCTTCAGGTTTTCAAATTGTGTTATCATTATAATTCCAGTGGTTTTCACCAGACAAATTCTATCTTTGGGAATTATAAAGTAACAGTGAGTAAAGTCAGCAAGAACAGAAGATGGTCTTGGTGCTATGCGGAGGTAAAAAAAATAAAATAAAATCAGTAAGTTGCACATGTCTCATGCATACCAGCAGATAAAATCAGAGGAAGATGGTAAGAATTTCACTAGTCTAACTACTCACAAGGACTTATTAAAATAGATCACCACATTGAATACCTGCAGCACCTAGAATTTTCCAAGGAACCATGGGCATTTTGTTGCAAGGTATTCTAGGAGTTATAGTGAGGACTGACTATATCCTCATCACTGGCAGAATGATCCTGAACATCTCTCAATACTGGAAAAAAATGGTTAAAACATTGGAAGTGGACTTGGCTTGAAAGAAAATAATGTTTTTAATGAAAGCAGAAGGGGTATGCTTGAGTTCGGTACAGACAAGAAAAAAGTTCACCATGAGGCAGCCAAGTTCCTGACTTTTGAACAAGCACCAGAACCCCAGAATACCACTATTCTAAGAGCCTTCTTAAGGATGTCAATTTACTATCACAGGTAGCTTTTTGTTTTGTTTTGTTTTAAAATAAATGTTTCATCCCTTTTAAGATGCTATACCACCTTTTGATGGAAGAGAATGCTTGGCATCGGGGGGAGGGGGCAAAAAAATCTGTATAGTTACTAAAATGATCAGAGCTCCTTGTTCATTTTGATCCAGGCAAAGAATTAAACATCATCTCCAACACTTCATCATTTGGCATGAAGTCATAAAATAGTTTTTTTGTTTGTTTTGTTTTGGTTTGGTTTTTTAAGACCACACATCGATATACTAATACTGATGCTCTCAGTTCATGATTGTTACTGGAACCTGATGGTTCAATGCAACAGTCAGGATAGGCAGAACTTCTCACGGTACACCTAGATTCTCAAATCAGATGCTAGTAAAAGCTTCTTAGATAAGAAATTAGAGAAAACAGGATCCTATTTTGTCCAGGTAAGTCAGCAAATATTACAAGGTCAACAATAACAGAGCATGAGGATATCATTTTGCCTATTTAAGAGCAAGAGTATAGAACTAAATATAGTGAACAGATGTAAACTGTGGCACAAGCATCATAATTCTCCCACAAGGATAAGACCAAGTCCTCAAGCATACCATGGTATTTCATGCATACAGTATTTCATTCAGAGCTATGCACTGTAGACAAATATGGATGAGATTCCAAAAAAGTATTAAAGGGATGTTACCTATGTCACGTATATCAGCAGAATCTGGCTTTCAAACCCCTTCATCACTAGAAATGGCCAGAATACAGATTTTGCAGTCTTTAATTATAATGGATGCTCATTCAGAATGTTTGAAGGTTCATGTGATGACCTCAACAACATCTACAGATAGCTGTGATAAGCTCCAACAGATCTTTGCAACATTACCAACAGTAATTGTCACCAACAACAGACCATATTTTACACATCTTAGGTTTAAAGACTTTCTGAGAAGAAGTGGGACTAAACATAGTTAAACTCTATCTCCATACCATTCAGCATCTATAGTCCAGCTGAAAAAGCTGTTTGAATTTTCAAAAAATGAGAGCTTAGAAACGAAGGTGGTTTGATTAATTTCTTCAAAATATCAAACCATTTCTGATAAACCCATCCCAGCTGTTAATTGGTTTCCAGGACTGCAGACTGGGCTGTACTTGGGGAGTGTGGGGGTGAGCAGGGTGACCATTCTGGGCCTTGCAGTTACTTGCCCCCCGCCCCCAGCTGCCTCCCTGACTTCAGCATTGTTTCCTCCCAGCCTCAGCTGTCTTCGGCAGCAAGCCAAAAGCAAGGGGCAGGGCAAGACCACAGGCCCTACCCTTTGGGCCAACCTACCCTGCCCCTGCAGCATGGGAAGAAGCCTGGGAGCCCTGACAGGCCAATTGGCTGAGGTCCCCATCCCTCCCTCAGGATACCCCTGACTCTGTATATCCCAAAAGTTTGAATGCACACCAGACAAGGTGGATTTGAGGTATGATCCTAGAACATATAGGACTTTTGTGTTTTTTTTTTTAATCTGTTTATGTGATGACTGAGTGATAAGACAACATCAGAATCAAGTCTGTTTACTAAGTGACACAGAGTTGTGTGAGCCTGAGCTTTTGGGTGAGAACTACTGTGAGATGCAGAAGTCAAAGGATGATGAGGGACAGCGAGTCCAACCCCTGGGAATTGAACCCAGGACCTTCTGCATATTAAGCAGAGGTGTTAGCCACTACACTATTCCTCATGCAGCCAATGAGCTCGTGAGGTCCCTTCCAGCCCTATGATTTGATTTGGCACTGATTTGACAGGCGAGATGCTGTCCAAAATGTCTGAGGTTGGTGTATCCACTGACTTACTGAACCTGCAGAATGGGAGAAGAAAGTTTTTCGAACAACTATGGTTTCACCAACAGCTGAGCAATTCTGCTATATAGACAATGAAGAGCACCAGGTTATTTATAAGACTGTAGCTAAACTTTAAAGAAGGAGGAGAGACATATAGGAAAGTGGCTGTGAATGGTAAAATCAAAAGGAGATTGACATTGGCATTATAATCTGGAGTCATGCTTCACACTTTGACTTTACTTCCTGTTTGTTGGTTGGGATTTTACCAGTATTTTGAGTACATACTTCCAAAAATGAAGCAGCATGTTATTTAGCCTGCTGTAAATAATAATTAGGCAGTATGTAATTGTACATATTAGTACTGAAAAGTTAATTTTTAGAGTGACTAATTTTTAAATCATAAAACTGTATTACCTTTAGCTTTTAATTCTTTCAAAGTTTCTAAATATCTATGAACATGAGGTTTGTTACCCCCCACCATCAAGCTAACAATTTACAATCTGAGAAGGCCAGCACCATATAACTCAAAGGAAGGTGTCAAGAATAGCTTTTTTATTGAAAATTATGGTACAATCTGGTCATATTAGAGCAAATCTTTGTATGCATAATACTATTTTTGATATTGTGTTCTTTAAAAAAAAAGTAAACCACACATTATACTTGTCCTTCTCTTCTAAGAGCACTCAACTTCCTTATTAACCTCCATTTTCAAACAACTCCTTTGTACTGTTAAGGAAAAGGGACAAGACTGCTTGCCCATTGATTTTCAGGTTGTTAAACTCCTCCATGAAGTTCAGCATCCTGTGGTCTATAGCCACAATGCTCACATGGTCTAGAATTTTTTCTTCTTGCATGCTGTAGTAACATTAAAGTGAAGAGAACTTTCCAAACTAGTTTTAGTTATGCCAAATTAGTTCATGAATCGTTGGATAACATTTATTTTAAAACTAAAACTACATTTTATTTTATGAATCTTAAAAGCTAACTTCAAAGTTGTTTCAGTTATATAAAACAACACAGACAGATGAAATAATCCCAATTACAGCCCTGATCTTGCTAAAACTTGTACACTGGCTTGGCTTTAATCATTGTGAGTAGTCCCATTGTACTTAGGGCAGGACCTACTAGAACACATAGTAAACTGTATTTAACTCTTAGTAGATGGATGTAGGTATTATATGATAGGCAACACCCACCTGTCACGTGATTAAATACAGTGTCATGACTGTTCCCAAATGTACTTTTTTAAGTTTCCAATGAGAAACTCATTTAGGTGGCAAGCACATATTCACACCCGTAACAACTTTTATCCCTATTAGTTAAGCCTCAATAAAAGCACTTCAAGATTTGTATTAAAACTGCATGCTTTCCTTTTTCTTGACAGAAAAATGTTTCGAACATGTTGGAATGTTCACATTATATTTAAGAGCAAGCATAAAGTGTAAAAGCAAAATTCTTACATCTTAAGCACATCAAAAAAGAATGCTATTTATATCAAGGTAACCTAGTTTTCTCTCTCATTTGGAAAAGGCAATCTAAATTAGTTAAGCACACTTCATACAGGCACATTTGGGTAAAATGTCAACATCAGATTCAAGCATAAACTTCAGTACACCACTTTGTAAATGTAGGCAGTGGCTTTACACAATGAATGGAGGGAAAAAAAGCATGCTTACAGTTTCATTGTGCTAAATTTGTCTATTTTAAATATGAAAATATATAATCTTCAAGTTAGGCACAGTTCAGCACAGTGGGAAATTTTCCTTTGCTTAAGCAATTTTGCTGGAGGTAATCACATAAAGAAAAACACATTCTCTTTCTCTAGTTGAATTCCCCTTGGTAGTTCCTGCATTATTCCAATGCAGAACCTTGTTCTAGACCCATGTCTCGTTTTGGTTCAGGTTTTGTTATTTTCACCAGGAAGACTGGATATGCTATGAAATCTCCAATTCCAGAATTTCACATAGCATGAAAGGAGAAATACTGACTTGCAAACATGTTAGGCTTTTGCTGAAATGTTGAACTCTTTCATACTCCTAACGCTGGCATTTGTCTTAAGAACAAACTCTGGAACTGGGCCGCAGGGATAGGATCCTCCACAAAGCCCCCTTGATTCCAAGAAGGACTGCATGTGAATGCACATGGCTACTAGAATCAGTTGCAGGAGTGGAGCCGGCTCTGTCTCCTGCACAGCACAGTTGGGACCCCAGTAAGGATTGAGTTCTGTTGGCAGGGGTTAAAGTACACTAGAACACTGGAACAGCATTCTGGGACCCACAATTTTTAGGTGGTCAGTGTTCTGGGGCTCCTAAACATAGAAAATGGAGCCAGAATGCTGCATTCCAGGGCCCACCAGGGCCCAGAACACAGAGTTCTGGCTCCATTTACTATGTTTAGGGCCCTCCTCCTTGGAACACTGACCGCCTAAAAATAGTATATTTTTAGGGGGCCCAGCATTCCAGGGCCCCTAAATATAGAAATGGAGACAGCCGTTCAGCCAAGGTATGCAGTGCTAGGAGAATGGGGGCAGGGGGAGGTAGAAGCCTCAGAGCACAGCCTAGAAGGGAATAATGGGTGACTGTCCCCCACCCCTGCCCCAGCCCTCAGGAGTCCCTGTGCCACTGGTGGATTGCTGGAGGTGAGCAAGGGTGTCTTGGGGCCTTGGGCCCAGTCTCCCCTCCGGTGGCTCAGTGTGGGGTGGTTGGAAAAAGGGGTTGGGATGGTGGCCTGGGGAAGTATGGAGGCACTGAAAGGGGGGTGGAGTGAAGAGAGGGAAGGTGCTCTTGGGGGCAGGAAGGTTAGGGAATGGGGACGGGGGTTGAGGAGGAAATGGGGAAAGAGGGGTCTGGTGGTGGCAATAACTGGGGTGGGGGTCAGACATTTGGGGGGTGCAGTAGCAGGGGTGCATGAAGGGGACCCAGATGCGCATGAAGGGGGCCCAGATATGCTTGATGGGAGCCTGGAAATTTAGGAGGGTTCAAGGGCCCACCAAATTATACTTTAACCCCATCTGTCGGTGTTACTGTAACACAAGCTGCTAACATATGATAATACACAGTTTTCTCATAGTGACATAAAATTGAGTATAATGATAAGATATTCCATCAATAAGAGAAGATGTGAAGACATCTGAAGTGGTAACATCATAAGCAGATCATGATCTGTGCTGAGCATCTGCAACTCCAGTTGAAGTCAATGAGTGCAACAACTGCTCAAACCAGACCAAAGAGGTCTCAAGCCAGGCACTCAAATTGAAGCAATCACAATTAGACACAACCTTTGAAAATATGAACCAGGAATGACTGTCAAACTGATTAAACTTGCAGTAACTTCATTTTATTTATTTTGGGTTGTAGGTTTTATGCTGTCAGTTAAGATTGCCAGGTATATTTCCACTAAGAATGCTAGGCAATCAGACAAATCCTCAATGTATGTGAAATGTAGCAATGCACTTAATAGATACATAACCAGTCTGTTTACACACATAAACCCAACCCTCCCTTTGCAAAAATAAAATCAAAAGAAACACTTAGCTGCTATTTATAGTGTAGTGGCTAGCACCTCCGCTTAACATGCGGAAAGTCCTAGGTTCAATTCCCAGGGGGTTGGACTCGATGATCTCATGAGGTCCCTTCCAGCCCTATGATTGATTGATTTATGAGACTTACAATTAAGTGAATGTCAATATTTACTGTCTTGAAAGGTAAACATAGACTAGTGCTCATTTTGACATTTACCACAGTGGATCCTGAGGTTCCCTCCAATATGAAATCTGTATTCAGTCCCTTTGAAGTATCCAAATTATAGTCAAAGTACAAAAAGTTTGAAGCTGGCTCATTTTAGTGACACCATTGAACCAAAATTAATCTTTGGCTTGCAATAATGTCACAAACCTCAGCAAACTGTTAGAGCTTTACACCAGTTTCAAAGGTAAATTATATATATCTTCTCTCATCCATGCATGGTTTGTTCCAGTAGCCCACTTATCATCAGATTGTCCTGGTTCCCCAACATCTGGCACAGACCTTGTTAATCAGGGCAACATCCAAGCCAGTATGACTTTCCTAGTTCATATCTGTCTCATATCTGAGGTAGGCAAGGGAGACATCAGGGGATCTTTTGCCCAAGGACCCCTACTGGGAAGGCAGACAGGTACCCACCAGGATTTGAACCCCAGTCTCCCATATCAAAGGGCCTTGCTCTTAACCACTACAGCACTCTTAACCACTATGCTATCCAGTCACCAAGTGACAGCAACATCAGGAAGAAGGAGTATGAGAAGCTGGAGAAGTACCAGGGCCTGAAAGAGGAACTTGAACGGATGTGGAAAGTGAAGGCCAAAGTGGTCCCAGTGGTGGTAGGAGCACTCGGGGCTGTGACTCCGAAGCCGGGAGAGTGGCTCCAACAGATCCGAGGAACAACATCAGAGCTCTCTGTCCAGAAGAGTGCAGTGCTAGGAACAGCTAAGATACTGCGCAGAACCCTCAAACTCCCAGGCCTCTGGTAGAGGACCCGAGGTTGAGGAAGACACATACCACCCATAGGGGGGTGAGAGAGGAATTGTTTAATATATATATCCAGGTGACTGGATAGCGTAGTGGTTAAGAGCGCCGTAGTGATTAATACCGATGCCCTTTGATATGGGAGACCGGGGTTCAAATCCCGGTGGGTTCCTATCTACCTTCCCAGTAGGGGTCCTTGGGCAAAAGACCCCCTAACGCCTCACTTGCCTACCTCAAATATGAGAGTGACACAAACTAGGAGAGTCATGCCGGCTCGGACATTGCCCGGATTAACAAGGTCCGTGCCAGATGCTGGGGAACGAGGACAATCTGATGATAAGTGGGCTACTGGAACAAACCATGCATGGACGAGACAAGAGAACCTGGAATTGATGGAATGCTACTACAACAGCAGACCTAATGAGAGGGGATATATGAAACGTATGAGGGAACTATGGATGGACAGAAGACCTACATCCACACTAACTGAGAAACAGCTAGTTACCCAATGCTTCAACATAGTAAAGAGGCAGCTGCTCTCACAACTGGAGATAGACCAACTCCACATTACCTCCTGGACTCAAGAAGAAGCCCCAGAAGAACAACTAGATGTGCAGCCACCACCTGAAGCTGGAACTTCACTGCCACCCCCTCCATTACAGAACACAGCAGCTGATATGAGGCATAAGATCATGGATAAACTAGCTACAGTCAACCCTCGAGACCGATTACCAAGGCTCATGGGAGAAGTACCATCAGATAGTATGCTAGAAGATGCCAATAGAGCCCTAATGACAATTCCTACTACCACCATCACTGAAACCAATGAACTGGTATATGCGACAGCCTCTGTAATCCTGGAGATGCTTGGCTACATGATCAAGAAGAACAGCAATACATACCCTCCCTGGAAAATGAGGTTGGAGGATAAGATCAAGGCAACCCCGAGAGAAGTTAGCCGGCTGGTGGAACTACAGAAGGGTGTAGAGATTAAGGATAAGACTCGGCTACTGAGAAAATACAAGGGCCTGACTCCATCTGAAGCCCTAGAGACTGCTAAGCAAAGGCTCACAGCACTGGCCACCAGGCTAAGGAGATACACTAGAGAAGCAGAGGCCAAAAAGATAAATGCCCTGTTCTCCAAAGAACCATCCAAGGTGTACTCCCAACTGCAGTGCAACAACACAATAACAGCAGAGCCACCAACAGCAGAAACTGAACAGTACTGGAAGAACATCTGGGAGAAAGAGAAGACTCATAACACCAGTGCAAAGTGGCTGCAGGACCTGAGAACAGACCACAGCAATCTCCCAGAACAGGAACCAGTCACCATCACAATAGCCGACATCCAACAGCGGGTCAAGAACATGAAGAGCTGGACAGCACCTGGCCCGGACATGATCCACACCTACTGGCTAAAGAAACTAACAGCAGTGCATGAACGCCTAGCAGCACAGATGAACCAGCTGCTAGCAGCAGGCTCCCACCCAGACTGGCTAACACAAGGAAGGACAGTGCTGATCATGAAAGACCCCCAAAAGGGAACAGCACCATCCAACTACCGGCAAATAACTTGCCTCCCCACAACATGGAAAGTCCTATCAGGCATCATAGCCGCCAAGCTACAGGACCACGTGGGCCAGTACATGAGCACAGCTCAGAAGGGCATTGGGAACAACACCAGAGGCTCAAAACACCAGCTGCTCATAGATAGAGCAGTCACCCAAGACTCAAGGTCTAGACAGACCAATCTGAGCACAGCCTGGATTGACTACAGGAAAGCCTACGACTCAATGCCGCACACATGGATCTGTGAATGTCTGGCGCTATACAAAGTCAACAGGACACTAAGGACCTTCCTCAAGAACTCAATGGGACTGTGGAAGACAACACTGGAAGTCAACTCAAGACAGCTTGCACAAGTGGCCATCAAGTGCGGCATATACCAAGGTGATGCGCTGTCCCCGCTGCTGTTCTGCATTGGCTTGAACCCCCTCAGCCAGATAATCACAAGGACTGAATATGGATACAAGTTCAAGAGTGGAACTACCATCAGCCACCTCCTCTACATGGATGACATCAAGCTGTATGCTAAGAATGAACGAGACATCGACTCGCTAATCCACCTGACACGGATCTACAGTGAGGATATTGGGATGTCATTCGGACTGGAGAAGTGTGGCCGGATGGTAGTAAAGAGAGGAAAGGTAGTCAAGACTGATGGGGTGGAACTACCAGCAGGCCACATAGCAGATATACAGACCAGCTACAAGTACCTTGGCATCCCACAGTCACATGGGACTCACGATGAGGAGGCAAGGAAGACAGCAACTTCCAAGTACCACCAAAGGATAAGACAGGTCCTGAAGAGCCAGCTCAATGGGAAGAACAAGATCCACGCCATCAACAGGTATGCCCTGCCAGTCATCAGATACCCTGCCGGTATAGTGAGCTGGCCAAAGGAGGACATGGAGGCTGCCGATGTGAAGACCCGGAAGCTCCTCACAATGTACGGAGGTTTCCACCCCAAGTCCAACACCCAGAGACTGTACGCCAGCCGGAAAGAAGGTGGGCGGGGTTTGGTCAGTGTCAAAGCCACTGTCCTGGATGAAACCCAGAGCATCCAGGAGTACATCAGTAAGATGGCACCCAAAGATGAGCTGCTGAGAGAATGCCTGAGGCAGCAGCAGCAGACATGGGAGGAAGATCAAGCAGAAGAAGTGCCATGGCAAGACAAGACCCTGCATGGAATGTACCATCGACAGATAGCAGAGGTGGCTGACATTGGGAAATCCTACCAGTGGCTGGAAAGGGCTGGACTGAAAGACAGCACTGAGGCACTGATCATAGCAGCACAAGAACAGGCACTGAGCACCAGATCCATTGAAGCAGGGGTCTACCACACTAGACAGGACGCAAGGTGCAGACTGTGCAGAGAGGCCTCAGAGACAGTCCAACACATAGCGGCAGGATGTAAGATGCAGGCAGGAACAGCATACACTGAACGGCACAACCAAGTAGCTGGCATTGTGTACAGGAACATCTGCACAGTGTATGGGCTAGACCCTCCCAAGACCAGATGGGAGATCCCACAGAAGATCGTGGAGAATAACAGGGCTAAGATCCTGTGGGACTTCCAGATCCAGACAGACAGGCAGGTACTGGCCAATCAACCAGACATCGTGCTAATAGACAAGGACCAGAAGACCGCGGTGGTGATAGATGTAGCAGTGCCAAGTGACAGCAACATCAGGAAGAAGGAGTATGAGAAGCTGGAGAAGTACCAGGGCCTGAAAGAGGAACTAGAGCGGATGTGGAAAGTGAAGGCCAAAGTGGTCCCGGTGGTGGTAGGAGCACTCGGGGCTGTGACTCCTAAGCTGGGAGAGTGGCTCCAACAGATCCCAGGAACAACATCAGAGCTCTCTGTCCAGAAGAGTGCAGTGCTAGGAACAGCTAAGATACTGCGCAGAACCCTCAAACTCCCAGGCCTCTGGTAGAGGACCCGAGGTTGAGGATTACACATACCACCCATAGGGGTGAGAGAGGAATTTTTTTTTATATATATTCCTCTAGGAAGCATGATGTTGGTTGTAAAGGGCTTCTTTTAGCTGAACTCTTCTTTCTTCACCTCTGTAAAATGTACTGGAATGAAGAGTCTTTGATTCCATGAATCTAGACTGCAATTTTCTCCATGATCAGAAACTGTCTTTTTTAGGTGTCTAATATTACTACAGCAGAAAGTAGCCATATGAAGAACAATTTTTCTTGTGTGATGCAAAATGTGCTTCATGACATGTATCAATTATTAAAGGAAAAATATTTGCCTTCCCTGATGGTGATAGAAGAATCCATAACAATATAACTGGTCAGAGGTGTTGCTGTTTGACTCAGTAGTGCCCATTAGGCAGTAACAATTAATGGAATGAAAACTTGATAAAGGAGAAGGGTACTGACATATTATTTTTTTACACTGTAAAATTTATTTTTAAATCTATACCAAAGCTATTTTACCCCGCTATACTGGTATGATTCATTTACATAATATAATACATATGTCTCTCTAGAGCTGATTGAGTAGTTCACAGCAAAACAATAGCAATTCATTAAATTCATTAAATATTGATTCATTAAAAATTTAACTGCCAACAATTTCATCGATTGCCCAACTCTGTTTACTGTAGATTGAGAGACAGATCTTCAGGCAACATATATGGCCAAAACTCCATTAATGTCTATGAGCACAGCTTTTATTATACAACAGGAGATAATCTGGCTCACAGTGAAGTTACCAGAGAATCTGATGTTCTTACAGAGTGATTCCACTCTGACTGTATGTAAACTGTATAAAACCCACTTTATAGGGCTTGCTGAAGGTATGGCAGTATGTATTAAACTGCTAGCCCTGCATTTTACAAGGATATCAGTAACAACATTTTTAACATTATAATAATGTCTATGCAGAGGAAATAAGTAGACCAAAAATAACGGTAGTGAAATATAAAATCTGACTTATTTAAAATATTTTATACAAATTGATGCCACATGGATATTTATTCTAGTCTGTCAACAGTAGTATCAAATGTGTCTTTATGGTTATGTCTACACTTAAGAATGCTAGCTCGAACTCAGTTTGAATTAACTAGTGTGAACTGACTTTGATTAATTTGAATTAACTTAGTTGAGCTAGCATATCCACACTAGAAAACTAAATTGAGCTAGGATGTCCATGCACACAACTTCCTAGTTTGGCTTAGCAAAGGGGCACCAAGGGAAGTGTGGCAATATGGCACCCAAGAAGGGACATCCACCCACGCAATCCCATAAAAAGAGGAAGGCATTTCCTTCCTGGTGTCATGCACCCTGGGAGGAAGAGGGTCGAATCGCGTATAATTCGAAATAATGGTTAGTTCAAACGAATGCATCTACATTCGGTTAGTTTGAACTAATAACAAGCTCTAACAAGTTCACACTCACCATTAGTTTAAATAAAAGGCAGATTTTTCTATTTTGAGGTAAGCTTTCTTAGTTGAACTAAGGAATTCCTTAGTTCGAACTGATGAAAGGCAGTGTGGATGTGCACTAATTTAGTTTCAATTAATCCTCCTTAATTTGAACTACATTACCAGTGTAAACATAGCCTATGGTACCATCATTTGAGTTCCAATTCTGACTCTAATGTTAAATGTGGCTTCCCTTTCATTTACTGATTATAATAAAAAGGCCATTTTCAAATGCCACCTGGGGGAGTGGGAAACACACACACCCCCACACACACCCCCACACAAAGAACTTGTTTTCAAATATTTTTACGTCTTCATTTTCCATGTATATTGGTGAGAAAAGAGAGGGATATCTGAATATAAGTACATCAATCTACAGGTACCTCACTGAAGACAATGGACTTGATTCCCCACTGCAGAGTTCAAAGTGAGATTGTAAAATATTAGCAATGGGAATGATAATGATTTTGCACCCACTTTGCACTGGGAAAAGTGACAGTACAAGAGTTAAGTCTGGACAATGCCTTTTCACTTCCAAAAAAAAATCCTATAGAAGCATATTTTTTTTCTGTATTTAATATAGCAGTTTTCATAAATCACAGATAGCAACTTCTGGAAAAGGAAAGCTCAAAGATACTGTGCATAATTGATCCAGACTCCTATAATTTGACTTACTAGTTATCATAAAACTACTCTTAATGCATAGTTCTAGCTACTGAGATACTAAAAATAGATATGTAGGAAACAGACTACTGCGAATGTGAATGCTAATGTAGTGGTTAATAGTTATGATGGTAAGGTTTATTAAAGAATACTCTTCCTAGACCAAGCAAATGCACAATATTATTTTATTGTACTGAAAATGTGAGGGTACCATTTACAAAGTGATAACTGTGTGTGGGCATATGGTGGTAATTGTTATCTATAGCCTTATGGATCCATTCATAAATTCATTGGGCTCACTCATAACTTTATTGAGTTTATTGGTTTATGGTTCTAATTCACTCTTGTACAACTTTTACCAATGTGTAACTTCACTCCAGTTTTGTCTTGATCTTCATGAGCCTTCATTTATTGTTTCTTATTTTCTGTCAATCTTCATATATTGTAAATCTGGTTGTAACAATGTTTCTTATTGGTAATGTTGCCTCCTAATTAATTACTTCCCATTTGCAATAGTACCCCAATATGTGTATATTATCCCTGCCAATCTTTGTTTCATTTAATTGCTTCCAATTGATGGTCTTATCTTAGTATTTACAACTTTGTCACATTCGTCCTGTCAATCTCCATTTAGTCTGAGTGGATTGCAATAAGTATTTTCTCCTAGACTGATTACAGCTTTTGGGGAGAACTTGAACTCAAGCCACTGCCCTTTGGGGTTTTCTTGGCTGTAGAGGAACAGCTCTTGCCCCTGAGCCATACAGCCCCAGCCTGTAGAGTTATGTGAATTGTCCCTATTTATCTTTAAAGTCTGGTTATACCACTACCTTTTCCCCAATCTCTGTAGCATTCCATACTCCATACTGTAAATGAAACTCCATATTGATCACTGTCCTCCATCTTGTACCAAACTCTTAGCTGATAAAAACAAGGTGTGGATGGAGGGTGTATGCATGTATGTGTGAACCAGTTCCAAACTGCCAGTTGATCCTGATGAAGCGTGAAGTCCATCCAACGGCTGAAGAGTGTGAAAAGGATCCACCCCAGAAACAAAATAATGGAAACTTAACCAAGCCATCAAGACCAAGCTGAAAGGCACATCTGCTAACAGGAGCAGTGTGACTTAGCAGCACCCATGGACTTTTTGTCATGCCTGCTATTGTCCAGCAATCAGTAGTCGTACAGAAGCGACGTGACCCACCAGTACTCATAGACTTCCACTGAAGCCAAAACTGTATAAAAGACTGGGTGAGATCACAAGGCTTTGGGGGAACTGTTCTGCAGAAGACCTGAAGAAAGGAGTGTCAGTGCACGCCCAACAAAGACCCTGCTCCCCCCTCATGCCCAGCTTCTCTGGCCAGGTAGCTATCACAAGCCATGAACTCCAGCAACGAACCCAAGCTGCAGTCTCAAGCCACGACCAGGACTGGTAACTATCAACTACAGGACATCTGCTGGTGTGTTTGGTCACATGTGTGTATGTGTGTGTGTGTAGTACTAAGAAAGGAATTAATTCTGTGTCTTATAATAAATGTGGCACATTGCCTTGTCCCCTCTGAAAAGATCCTGGGTGCTCTTTGCATAGCATGTGTCTTGAACTAAATGAACTCTGAAACAAAAAAAAGCTTGTATCACACCCCCAGATGCAGAATTTATTAACTTAGGATAAGAATGTTGGCTAGTTAATAGGAATGTACCTCAAGTTATTTTGCAATGACATTTTAAAATAACACTTAAGAAGAAAAAGAAAAAGATGACAAAGAAAACAGGATATCAGACTGTGGAAGGTAATTTGTTAAGAAAGGCATGCATGCTTTCCTAACTCTTTTATCACTCCATACTTTACACCTCCCTTTTCTCTTATTTATTGTCCCTAAGTCCATCAGTTCCCTCCCTAAAAGTGCTTTAAAAAGAATGAAGAAGGAGAAGAAGCAGCCCACATGATATATATCAGCCATGGCCAAACTGCAGCTCAGGAGTCGCATGTGGCTCTTGAATGAAAAAGTGTGGCTCACAGAAGAACATCATAAAATCAATTTAGTAAGTGAAAGTATATGGCTATATGCCACAGTGTGGCTCTTGAAGGTTTAATAATCAACTTGTGTGGCTCTTGAGTTCCATAAATTTGGCCACCCCTGATATATATGATAAATAGAATGGTGCAAACAACCTTTAAGGGATATGTAAGTGTGTAAGATCATGGGACAAAATAATCAAAAGGTGGTTTTGTTTATATTCATTTTTCTTTAATTACTTAAAAAAATACATTTTCACCTCACTGACTCTCTCTTCAATATTGTTTTTTTTTTTTTCTTCTGTCATCCAATTTTTAGGGGTCTTGTGCTCCAGCAGAATGGAGTGAAAGACACTGACATCTTTGTTGCTAGTGAACAGCTTCACAATGAAGTAAGTTAAAGAAGTTCTCCAAGATCACATGGTTAGTCAGTGATATTGTTGAGATTAGGGGTGGGGAAAAGTGTGTGCATTAGCAGTTCAAACAGGTTCCCAAAATGATGCATAACATTCATAATTTATGTGTACAATTATTGTATCACAATTATGCATTTCAACCAGGTAGAGTGCATTTGTAAATGACCAGATAGATGTTATTTGAAAATAAAGTTCCATTTGTGTGGTATGAATAATGTTTGTAAGAAATAAAATACATTATGTGTTTTATGCCCCAGTTAAAGTTTGTTACTTTGGACCATTTAAAAAAAATGAAGTGATTCATTTTTAATAATCAAACAACATTTTTATTTCAGTATCTATATATCTATATCTATATCTTTATCTAGATCTAAATATAGGTAAATATAGATATAGGGATTTTGTGCACATTGAGACAACTTGTTTCCAACATTATCACATTCTGAACATATGAAAAAACATAAAACCGGCAACGGCTGATTTACATAAGAAATAAAATGAAACGCTCAACACTGAGATATACCAATATACAATTTGGGAAAAATTAGATTTTGCAAATACTCTTCCAGTTAATTCAGCTTCGGTGGTTGGGTTTATGCAACCTTCTTTGGCTTAGCTTCTATAAAGTCTCATGTAACTGGCTGTTCTGTATATACACAATAGGCTTCTTCAAAGGCCTCTAAGTCTCATGAATTGTCGTGGAAATCTTTGACAAGAATAGCCCTAAACCTACTCTATAGCTTTTCCTCTTTCTATTCATAGAATTGACTGAGTTTGCTCAGAAAACAAATATGAACTACATTAATAATAAGTTCCAAAGGGGCAGCCGTGTTAGTCTAGTAAACCAAAAAAAGCAAGGAGTCTTGTGGCACTTAAAGACAAAGGCTGTGTTCTCACACAGTGGGTTATTTTGATATGGTTGTTTAGAAACAACCGTATATCGAAATAACCCTTATTTTGGAACAATTTATTTTGAATTAACAAAATGTTAATTTGAAATAAGGGGAAAAAGCAGGAATCGAAATAGCAGGTTCACACTGTGAACTTGCTATTTTGGTACCTGCGTCAGGGGGTTGCAGCCCCCTGGGGGTGAGCCACTGCAGCAGCTCACCCTGCAGCCCCGGAAAGGGGGCTGCAGCCCCGGAAAGGGCGGAAGGAGTGAGCGGCTGCAGGATGCTGGAGCCAGCCGCCCGAGCTGCCTCCAAACCCTGCCAGCGAGTCGGGGGTGCCAGCCCGGGCTGCCCCCCCAACACCACCAGCGGGTCGGGGGAGCCGGGCTCAGCC
>ML681993.1:22842135-22943402 GCA_007922195.1 Podocnemis expansa
TGGGGGGGGGGCAGCCCGGGCTGGCGCACCCGACCTGCTGGCGGGGTTTGGAGGCAGCTCGGGCGGCTGGCTCCAGCGCCCCGCAGCCGCTCACCCCCCCCACCAGGGGCTGCAGCCCCCTTTCCAGGGCTGCAGCCCCCTTTCTGGGGCTGAGGGACAGCCCTCAGCACCCTGGCCAAGGTCCTGAGGGTTCTCTGGCCAGGGTGCTGAGGATCCAGTGTTGTTTCGGAACACTTTGTTTTGAAACAACATGTTCACATGCCTTGTTTTGAAACAAGGGTTTCGAAACAAGTTTGTTTCGACCCCAAATGGGGGTTAACTTGTTTTGAAACAACACAGTTGTTTTGAAACAACTGTGCATCGTGTGAACAGCTGAAACCTTATTTCGAAACAACCTCTGTTGTTTCGAAATAAGGAGACTGTGTGAACACAGCCTAAGAGATTTATTTATTGCATGAGCTTTCATGGGAGACTATCCCACTTTGTCGGATGCTTTGAAGAGGGAGAACTTACAGAATTGGATGAAGATAAAAGCAGGTGAGTGTAAGACATGGGTTAAGCACCTAAACTAATATGCAAATTAAATTGTGTGAAAGCAGTGCTGAATCATGACTATGGATTCTTTTCACATTCTAACAGGTAATTTGACTTTACCCTTCCTCTGTATGCTCTCTCCTGGAGTTTGAATCCTTACAAATGCTCTGATTTGCTGTTGCAGTATGACCTGATCCCATGTCTTACACTCCCCTGCATTTATTTTCATCCATATGTGTAAGTTCTCCCTCTTCAAAGCATCTGATGAAGTGGAATGTTCTCCCACAAAAGCTCATGCAATAAATAAATCTGTCAGTATTTAAGTGACACAAGACTCCTTCCTGTTTTTTTTTTTTTGTTTGTTTTTGTTTTTGGTTTTTTTAATACTTAGGGGGCCTTCAGAGTCTGACTGTCAAAAACAATAAAAGGCATTGGATGAAACACATTAGCTGTACCCCATTACATTCTGCTAATAAGTAACTGGGCCAGAAGCATGGAAACGATAGATTTCCCATTCATTTTCAATAGAAAACATGAAAGCTCTAATAATGTGTGACCTCCACTTCTTTTGTCTTTATTTCATGGTATTCACCCAAACAACATGTATTGCTGTAATTGTACTTCCTCTCAAACAAGATGACACTGTAATGTTTTGAGCAACCACAAAACAAATGTAGCTGCTCTTTCAGCTCACTCTAGGGAGTTCAGAAATTTCTTAACCATATTGATAACTCTTTTGAAGGTGGTATGGGATTCAATAAGTGAAGACATTCCTGCCTGTGGACACATGCAGGAAAGTCTCTCTCTTTTGAAGCTGGAAGTATCTGTTCAGTCAGTAGTGAGTTCTGCCACAGGTGCAAAACTGCAGAAATCAGTAGACTCAGATTGGAGAAAGTGAAAAAACAAAACAAAACACACATACACATACCATAAAGGAGAAATTGCAGGCAGAAAGTCAAATACCTTTAAGAAGTATACTATTGAGCCAAAGTCAGTGTGTAAGAATAACAGTTACAGTAATTGACAAGTTTTCTTTCCTTTCTTACTTGCTAGTATATATGTGTTCTATAGTTTGGATACTGAAACATTTGGTTATGTAGTACTTGTAAAGTTTTACTGTATTTTGAACATAACACTCAGGATGAGCCTACAAAAAAAGTGGAAGCTCTTCAATTGTCCAAAGTCCCAAACCCTCTATTTTATTTGCAAAGTTATTATAACATATTATTACATTACTAGCTGTCACCCATCAAAAATGATGGGGGGAAATCAAAAGGGAATTTATGAAATATGTATTTATTTTAATCAATTAATAGGTCTTTATTTACCAATTTTTTTTTTGCAAAAGTTCTATGGGCAGCTAAAACATTTTCTTGGTAGTTTGTATCCTTCATGTAAATATTCAGATTTTCATGGTTTCTTCTCTGAGGGTGCACCACATACAACTGTCTGAAGAGTCAGCATGAAATATTAGAAACAGCTGAAAGCACAGCTAAAAGCTTTATAATTTTGAGAAGTTCCAAAAGGGTCAGCCAAGTCACCAGAGTGAACCATTCCTGGGTTTCACTGGCTATTACTATACAATTTTTAAACCCCTGAACATTTCACCTTTATGAATTACAATGGAGGTATGCAGCTACAAATTAAGAGAGTTGAAGGCTTGTGCTATATTCTTCCTTTTAAAGGAAAATGGCAAATCTCTAGATATGTTAATCTAACCAGGACACACTGTAACTACTGTGCTATGATGATTTATCTTCGTTCTATTCCCAAAAGGAACATGAAATTATTAATTGGCTGAGCACATTACTTTCTTATAATGAAGAGTGTTATTGGATTCCTAAGAAGACAAAGAAAGTGAATCCTATATTTATTTCCACTTATAGTATTTAGAAAAGTTCCTTTGGAAAATCCAGCTATTGGGACTTTCAGAGTGCAGCAGTCAGCTCATACTCACTGCTGAATTGCGCCTGGAAGGTTGCACTGACGATGGCGATTTTGCCATTGTCAGTCTAGACAGACCCTTAAAAATGGCTTTGATTTGCTGTTACAGTGTGACCTGCTCCCTTGACTTACACTTCCCTGCATTTATTTCCTCCCATTCTGTAAGTTCCCTCATCATCAAAGCACCTGATGAAGTGGGATTTTCTCCAATGAAAGCTCATGCAATAAATAAATGTGTCAGTCTTTAAATGACACAGGATTCCTTGCTTGTTTTACTGAACTATTAGGAGTCTACAAGAATGGGGAAGGAGGGCAAGAATGTGAATATGAAGTGTCTATGTAAAAGAACTCTGGTTGCAAATAAGTAACCATTATTTCAAGTGTTCTCTACATATTCCAGCTCATTACTCACCCCTCTCTCCCTAAAAATAAAAATAAATAAATAAATAAATAAAAATAAAAATAATAATAATAATTAAAAAAAAAAAGAGATGGAGAGAAGTCTTTATTGAATAATGACTAAAGAACCACTCTTCCAAATGTAGTGTTCGATTTGGATGCCAGATCCATTGTATTGCATTGTAAAAGTGTGACGTACCTTTCATGTAGCAGACAGGTATATTTCACCTATCTTGGGCCCTCCGTGTAATGCTTGGTGGGTGTTCACTCAACTTCGCCTATTAGGCTACAAACACTAAATTAGTAGCCTTTAGCTCTGGCCTTCTGAGTGGGGTAGAACAGTTAGAAGTCTTTAACCCAAGCCTAAGTCTAATACAGATGGCAATCACTCTCTAAAATTCTGAACTTCTGGGTGCGGCACAGTAATAAGTAGTCTTGAATCTAACTTTCTGGCTAGATCAGAAGACAAGCACAGTCTGGGCTTTAACCTTTTGGGCACAGGAGAGCAATGAACAAGGTTGTAGGACTTCAGGATTAAGGGAAGTCTACAGCCAATCCTGAGTTTATAGTTGGCATCAAAGGGGACGGGAGGACCTGGGCAAACCCTGCCCCCTGGATCTCAGCCTAGGGCCCTGCTAATGATGGGTGGTCCTGCCTCTGGATCAAGGGGGAAACTTAACTCCATTGCTTATCTTCCCAGCAGACAGCTTGACAAAAGGCTGATTCCCATGAGCTACTTCTACCACCTTATATCAGCGTGGCTCCATAGTCAAATCCTCAGTTGTTCCAGGGTAGACAGCAGTCCTGGAAACTCCTCTCTGCTCTTGGTTATCTTCAATGGGGTCCAGGTCTGTAGTTATCCAGTGTCCTGCAGAGGAGTCAATGTATCTGTCTCATTCTCTGGATCAGCCCCAACATAGCTACAGGGCCCTCCCTTTATGCTTTCTATCCTGATCCTGCACTCCTGGCATGAGGGGAAGATATTGGCTTAGTTCTGATCCCCAAGGGACTATAGCAGTCCCCCAGACTCAGAGAGAAGCCACTCTGCCTCACTACATCATTCTTCTGGCAGAATGGGTTCCAAGAGGACCTGGGGAGAGAGCACAGCTTCTCTATAAACATTTTTTTTCAGTACAAAGTTGGACTCACACAGACAGGGACGGAACTAAAATGCCCTGACTTTGAAATGAATAACTTAGGAAACTTGCTGTGACACACTGTACCCCATGTACACACTCTAGTGTGATGGTATGTCATTCATGTTCAGCCTTCCAATGTAACTGTGTGTTGTGTAATGCAAAGTATGTCATGCTCGCTTTTTTTTTGAATGCTTACCACAAACTGAATATTATTGTTATGATAGTATGTTTCTTGAAATATCATATGTATGGTTGTGAAGCTTTGCCAGATAATATTCCCAAATATGTATCTTACTTGGTTTGAAGCAACTCTTGGAATGCACTAAAAACAGAGAAGTAGTTTACATCTTATGAAGGCATGCATAAAACACATGAGCTCTTCCAGGAAAAATGGAATAGAGTAAGCATATGTTAAGGTGAAGATCATTGACTCAGGGCATGGAGAAGACCATGAAGGAAAAATATTGTTGGTCACCTGACCCTGAAGGGGGCAGGTGAGGCTCTGTAGTGGGGCATTTGAAAAAGGGGGACATTTTGGCTTCCTCTCTCTGAGAGGAATCTGGCCACTTAACATCTACAGTTATCCACTTGAGAACTTCTGTGGACCGTGGGTAAATATGAATCGGAGAGTAATTTGGGGTGCTCTACTATCCTGTTTCAGACTAAGTGCTGGAGACTAAAATTACAAGCTTTGAATGAAAGCACTTTTGTTTCCCTGCTTCAATCAACTCTCTGTCAGCCAGACAGCCATGTCCCCATTGATTTATTTCCTGACACTGCCTGTAAAAAGTAAAGATAACAAGAGTTTTGAGTTCAGCAAAACCCCAGGAAACAAACATAGCTTTTGTAAAGGAAAACTATGTCTCACAAATATATTCAAATTATTTGAGGCGAGTGAACAAACATACAGACCAGGGTGAGCCAAAAGAAATGGTGGCCTTGGACTTTCAAAATCTGATTGAATAAGTCCCACACCACGCCAAAGCTTCTAAGCAAACTTGATCACTGTTTAAAAGATAGGAAACAAAGGGTAGGAAAAAAGAGTCAATTTTCAAGGAGAAGAGAGTTATATATTAGGATCTCTCAATGATCTCTAGTGGGGCTACAACTTTTCTATATATTCATAAATAATTTGGCAAATAGATGTGAGATGGCAAAGTTTGCAGAAAATACAAAGTTACCCAGGGCAGTTAAATCCAAAACTGACTATAAAGAATCACAGAGGGATCTCCCCAAACTGGGTGACATGGCAACAAAGTGGTAGATGAAATTCAAAGTTGATTCATGGAAGAACACTAGAAAACGATGCACACAAAACTATGAATTAAAAATTATGACTAAATTAGTTGCTACAATTCAAGAGAGAGCTCTTGGAGTCAATATGGATAATTCTCTCAAAACACCTGCTCAGTGTTCAATGGCAGTCAAGAAAGCTAGTAATGTTAGGAAGGTGGAAGATAAGACAGAAATTATCATACTACTACTATATAAAATCCACCTTGAATTTTGTGTCCAGTTCAAGTATACCCATCACAAAAAGACATATTAGAATTTCAAAAGGTATAGATGAGTTCAACAATAATGATTAAGGTAATGGAACTCCATCTTAGGAGACATTAAAGAGACATGGACTATCATTTTAGGAAGAGACAACCAAGTTGGTTATAAAATCATGAATTATATGGGGAACATGAATAAGAAAAATGCCAATTATGTCTTTCTAGAGTACAAGAAATGGAAGTCTCCTAATGCAAATAGTAGGTACCAGGTTTAAAAAAGAAAAGAAAAGAAGTATTTTTATGTATAATCAACCTATGTAACTCCTTGCCAGATAATAGTCAATGACCAAAACTAAAACTGGACTCAGAAAAAAATTAGATAATTTGATGAAGATTAGGTCCATCAATTGCTACTAGTCAAGATGGTTAAGGACACAACCTCATGCTCTGAGTGTCCTTAAATTTGTTATTTGCAGAAGCTGAAAGTGGATGACAGGGAATGGATCACTCCATAATTTCTTCATTTTATTAATTCCTTTTGAAGCAGCTGGCATTGACTTCCATTGGAAGACAGGGAAATGGGCTAGCAGGACCACTGGTCTAATCCTGTATTGCCATTCATATGTGCTCCCTGTTCATGATTCACATGCACCATTACATTCTGTTTTTACTTATTTTCAGGGATGCAAGTGTAATGTCATACAAACATGCTTTCCTTAGAATTTATATAATATTTCCAGCTATAAGTGATATAAGCATTTTATAGTTCATGAAAATCAGGTGCTTTCTATCTAGTTTTCCTTAGCATTGGGAATGCAAGGCTAACAGGATGATTATTAATTATTTATGCTGGCATATTGTAGACTGGTCCTGCATAGATGAAAATATACAAGTATATTTCTCAGACAAAGCAGGTATGTTTTATAAACTAGTATAATAATAATCAAATTAAAATAATATTTTATTTTAATAACATGCTCTTTATGGCTAAATTTACAAATCATATAGGTTCCATTCAATAATCTTTATGAAATAGAAAATTAAACATGTTCTGGATTTTAATTAGCTTGTCTACAGTACAAAATAATTCATGCAAATTAGGCATGGTTAAACTTCTCTAGTACAAATTTATTTTAGCTTCTTTATGTTTCAGGGGAATAATAAGGAAACTGTCCTTGTGCCCTGACCTGTGCATGGCTATCTTATAGAATTGTATGGTTAGAAGGGACCTCATGAGTTAATGTAGTTCAAACCCCTCCAAAAAAAAAAAAAAAGCAGGACCACTCCCACTAAATCATCCCAGCCAGGGTTTTTTCTAACCAAGCCTTAAATATCTCCAAAGATGGAGATTCCACAACTTCTTTAGACAGCCCATTCCAATGCTTCACCACCCTACTAGTAAGAGAGTTATTCCTAATATCCAACCTCAACCTCCCCAGCTGCTACTTGAAACCATTACTCCTTCTTCTGTCCTCTGTCACTACTGAGAACAGCCAAGCTCCATTGTCCTTGGAGCACCCCCCTCCAGTGTTGAAAGTTGCTATCAAATCCGCCCTCAGTCTTCTCTTCTGCAGGCTAAATAAGCCTAGTTCCCTCAGTCCCTCTTCATAGGTCTCGTGCTCTAGCCTCTTGATCATTTTCATTGCACTCTGTTGGACTCTTTCTGATTTCTCCATGTGCTTTTTGTTGTGGGGAGTCCAAAATTGGACATAGTATTCCAGATGTGACCTCACCAGTGCTGAATAGAAGAGAATGATCATATCCCTCAATCTGCCGGTAACACTTCTACTGATACAGGCCAGTATGCCACTGGCCATTTTGGCAGCAAGAGCACACTGTTGACTCATATGCAGCTTTCCATCCACCAGGACCCCCAGGTTGTTTTCTACAGTGCTGTTACTTAGCTGATCACTCCCCAGCCTGCAGCAGTGCATGGGGTTTTTCCATCCCAAGTGAAGGACTTTGCACTTATCCTTGTTGAACCTCACAAGATTTCTATTGGTCTACTGCACCAATATTTCTAGATATCCCTGAATCCTGTCCCTACCCTTCAGTGTGTCTATGATTCCCCCCAGCTTGGTCTCATCTACAAATTTAGTGACTGTGCAATCTATCCCATCATGCAGATCATTAGAGCAGATGTTTTACAGAACTAGCGCCAGGACTAACCAATAGGGCACACCACTTGCTACTGGTTGCCAACTAGAAATGATTTCTACTCACCAAAACCATTGATCTAGTCAGTTTTCTATCCACCTTACAGTCCACACATCCAACCCACACTTCCTTAACTTGCTGATGAGAATGCTGTGGGAAACCATACCAAAGCTGTGCTAAAGTCAAGGTATATCATGTCAACAGCTCTTCCCACATCCACAAATCCAGTCATCTCATCACAGAAGGCATTCAGGTTGGTCAGGTACAAGTCACCTTTGATCAACCCATGCTGACTCTTCCTCACCACTATTTTCCTCCAAGTGTTTCAGGATGGATTCTTTGAGAACTTGCTCCATGATTTTTCCAGGGATTGAGGTGAGGCTGACCACTCTGTAATTACTCAGATCCTCCTTCTTTCTCTTTCTTGAAGATAGGTAGTATATATGCTTTTTTCTTCACCTCCATCACCTCCCCCATTCACCATGAGTTTTCAAAGCCAGTGTTACTGCTATCTCATTGGTCAACTCCCTCAGCACCCTTGGATGCAGTTTGTCCGGTGCAATGGATTTGTGCACATCCAGCTTCTTTATGTAGTCCCTAACCTGATCTTCCATCAACAAGGGCCTATCTTCTTTTCTCCAATCTTCCATACCCAGTGTAGTGGGCTGGGAGCTGGCCCTCCCTGTGAAAACTGAAGTGAAAAAAGCATTGAGCACTTCAACTTTTCCATCATGAGGTCCATTCACCAAGGGACCTACAACATCCTTGATCCTCTTCTTGTTATGACATATTTGTAGAACCTCTTCCTGTTATCCTTCACATCCCTTGCTAGCTGCAACTCCAATTGTCCTTTGGCCTTTCTGAGTTTATCCCTGCCACCCTGAGGAATAGCTTTATATGCCTCCTTAGTCATCTGTCCAAGCATCCACTTTCTGTACGCTTCCTTTTTATACTTTAGCTCAGTGCAGAGTTCTCTGTTAAGACAAGCCGGGTGCCTTCCACATTTGCTGTTCTTTCTGTTCATCAGAATGGTATCTTCCTGTGCCCTTAGCAGGGTTTCTTTAAAATGCAGCCAGCAGTCTTGGATGTCTTTTCCCTTCAGATCAGCCTCCCAAGGGATCCTGCCCATCAGTTCACTGAGGGAGCAAAAATCTGCTTTTCTGAAGTCCAGGGTCTGTGTTTTGCTTCTTTCCTTTTTTTACGTTAATCAGCATCTTGAACTCTATCATCTCATAGTCACTGCTGCCAAGGTTGCCATTCACGGCTACTTCCTCCATCAATTCTTCTCTGTTTGTGAGCAGCAAGTTGAGAGGTGCAAGGCTCCTAGTTGGTTCCTCCAAGATTTGTACCAGGAAGTTGTCCTCAACATTCTGTCTAGAAACTTCCTGGATTGCCTGGGCACTGCTGTATTGGCCTCCAAGCAGATGTCAGGGTAATTCAAGTCCCCCATGAGAACCAGGGCCTGTGATCTGGAAACTTCTTCCAGTTGTCCATAGAATGCCTTATCCACCTCCTCCTTCTGGTCTGGTGGTCTATAGCAGACACCAACCACAACATCCCCCTTGTTGCCCTCTCCTTTAAACATAACCCACAGACTTTCAATTGGCTAGTTTCCACTTCCATAATGGAGCTCTTAGCAGTCAGAAAGCTCTTTTACATATAGCGCTACTCCTCCCCATCTTCTTCCCTGCCTGTCCTTCCTGAACAATTTATACCCATCTTTGGCAGAGCTCTAGTCATGCAAGCTATCCCACCACATCTCTGTTATTCCAATTATATCATAGTTCTTTGTCTGTGCCAGTACTACCAATACTCCCTGCTTTTTACTCAAGCTCCTTGCATTTGTCTACAAGCAGTTAAAATACCAGGCCGATTGCCATATTTCCCCTATCGATTTTCAGTTTTATTGCATCTACCTCCTTGCATTTTCTCCCAGCATTGTCCTCCCCCTCTAGCCTCAGGTATTAGGGCTTCATTAGGACACCTAAAAAAATCATTTGATCCCCACCCCGTGTTCCAACTACGCTCTCTTTTATCCCTGGTGTTACAGTTTCGACACCCCCCAAGTTCCATCCCTTCCCCCAGGTCTCTTTCATTGTGACTTACCTGTGGGCTTTGGTCTCCTTCCTGCTTCAAACCTAGTTTAAAGCCCTCCTCCCTAGGTTAGCCAGTTTGTGTCCAAATATGCTCTTCCCCTTCGTCAACAGATGGAGTCCATCTCTGCCTAGCAGTCCCTATTCCTGGAAGAGGTAGACCTTATCACATAAGTAACCCTTTGGTTTGCAAAAAAGCATTGCATGTGGTGCCTGTAGTATCAAATCATACCTGGTAAACACAGATTGCCTTATCTATTCATTTTGTGCTTCAAAAAGCTAACCATCACGTTTGTTGTGATAAATCCAATTGTCTATAATGCTTTAAGAAAACCAACCAACCAACCAACCAACCAACCAACCTTCACTTGTGTATATATAAGCAAGACTGTTCGTTGCGTAGGAAATATTTCCAGGTTGAAATATATTCATTTCAAAATGTAGAAAGAGGTTGAAAGTTATATCCACACAATGGCTAATTTATTTCTTGTCCTTCATGATTATTGAAGAATCAGAAAATAATTTGTTTTCAGGTCCATGCCTGGAGTAATTTAATCAAAACCACAGAGAGAAAAATTTTGCCCAGCTTGATTAATCTCAACTGGAACTGATAATTACTTGTAAGTAGGTAACAGAAAAATGGTTTGAATAATATTAAATAAGCCTGAAACTGTATATGTTTCTCAGAAAAAAACAATCTCACACTTTAAAGCAATTTTCAGTTACCAGGCAGGGAATTAAACAAACATATTTCAGAGTGTTGTTTGTGCAATATGAATGATTTAACCTCACTACATAACCATTAACATATCTATGTCTGATTTTCTAGAGTGTAAATTTGTAAACTTAATATTGCCCTAATATAGATGTGTTATGTGATAGAAAGATGAATACTTACTTCAGACAGGTTTTTCAAACTTAAACTAGAGATGAATTTTTGTTATGTCTTACTATATTATATATCCATCCTAAACTCAGAACATTCAGGGACTATCTAAGAGTTGCAGTAGCAATAGAACGATGCTAAGTCTAAGTCTACACTTACATTGGGAAGTGTTGTCCTCAGCGCAATCTTCCATTGAGCAGTCTGCGTATTGATTCGGAAAGTGCCAGAGCAACTCCAGTCCCTGAACCAGAGTAGTGGTAAGTTAATCAAAAGACATTTCTAGTGGGCTTAGCATAGTGTGTGTGGAGTACTTAGTAAGTCATCGGGAGAGAAACATGGTATTTTACTTACCTTCTGTATCTCCTGTCGACTAGTGCTGAAAAGTGGAGAAAGTATGGACTACAGCATAGACTATTTCTACACTATCACTTTTGTCTGTATGACTTGTGATTCAGGTAATTTGAGAATGTTGAAAACAGATGCATGCGGACACACACACATGTACACAATGTAAGTTACACTGAGAGATGCTCCAGTGTCGGCGTTGCCTGTGTCAGCAGGAGAGCTTGTCCCTCTAACATAGACACTGCCATTCTGTGGGAGTGGTTTAATTATGTGGCTGGGAGAGCTTTTTCCTGTCACCATAGGGCAGCTACATGGCAGATCTTACAGTGGCACAGGTGCATCAGTACAGCTGTGGTTCTGTATGCTCCCTAGTGTAGACACAGACTTAATGAAGATGCTACCTATGCTGACAGGAGGGCTTCCTGTGTTTGTAATATATCCCTGGGCTCAGTCTTTGAGCAAAACTATATACCCTGTACATGCATCTGAACAAATTCATCTTCCTACAACAAATCACTGAACAAAAAACATGGTTGGCATCAAGACACCAACTGTGAAATTGCTTGTCTGAAGAAATCAGACTGAGCCCAGCCTAATTGTGTTTAGACCAAGGTAGAACACAATTTATTTTCCAATAAACTGTCAGAAATGATGCTCTTAAAAATAACCTGCACACCAAAACTCACCTTCCTCTGCCATGAATTAATGGATACACCCATTTACTCTGTGCTCTATAATTTCATGCAGTAATAGAGTTACAGAGGGCCTCAAGAAGGAGAAAAAAAAATCCTTCTCTCAACATCTAAAAGACCTTTTTTTTAATTTTGCAGACATTCCTTCCAATATGTGGAATATTCTAAAAAAGTATTTTGCAGAAGTCCTGGAAGATAAAATTTACTGTTTCATATACTTGCACTAGCAGTTAAAGCTCTTGTATCTAACTGTTCTCATGAACTGAGAATTGAAAGTGGCTTAAAAGAATTCATTTTCATGACAGGGTCTAGTTAATCCATTCTTGCGTTATTTTATAATTCATTTTTAATCTTTTTGTCTCCCCAGAGGTATGCTATTCTAATACTATTTTCCACTTCAGATCTTTGCTTTCATTTTGTCCTTATTACAGTATCTGGTATTGCAATCTTAAAATAAAAACAACAGGCATGGACACAGTTTATGTATCTCCCCCCCCATTTTTTATACAGTCATCATTCTGGGAATGAGTTCATATAGCATAATTTCTCTGACCTCAGTGGAGGCACATTTGTTATAAGACAGACATGACAGAATTCTTACATCAATGATAGTTTGTGAAAGACAATATAGTGTCCACTCTGATAGTTTAGGTTGTACTTTTTTTCTTAGAAATTATTATTCTTTGTACCATTATTTATGATATAATAAGCAAAAGCAGGAATTATGAGCCCTGACACACACACACACACACACACACACACACACTGAAAAGACTGTGGTAACAATTAATATTTATATATTACTGTGGGGCAAGCATTGTATGCCCTTCACAGGAGGAGGTTAACCACAACTCCTCTAGAAAGTCAAAATAGTAGGGGATGATTAGGGCAAATGAATGAGGTTCTAACACCTCCAGAAAGGTATCATTGCCTTGGAAGGGTCATATAATTGGGCTCACACTGGATTCTTCAGGACTGAAAAGTCAAGGAAAAGACTTTTCAATAAGTAGTGTGAACTTAAAGTAAGTTGCCAAGTCCCAGAGATCCAGAGGGGCTGTCATGTTAGTATAGTTCAGAAAAACAAACAAGGAGTCAAAGTGCTGCTGGAATCCTTCTTTGTTAAACTAAGTTGGGTGCTGAGCACTTTCATCTTTCTAATCAGTCTATGAATGATTGGTTAACAATGGTGCTCAAGAAAGCCAGTGGGCCATCAAGACTACAAAGAGAAGCACCTGAATTAGAATTGATATGCAGATTAGACTGTGTGAAAGCAGGATTAAATTGTGACTATGGCTTCTTTTCCCATTAGAACAAGTGATTTGACTTCACCCTCCTCAGTGTGTTGTTTCCCAGTGTTTGAATCTTAATAACTACTCTGGTTTGATGTTACTGTGTGGCCTGATCCCATGTCTTACACTCCCTTCCATTTATTTTCATCCCATTCGGTAAGCTCCCCCATCTCCAAAGCATCTGACAAAGTGGGATTTTCTCCTTCAAAAGCTCATTGAATAAATCAACCTGTTAGTCTTTAAGTGCCACAGAACTCCTTCTTTCTTCTTTTGAGTAAGGATTCTAACCCCTTGAAAAAGTTATAAGGAGCAATCTAGCATGCTGGATTTTATGGATCCTATTCTAAGGCACCCAACACACCTTATTCATTATATAGGGATCTGGGCTGCCTAACTCATATTTTGTGAAATCCATTGTGAACAGGGGACTACAAACAGTGAGTTTGAGAAGGATGGAGTTGGTGAAACCCTGAGAAGGAGGCAAAGGTGATCCCCTAGCTGAAGAACCTATTGAAAAACCCATGGTGGTCGGTGGGCGTAAGCCCACCCACTTCTAGAACCCCTCCCCCAGCCTATGGGGAGATGGGACTGGACTGGGTTTCAAAAGAGTATGGGGGACAAATCAAGAAATAACAGGGATGGGTGTGAGGGTCACAGGTTTACAACAAGGATTTCGGAAGGGGTCACCGAGCAGAGAACCCCGGACAGCGCCCACTGCTCCCGAAAGGTGTCAAGGGAGCCAGCGGACACCGCCCAGAGGAACTCTGCCCGGATACGTGCACGGACGAGGGACTGGAAATAGGCCCCAGAGTCGCAGGCCCCTCCGTCAGCCAACCTCCTCTCCCGAGTTTTGTAGGTGGCTACTTTTGCGTAAGCCAAGAGGAGGTTGGTGAGGAGGTCCCGCGACTTTGTGGGGCCACGGATGGGGAGTGCAAAGAGATACAGGTGTGGGGAGAAGTGCAGCCAGAACCTCAGAAGGAGGTTCTGGAGGAGCCGGAAGAGGGGCTGCAACCTGGCACAGTCTAAATAGACATGCACCAGGGTCTCCCTCTCACCACAAAAGGGGCAGGTGTCGGGACAAAGGGTGAACCGCGCCAGGTACACGCCCATGCTCACGGCTCCATGTAGGAGCCGCCAACTGATGTCCCCGGCGGGCCTTGGCGTGAGGGGGGCATACAGACTGGCCCACCGGGGTTTCTCGCCCTCTCTAGGTGGAATAAGGTCCTGACACTTTGTATCCGGGCGGGACGCAAGGGCGAGGAAGTGGATGGTATGTAGCACGAGCGTGTACAGATATTTACGAGGCGCGGTTCAGAAAGAGACCGGCTGCAAATCTAGCAGCTGGCTCGGGGCATGGGGCGGGGATGGCCGGGGGGGGCCGATGGGGCCGAGGCCCAATCAAAAGTTCTGGTGGGCCAGAACTGGGAGGGGGGCGGGGAGTACCCTCTCGCAAGACCTGTTCGAGGTAAACCCGAGCAGTGGGAGGCAAGGCTGCCCTCACCTCCTGGAGTAGGCACCAGGGGGTGTGAAGGGTGGAGAGCCCCATGAGCCGACGTAGCTCATGGAGATACACCCAGTCCCCCCGGGTATAGTCCAGGAGGTTCCGACCCGGGTGATACCTGCCATGACCAACCTCCGCCTCACAGAGGGGGCCTCCGCCACCTGCACACAGAGATGGCGATTGTGTAGCAGGGGCTCCGCGAGGAGGTCCTCCCCCTCGGTGGGTAGAACTGACCTGGAGACTGCGATGAGCTTCCAGGTCCGGAGGAGGTCATGGTAGAAGGCTGGCAGCTCGGAGACATCTCGCGGAACATGTCTCAGGTCGAGATAAAAGAGCTGCCGGTCATATCGGAGCCCTTGGTAGCGGCAGAGGAAGATGCATGCCAAATGGCTCCATGCCGGACTACCTGCACCATAAAGGAGTCTCTGCAGGGCCTGGAGGCGGAAGGTGTGGACCTGGCTGCGGAGGCAGGACAGGCCCTGCCCCCCTTCCTCCAGGGGAAGGCTCAGAACCCCTGCAGAGACCCAGTGCAGTCCTGGCCAGAACCACCTCAGGATTGTCTCCTGGAGGCTAGCCAGAAAACCCGGGGGTGGGGTCAGGGTGTTGAGCCGGTGCCAGAGCATGGACAGGATGAGCTGGTTGATGACCAGTGCCTGTCCCCGAAGGGAGAGGCACCGCAGCAGTCCTGTCCACCTCCGGAGCCGGTCAACAACCCTGCCCTCTAATTCGCGCCACTTGTCCTCCGGGGAGGGATGGGTGGCAGAGAGGTAAACGCCCAGATAGAGCAGCGGACCCACGCCCCACCGGATGGCCTGAAGCACGGGTGGGAGGGAGCTGACTGGCCACCCGGCCCCTACCATCAGGCCAGAGCTCTTGACCCAGTTGACCCGGGCGGAGGAGGCTGCCGAGTAGGTGGCTTGGCAGGCCTCCAAACGCTCCAGGTCGCCCGGGTCCTGGACCACAAGGAGTACGTCATCAGCGTACGCCGACAAGACCAGCCGCAGCCCTGACTCAGGGAGCACCAACCCCGTCAACCTCCGACGGAGAAGACAAAGGAAGGGCTCGATGGCCAGAGCGTACAGCTGGCCCGACAGCGGACAGCCTTGATGAACTCCTCGCCCGAAGCTGACTGGCTCGGTGAGTGTCCAGTTGAGCTTGACCAGACACTCTGAGGAGGCGTACAGCACCTGGAGAAACCCCACAAACCGGGACCTGAAGCCAAACGCCTGCAGGGTGCCCAGGAGATACCCGTGATCCATCCTGTCGAACGCTTTCTCCTGGTCCAGGGCCAGGAGGGCGAATGACAAACCATCCCTACACCCAAGCTCTAAGAGATCCCGGACCTGGTAGAGATTGTCGAAGATGGAACGGCCCGGGACGGTGTAGGTCTGGTCGGGATGGATCATGTCCTGCAGCACGGACCCCAGGCGCAGCGAGATGGCCTTGGCTACTATTTTATAGTCCGTGCTGAGTAGCGAGACGGGACGCCAATTCTGGAGGTTGCGGAGGTCCCCCTTCTTGGGCAGCAGGGCCAGCACCGCCCACCGGCAAGAAAGGGGGAGCTCTCCGCTCTCCTCGGACTCGGCCCAGACGATGGTGAGGTCCAGGCCAAGGACGTCCCAGAAGACACGGTAGAACTCCACGGTCAGCCCGTCCATGCCCGGAGATTTGTTGGTGGGCATGAGACGTAGGGCCTCCGAGAACTCAGCCAGAGTGAGAGGCGACTCCAGCCGGTCTCGGGTGCCCTTGCTGACCGTGGGAAGTTCATTCCAGAGCACCCTGCAGGCGTTAGGGTCGGTCGGATCCGGGGAGAAAAGACTGGCGTAGAAGGCCCTGCCCCTTCCACGCATCTCCTCCGGACCCATGAGGGGGGTGCCATCTTCCGCCAAAAGGCAGGTGACGTCCTTTTTAGTCCCCCTCCGTTTCTCCAGGGCATAGAAGAAGCGGGAGCCACGATCCATCTCCCGAAGGAGCTGGATGCGAAAGCGAACAAAGGCACCCCGGGCCTGGAGGTTCTCGAGGGTCTGCAGCTCCTCCCACTTCTCCCAGTGCGCCTCGCAGAGTGATGGATCCCCGGGGCTGGTGGCCAGGCGCCTCTCAAGCTCCAAAACCTCCCGCTCCAGCTGCTCTATCCCCGCATCCCTCCGCCGGCTGGCCCCCCAAGTGTAGTCACGGCAGAAGAGCCGGGCACGCACCTTCCCCACATCCCACCAGCGCCGCGCCGAGGGAAAGGCAGCCCTCTGCCACCTCCAGGCCAGCCAAAACTCCCGGAAGTACGCTACGAAGCCCACATCCTCCAGCAGGCTATTATTAAAATGCCAATAGGCCGGCCCCGGCCTCTCCGCCGAGAGAGAGACCATCACGGTCACCAGGTGGTGATCCGTGAAGGGGGCCGGCCGAACGCTGGAGGAGTGGGCCCGTGCCAGATGGTGTCGAGACAGATAAATACGGTCCAACCAGGAGTGGCACGACCGATGGTCCCCCACCCGGACATAGGTGAAGGTCACCTCATTGTCCGGGTGGTGGTCGCGCCAGACATCCACTAGGGAGTGATGGTCAATCACCTCCCGGAGGACGTCTGCGGCGGCCTGGCACGGCTCGGTCCCCGTGCGGTCCCGTTCCTCAAGGATGGCGTTAAAGTCCCCACCGAGGACCAGGCACTCTTGAGGATCCAAGGTGCCGAGGAAGGCGGCCGCCTGCTGAAAGAATTACAGCCGCTCCGGGCCCGATGTCGGGGCATAGACGTTGACCAAATTCAATGCCAGCCCCTCCATTCGGAGCCGGAGGTGCAGCAGGCGGCCCGGCACAACCTCGGCAACCCCCAGCACCTCAGGCTGTAGGCCGGGGGAGAACAGGGTGGCCACACCGCCAGAGCGGGTGGACAGATGGCTTAAGTACACCCCGTTCCCCCACTCCAGCTGCCAACTGGCCTCGGCGGCTGGATCCGTGTGGGTCTCCTGCAGGAAAACCACAGAGTACCCCCCGTCCTGAAGGAAGGAGAGAACCTGGGTCCTGCGGAGACCCCACCTACAGCCTCTAGCATTTAATGTGGCAAAGGTGACGGGTGCCATGAGGAGGGCTGGGGAGGATCCTCAAAGGTGATGGGAACACCAGCAGCCTCCGTCGGGCCACGCAGCAATCCGTGACTGACCCCAAATGTCATGAGGGAGTCACGGAAGCTGCGGGCCCTTTGGTAGGCCGCGGCATCCCGTTTCCCAGTCCCTTTGCCCTCCTTCAGTATGGCCCGCACGGTCTGGAGGACAAGGTGGAAATTCCCCCAGCGCTGCAGGGCGAGCTGCACCCGGCTCCTGGCCCCACGAGTGTTCTCCAGGAACGTGCGCAGCTCTTCCTGCAGCGCCTGGGGGTCCGGGGTTAGAGGCTCCCGGCCGTCCTCCGGTCGGGTCCCAGTGTTGGCCCCACAGTCAGCCGGGAGCATAAGACAGGGCGCAGAGCCCCGTCTCGGTGCCGATGGTGTGGGCACCATAGCTCCTGGCTGAACCCCCGGCACCAGAAAGGGTGGCGGTGGAGGGAAGACAGCAGCCCCAGAGATGGAGGGGGCCACAAATACCACCTCCCGGGAAGTGGTTGATGGAAGGGGGAAAGCCACCATCCCGGGGGTGGCAGTAATAGGGGATGGTGCTGGGGCTAGGGTAGGTAAGGGGGGGACAGTAAAAGGAGGGATGGGATTGAGGCCAGGAAAAGAAGTGACGGAAAGAAAGGGAGGAGTGGTTGTGGGAACAGGGGCCTCGGTAGTCAAACCACCAGGGTGCGGCTCCCCTTGACCGGGCACGGGGTTTTCCAACAAGGAGTGAGGAACGGGATCTGTGCTGACGCTGGGTGTGGGAGTTGAGTATGTTTGGTTCACCACATCCTCAGCATCAGACACGGGGGAATAGACGAGTGAGGGAAGGGGCAGCTGTCCCCCCAGGGACAACACCCCAGGACCTGGCTGCTCAGGGCTGGCCGTCGCCTCGAGGGGCTCGGCGGCCGCCACAGGAAGATCTATAGCAGCCGGGCAGGTGAAGCAACCCGGGGGTGTCCCTGGGATAGAAGCAGGGACAGCAGACGGGGGTTCACATTCGGGTTGGGTCTGGGGCAAGGGAGGGGGTGACGAGATGTCATTGCCACCCAGATCAAGGCCCGCTGGTAGAGGGTCGTCCTCCCTTGGGGCTACCAAGGTCAGACCCAGGGCCTCGATCTCTGCAAAGATGGAGCCCATTTCTCCCCCCGCCTCAGCTGCTGATGGTTCTGGAGGGACAGGGGTGGCTCCATCCGCGGCCTCCCCAGGAAAGGGATCAACAGGGGCCTCCTGTACGGGGGCAGCGCTGCACCCCTTCTCTACTGCGCCCATCTCCTCAGCCGGAGCCTCCTGCTGGACCTCACCAGAGGGTGCAGCAAGTGGGTCAGCATCATTGATGGTATTAACAGATGCGGTAGCATTGGCCCCCGGAAAAAAATCCGGGTGGCCTCCTCCGCATCTAAGGTGCTGGGGAGGGACAGAGCCTTCTTGCACTTGCTGCGGACCCTCTGGGGGAGAGCCCGGCCCTCTAAGATGGAGTCTGAGGGCCAGCCAGCAGGGGCGGGAACAGGCAGCAAGGGCGAAGGCTCTTGGGGAGAAGGAACCAGGGGAGGGACAACAAGGGGATGGGAACCCTCCCCCTGGGGTGCGCCCTCTCCCATATCTGGGGTCACCACCGCGGCTGCTGCCCTCTCCTCTCTGGGCCCCATCCCAGATGGTTCAGTATGGGCGGCGACGGGGCCCGGCCGCTCCTCTGGGCATGGTTGGGCTATGGACCCCACGGCCTGAGAGGCAGAGGCAGCTGTGTTCCTCGATGGAGGAGAGGCAGCTTGAGTGGCCGGGTGGGCAGGGTCGCCGGCGGTGGTGCGGCCAGTGCCTGTATCAACTCCGGGGGGCCCAGTTGCTCCCTCCTCATGCTGGGTCAAGGGGAAGTCCCTCTGGATGTGCCCCGTGGCCCTACAGAGGAAGCACTGGGCCTCCCCCGAAGAGTAAAAAATTTTATAATGGGCCCCTTGATGGGGCACCAGAAAGGACCCCTCCAGCGCCACCCCGTCACGCGCCCCCACCGGCAGCAGTTGGATTTGCACCTGCCAGTGGAAGGACAAAATGTGACGGAGGGCGGGGTCCTTACAGCCCAGTGGGAGAGGGCTGATGATAGATATTGGCTTCCCCAGGGTGGAGAGAAGGGGAAGCAGGGCGGCATTGGGGAGGAAGGGAGGAACGGAAGTAAGGACCACCCGTACGCCCAGGTCCTCCAAGGGTTCCACTGGCACGTGGACACCCCCCACCGCCAAGCCCCTGACCACCGCCTCCTGTGCGGCGGCCTCCGATGCCAGGAAGAATACCATCTTCCCGAACATCTTGGAGGCTGCCACAATGGCCGAGGGCCCCACCACCCTCACCATCGCCCGCACGTAAGTTTCTATGTGGGGTGAGGCAGCCACCAGGAGGCAGCGAACACCATGCCTCCTGGTCAAAGAGGGGAAGGGGCCCCGGCCCCCCGAGGTCGAATTCGAGGAGGCGGTGCGGGCTGATGTTGTGGCGGTGGGTGGAGGGGTGGCAGCCACCTGGGCATACGTTCTGGGGGCAGAAGGACCCCCAGAACTGGTGGAGGGAATGGCAGGGGAAGAAGGGGCCGCAGCCGGTGGACGGGCTGCGGGAGCAGCAGGGCCCTTGCTCGCCTTCTTTCCCTTGCTCTTTTTTCCGACCGAGGAGGTTGGGGCAGCAGTAATAGAGGCCCCTCCCATGCCCGCTGCCACAGGTGCCCTAGTAGGGGCACCAGAGTTGGTAGGAATGGCATCAGTGGTCAAAGGGGCAGCCGCAGGGAGGGAGGGAGGGGGGAACAGGCTGTGGGAGAGGTTCAGAGGGAGCTGGGGAAGTCTCCATGTTCCCAAAATGGAGGGAACAGGAGGGGGTACCTGGGGATGGGTAGGCTGGGGTAAGGGAGAGAGAAGGGGGGGGACCAGGCAATGGAAGAGGGGTGGATAAGGGATGGATTATATGGGAGTTAAGGGGTGGCAACCACTCCTCCCTGCTAGGCTGCAGGCAAGGGAGGAGGGTGCCAGGGAAGGAAGGACAAGGGGCTTACATGGGCTAAGAAGGGCCGGCTCCTCCGGCTGCACTGGGTGGGGCGGGTATCACAGATGTGTCGGGGGGATGCAGTGCATGGGGAATAAACAAAAAGGAATCAGGGACCTATGGCCTGGCCAACTCTGGTTGGGGGTGAATGGTGCAAGGGTGGGGCTGATGGGTGGGGCAGGGAATGCAAAAAAAAGGGAACAAACTCTCAGGGCTGGGGTGGGGCAGTAACATTAAATGAAAATCTAAGGGTTAGGGAGGGGTCTGCGAGGGACAGGGAGCACCGAGCCAGCTGGAGGGCAAGGGAACGGAGGGGAGGCCCTCCAGCCACCGGGGGCGAGGGGAGGAGAAAAGAAAAAAAGGGGGGGGGGACTAAACTACAGGAAGGGGAGCTGCTACTGCTGGGAAAGGAGTGGTTCCATGTTCCCTGCTGCTGCAAAAAGCCCAAAGGTGTTAAAGGTGGAAAATTGGGAGCCTGCTGCCTTCTTGGTGGTGAGAGGGGAGGCCAGGGAAACAGCAGCTGGGGGTGGTGGTGGTGGTAGTATTGAGACTAGAATTTTGGTAGCTCACCCCCAGCTGCAAGCAGCAAAGTCTCAGTTCTTAGAGGCCTCTCCTCAGTGGTGGTGGTGTTCTCTACCTGTAGAGGCAGCAGGCTCCAGGAGCAGCAGCAGCAGCAGGGACTGGCTGGCTGGCAGAAGAGGTGGTCTTCTCCAGATGTTAGTGAAAGTTTCCTTCTTCTCTGGCTCTCCCCCCCCCCCCCACAGAGTAGGGGGGTGGGAGGGAGGGAGGGAGGCCATCCAGCCACAGCAGCAGCAGCAGCAGCAGCAGCAGCAGAATCAGGAGCAGGGGAGGAAAGGGTAGCAGGAACAGTGGCGGTGGTGGTGGAAGCAGGAGGAGAGCCAGGAGCTGGTCAGGCAGAGGGTGTGTCCTCTGCTCCTCCCTCTCCCCAGCTGAAGAAGCATGGGAGAGAGTGAAGCTTGGGTGAGTGAATTCCTGACTGTGCATTTGTGTCTTTACCTATAGCTAATTTGATATATTTATCAGTTACTTTAGGAATTGGGACTGTGATTGTGTGATAGTCTGGGGGCAGTTTGTACCCTGTTCCCTTCTCACCATTGATAATCCTCAATCAGCCTCGTGATCATCATTCCCCTGTGTGCTTAACAAGGGGCAAGGGCTGACCTAGGCAGAGAAGGCCTTAAAAGGCAGAGGCTAAGTGACCTGGGGACTGCAAAAAAGGGGAGTTTGAGAGGGAGCTGGTGAAGCTGCAATGGTGAAGAGAAGCCACACTGCTTATGCTAGCATCCCTTCTGTCTCCTCCACCAGCACCTGCATCCTGATAGACATTCTGACTGTGGATGTCCCTACTTGAGATCCTAGTGTGGACGTGCATGCTCTGTAGCCTGCACTTCCCTATCACAAACAATCAGGCTGGGGAGCTGAATCAATGTGACAAGTGCCTTCTTGTGGAATCCCTCAGGAGGCAGGTAGGAGAGTTACAGGAAAAGGTGTCTAGGCTCAGGATTATCCTTGATAGCATCCACGAGGAAACACGCAAGGATGAGGATACTATCCAGGTGCAAAGACGACTGCCGCACCACCGGAGAAGAATCAGATGCCTATGGCAAAGGGAGGACACTGGCAGCTGGTTAACTCTGGCAGCAGACAGTGCTCCACCCCTGATCCCATCCCACTATCCATTGTGGTGAAGAACCATTACGTGGCACTAGAGACAATGGATGAGGTGCAAGAGGAGACACCATGAACCCCCGAGGCTGGGAGGATCACAACCACCACACCCAGGAGAAAACACTGGGTTTTGGTGGTTGTGGACTCTCTTCTCAGGAGGCACCCATCTGTTACCCTGACAAAACTTTTTGGGATGTATGCTGCCTTCCAAAGAACCGTATCCAAGACATTATGGAGGGATTGTCGAGAATCATCTGTCCCACTGTAGTGGTCACCTACTGGAAGACATTGTCACGTGTTAGTTTAGGGTGGCCAGGGGGATAGTGGGCCCCGAGAGCCTAAACCAACTCATAGCTATGCTGGGCTATTAGCTAGAAAGTGCAATTGCCAGCCTCCTTTGGAAAAGAGGAAGTCACCACACATACAAGTGGCAACTCCCCCCACCCCCCGAGGGGGTATTTAAACGGTCTGAGCTAGCTTTTTTTTTTTTTTTTTCACTTTCTCCTTTACTGCTGCTTTTGCTGTTAAGCAATGTTAACTTGTTTGTGTCTGGGTATAAAAGGAAATTCCCCAGGAAGGAGGGGTGGGAGTCTCTCTCGGGTCTGATGACGCCAAGAGTTGGGGGTCTCGGTCCATTTGAAGGGGGCCACTCACCCCGAGGTGGCAGTGTAGCCACTCACACCAGGACATGGCTCTCCCCTGGGTTATGTGATGGTGAGTGTTAGAGTTTAATTTGGCTGTAATCCAATAAAGTTTGTAGTCTGCTTCATTCCTGACTCAGCTATTGTCTTCATGCGGAATCCTTGAACCTGTCCCGATCCTGCTTGCGACATCTGGCGTAGTCAGCAGGATTCTGCAGTGAGACTCCTGTTCTGGAAGAAGCAGGGTGGACCAGAGATCAGGGCAGTATCCCAGGCTGGCCAGCGACCAGCAACTGGACCACTGTTGCCCAATAGCTGAATAGGTGTGCCCCGCCTGTAGCTTGGCCTGAGGTAGAGGGGAAAATCACCCCTGAAACAATAGTGAATGCATTGAGGGGCCCCGGGCTGGAGAATAGAGGGACGGGGTGCTGGAAGGGAAGCAGACCTGTGGGATGGGTCTTGCTGACTGCCCCCTGATCCTTAGATGTGGGACTACTGGAGAGAGTGGCTGTTTTGCTGGACTCCCAGTGTAAGCTCCAAAAGCTAGCAGGAAAGGGCGCCAGTCTCCATGACACTGGGCCCGTGGAGTGGAGTCGCGTGACCAACTGACTGAGCAAAACCAAGGTGGGTAAGAGGCATGTGAAAGTTCGGAGGCATGGAGGATGAGATCGAGCGGGTGGAAGTGCTAAGAGCCCACCCGGTGTCCTTAAGTGGTGGGCCCGGTGCCTCAATAGACTCCCGCAAGCAAGGGGAATACCTTGGCAGGAACGTGCCATACCCAGCTAAGGAAAAGGAAAAACCTGGTAAGACGGTGCCAGCTGCATTGCTTAAGTGGGCAAGAGGGGGCATGGGACAGGGGGAGGCCCACCGAGTCCCTAAACTCCAGATTGGAGGGGTGGAAAATCCCAAAGTTTTGGTGAAAAAGGGAGTGTGTCCCTAAGGACTGACCTGGTATTTTGTAGGGTGAGCTGGGTGGGGGACCCATATCCTTAGCTCTCCATCACTGCATATTGACGCTGGAGGGGGGAGTCCCTGGAGGGGAATCACCCTAGCAACTGCCCAATGACCATCCTGTTGGGTATTTTTGTCTAGATGGTATGATGGCAGGTGGTAATGGATGGGTTTGGGGGATGTTTTAGCAGGTGAACCCCCTTTTTAGACCCAAGCCATGGTCACCTCTGCCCCAGAGGGTATTTTAGGTTTGAGAAACCATACTTTTAAAACCAGTGGATTGACTGTATTTGTGTTTTTATTAAACAGAGAGAGAGAAACCCTCTTCCCCCCCATCTCCATTCTATGCTCCTCTCAATAGGTTGTTGGTGCAGCCCCACAGAAAGAAACCCAGCTTCCTTTTAAAGCACTGTTGTGGTATCCTGAACAGGGTTGTTGGAGCCAGCGGGGAAATAGTAGTGCATTTGGTACAGGGGCTGGGAGGAAGGGTGCAGCAGGTAAACAACTTGACAAAGAGGGTCAGCAGCCTGGAACAAAAAAAAAAAAGGGGGGGGGGGCAAGCTAGGAAAAAGCAATTGGTAACTAAGGCGCTTAACCCCACCCTGCTAGGAAAAAGCTATTTTGGCTCTCTTGAGGGACAAGAGTACAATCAAAGGGTGCTAAGGCAACTAATAAAGAATCAGCTTAAACAATTGGCCAAGGTGGTGGGGTGAAGGCAAAGAGAAAAAAAAAAGGGGGTAATCAAAACAAACCAACAAACAGCGCCCACCTCAGATGGCCCAACCGAGAATTAGGCGCTTATTAATTAATTTGAAATTTGTGGGGATTTAAAAAAAAACCTGGGCATGAATTTTTCGCCTGCCTCCCCACCCCAGCACAGGCGCGGTTGGTTGAGTGCTGTGAGAGAGAAGAGGAAGGGGGGGGCTGGCAGTTCTGTTTTTACTTCTTTAGGCAGGCAGGCTTTGTAAGTCAGAGCTGTTGTTTAGTTTTTTTGTTTTAGAGCACTGAATGGGGATGCATGGCACTCTTGCAATGTGTGCCTAGTGCCTACAATGTTTTGGTAGCCGATGTGGGCACCGTCTATGTTTCCTTTACCAGGCTACTGATGTGGCCTTGATGAAGGTTAGTTTAAGTGCTACCCTGTTGGTCTGGTCCCTGACCCCTAATGGGGCGTAAAAATTTGGCAGCCTTAACAAAAACCCAAGGAGGGGTCATCTGACCCCAAACAAACAAACAAACAAACAAACAAACAAACAAACAAACAAACAAACAAACAAACAAACAAACAAACAAAACCCTGCTTGTTTTAGCAAAGACCAAAATTTGGAGTTGTTTATCAGAAAGTTTCCCTGAAAGTCAGCAGGTTGCCACATCTTAAAGTCAGCACACTGGAACACCCCCGCTGAAACACTGAAATAAAAGAAGTTGTGGCTTTCCCCGTGAAGAGCCCCTTAAGACAATGACTGGTTCAAAATAGTTTTATCAATTGTATTATATATTGTTTTTGTGTTTTTTGGGTAGTGACACTGGACTACATTGGAGTGGTACCATCAAAGTAAAAAGTTAAAAGAACGTTGGCTGTTGGGGGCAATGTGCTAGCATGTTGATAGGATGGTTTTAGGTGTGGTGGTTATTGTATTGTGTAAATTATTTGGTTCTGTGTAATTGCTTTGCAGTGGCAATTGAAAAAGTATTTGGATGGTGAGGAGACACCATAAGCTGAGGAATTTTTGTTAAGTGAAAATTTGTTCGTTGTAATGACTATGATGCTTGGGCTATTTTTAGGTGATTTTCTGCTGATGTAGATGTTCTTTGAATATTAGACACAAAGTGCTGCAGCTCCAAGGCTGAGTGTTCCCAGCACCATTTACCTTCCCTACTTGCAGGCCCCACATTGCCTCACTGTGCAAGTGCAACATCATTGATGAAACCTTTTTATAGGGTGGTACCCAAATGTGACCAGATTTTTAAATGTTGTTTATTCTATTGTAATCCTTATTGTACTATGTGTGCTGTTAATTGTTATAATCTGTTATTTCTATTGTAGACTAAAGCATGAAGCTGCAAAAATTGAAGCTTTGCAAAACTGGGTGGTGGGCTATCAGCCCCTGGCATCCCCTAGCCAAGCGGGTGGAATGTAATGGCACTGGTCACTTACCAGAAGACATTTTCACGTGTCAGTTTAGGGTGGCCAGAGGGATGGCAGGCCCCAAAAGCCTGAACCAAAGTAAAGTCATGCTAAGCTGCCAGCTGAAACTGCAAATTGCCAGCTTCCCCTGGAAAAAAGAGGAAGCTGCTGAAACACAAGTGGTAGCCCAACTATCCCCCACAGTTGAGGGGGGAGTACATGTCTATCTCAAGCAAAAGGCTTGTTCTGCTTTTGGCTTTTGCTCTTTAGGAACCCTAGCTTGTTTGTATCAGGATATAAAAGGGAAGCCACTAGAAAGGAGGGGCGAGAGTCTCTCTCAGGTCTGAAGACATCGAGAGTTGGGGGTCTCGGTCTGTTTGAAGGGGGCCACTCACCCTGAGGTGGTGGTGTAACCATTCATGCCAAGATATGGTTCTCCCATGGATTACATGATGGTGAGTGCTAGGGTTTAATTTCGCTGTAATCCAATAAAGTTTGTAGTCTGCTTCATTCCTGGTTCAGGTGTTGTCTTCACATGGAATCCTTGAAGCTGTCTCGAGCCCTGCTCAAGACAACCACTGACTACTACCCTATGCTACTCATCAATGTGGAAACCAATGATACTGTGAGAGATGACCCACAGTGGATAAAAAGTGACTACAGGGCTCTGGGAGCACAGATGAAGGACTTCAGAGCATAGGTGGTGTTCTCCTGGAATCATCCACTCAAGGGTAGGAGCCTAAGCAGAGACAAATGCATCTTGGAGGTGAATGCCTGGTTACAAAGATGGTGTTGTCAGGAGGACTTTGGCTTCCTTGACAATGGGGTGCTGATCTAGAAAGAGGGATTGCTAGGCAGAGATGGACACTATCTGCTGAGGAAGGGGAAGAGCATATACGGATGCAGACTGGCTGACCTAGTGAGGAGGGCTTTGAACTAGGTTTGAAGGCGGAAGGCAACCAAAGCCTACAGGTAAGTCACAATGTGGGAGACCTGGGGGAAGGGATGGAACTAGGGAAGTGCCCGGACTGTAACACCAGGGATAAAAGAGAGGATAGTTGGAACATAGGGTCAGGAGGGAAATCAAATAATTATCTTGGGGGTCCTAATGAAGCCCTAATACTTGAGGCGCGACAACACCAAGAGAAATGCAAGGAGGTAGATCCAATAGAACTGAAAATAGATAGGAGGAAATAGGGCAATTGGCCTGGTATTTTAGGTGCTTGTAGACGAATGCGAGGAGCCTGGGTAACAAGCAGGAAGTATTGGTAGTATTGGCACAGACAAGGAACTATGATATAATTGGAATAACAGATCTGGTAGGATAGTTTGCATGACTAGAGCTCTGCCATGGATGGGTATAAATTGTTCAGTAAGGACAGGCAGGGAAGAAGATGAGGAGGAGTAGCACTATATGTAAATGAGCTTTCTGACTGCTAAGAGCTCCATTATGGAAGCGGAAATGAGCCAGCTGAAAGTCTGTGGGTTAAGTTTAGAGAAGAGGACAACAAGGGGGATGTCGTGGTGGGTGTCTGCTGAGGTATTCTATGGACAACTGGAAGAAGTTTCCAGATCACAGGCCCTGGTTCTCATGGGGGACTTGAATTGCCCTGACATCTGCTGGGAGGCCAATACAGCAGTGCCCAGGCAATCCAGGAAGTTTCTGGACAGAATGTTGAGGACAACTTCCTGGTACAAATCTTGGAGGAACCAACTAGGAGCCTTGCACCTCTCAATTTGCTGCTCACAAACTGAGAAGAATTGATGGGAGAAGTAGAAGTGAATGGCAACCTGGGCAGCATGACCATGAGATAGTAGAGTTCAAGATGCTGATTAACGTAAAAAAAGGAAAGAAGCAAAACACAGACCCTGGACTTCAGAAAAGCAGATTTTTGCTCCCTCAGTGAACTGATGGGCAGGATCCCTTGGGAGGCTGATCTGAAGGGAAAAGACATCCAAGGCAGCTGGCTGCATTTTAAAGAAACCCTGCTAAGGGCACAGGAAGATACCATTCTGATGAGCAGAAAGAACAGCAGATATGAAAGATGTCCAGCTTGTCTTAACAGAGAACTCTGCACTGAGCTAAAGCATAAAAAGGAAGCGTACAGAAAGTGGATGCTTGGACAGATGCCTAAGAAGGCATATAAAGCTATTCCTCAGGATGGTAGGGATAAAATCAGAAAGGCCTAAGGACAATAGGAGTTGCAGCTAGCAAGGGATTTGAAAGATAACAGGAAGGGGTTCTACAAGTATGTCATAACAAGAAGAGGATCAAGGATGGTGTAGGTCCCTTAGTGAATGGGGTTCGTAGCCTCATCATGGAGGATGTGGAAAAGACTGAAGTGCTCAATGCTATTTTTAACTTCAGTTTTCACAGGAAGGACAAGGAGAGAAGATAGGCCCTTGGTGATTGAAGGTCAGGTTAGGGACTACTTAAAGAAGCCGGATGTGTACAAGTTCATGGGGCCAGACAAGCTGCAACTGAGTGTGCTGAAGGAGTTGGCTGATGAGATAGCAGTACTGCTGGCCTTCATCTTTGAAAACTTGTGGCATATAGGGGAGGTGCCGGAAGACTGGAAGAAAAGCAAATATACTACCTATCTTCAACAAAGTGAAAAAGGAGGATCTGGGTAATTACAGAGCTATCAACCTCACCTCCACCCCTGGAAAAATAATGGAGCAGGTTCTCAAAGAATCCATCCTGAAACACTAGGAGGAAAATAGAGTGGTCAGGAACAATCAGCATGTATTTACCAAAGGTATATCATTCCTGACCAACCTGATTGCCTTCTATGATGAGATGACTGGATTTGTGGATGTGGGAAGAGCTATTGACATGATATACCTTGACTTTAGCAAGGCTTTGGTACGGTTCCCCATAGTATTCTCATTGGCAAGTATGGGATGAATGTGTGGAAAATAAGGTGGACAGAAAACTGACTAGGTCAACTATTTCAGTGAGTAGAAATCAATGGTTCCATTTCTAGTTGGCAACCAGTAATGAGTGGTGTGCCCCAGTGGTTGGTCTTTGGACCAGTTCTGTTCTACATCTGCATTAATGATCTGGATGATGGGATAGACTGCACAGTCAGTAAGTTTGTGGGGGGAATGGTAGACATGCTGGGGGGCAGGGAAAGGATTCAGGGAGACCTAGGGAAATTGGAGCAGTGGGCCAATAGTAATCTTGTGAGGTTCAACAAGGACAAGTGCAAAGTCCATCACTCGGGATGGAAAAAACCCATGCACTGCTACAGGCTAGAGAACAATCAGCTAAGTAGCCACACTGTAGAAAATGTCCTGGGGGTCATGGTGGGTGGGAAGTTGGATAAGAGTCAACAATGTGCTCTTGCTGTCAAAGAGACCAATGGTATATTGTGCTGCATTAGTAGAAGAGTTGCCAGCAGATTGAAGGATGTGATCATTCCCCTCTTTTCAGCAATGGTGAGGCCACATCTGGAACACTGTGTCCAGTTTTGGGCTCCCCACTACAGAAAGGATGTGGAAAAATTAGTAAGAGTCCAGCTGAGGGCAACGATAATGATCAAGGGTCTGGAGCATGAGACCTATGAAGAGAGACTGAAGGAACTAGGCTTATTTAGGCTGCAGAAGAGAAGACTAAAGGGGGATTTGATAGTAAACTTCAACTACTTGAAGCAAGGAGGATGGAGCTTGGCTGTTCTCAGTAGTAACAGGGGACAGAAGAAGGAGCAATGGTTTCAAGTTGCAGCTGGGGAGGTTGAGGTTGGATATTAGGAAGAACTTTCATACTAGGAGGGCGGTGAGGCATTGGAATGGGCTGTCTACGGAAGTTGTGGAATCTCCATCTTTGGAAATATTCAAGACTTTTTTAGACAAAACCCTGGCTGCGATCATTTAGTGGGAGTGGTCCTGCTTTTTTTGGAAGGGGGTTGGACTAGATGACCTCATAAAGTCACCTCGAACCCTATGATTCTATGATTGTTCCAGTGATTTTCTAGGTGCTAAAAGTGAGGGACAGCAATGCCTCACTCCCTTTTGGTGACAATGACAGTGCAAATCATTCAGTACCACTAACACAAACTGAAGCACATTTATCTTGTTCAGTTTGCAACAAGAAATACTAAAAAACAATATAAAGATGAGTGAATTTCCACTTAGCTTTCAAGTTTAATTCTTCGGAACAGGGATCTTCAGTAATCAGGGGACAATAACAGAGCTACAGAATAAGGGGTGAGAAACCACCATTATTTTCTGGAGCAGTAGTATTCAGAATTCTTTTTTGGAGCACCTGATACCAAAAAAAAAGTGGAAAGAATGTGTACAGATCAAAAGAAAAAAAAAGTGATCTAGTCTCTTATCTTGAGATATCACTCTCCTAAGCCTCTTAAAATTCTTTTTGATTTATTTTTATTTTATTTTTTTAAGTCTCCACTGGCACGTTTAAGACCCAGCAGTGATGCAGGTCTACTGATCGCAGCAAGATTGAGATTGTTGTACCAACAAGGCTCAGTCATTTTATCTCTGTGTTCTTTAAGTCTATTATGAGAAGTGTAAAATGACACAAAGTGTGAAATATTTGAGCCGATCTGAACCCTTGTGTTTACACTACAGCTTTCATCAGTGCTGCCATTCATGAAGAAATACACATCTGATGAATACTATTGTGAATTTACTCTCTGTCTGTGTTCAGACACAGGGATTATTTCGATACAAGTTGTGTCGAAACAAACTTGTATTGAAATAATGCCTTATTTCAAAATAACTTAGTCCAAATTAACAAAAAGTTATTTTGAAATAAGGGAAAAGGCGGGAAACGAAATAGCATGTTGACACTGTGAACATGCTATTTCGCTTCCGGAGGGGGCTGCAGGCACCCGCGGGCTTCAGCGCAGCCCAGCGCTGCTCCCCGCCGGCTTAAACCCCAGGCTGCCCCTAAACCCGCGCTTTTGTTTTACTGAAGTAGACTAAGACGGCTACCCGTTTGGATCTGTAACATAGAGATAACTTTGATTGGTATCTATAAAGATACGTATGGTCCCATTTAAAAAAATGTAAAATGAAAGGGATAGAAAACATTCTTCACGGCAAAACCAACCTATAGGAAAACAAACCTATAAGAAACTTTCCCCAATAAAGTTCAATCCATAAATACCTATTGCAAGTTAAGGTACAAGAAAAAGCACACAGAGGAAGGGTAATCAAAACTTATACAGAGATCACAAGGCTTGTGGAGGACTGAAATGGAGTATTTGTGTTGGTGGAGTCAGAAAATTAATCCAAAGAAGTCACAGAAAAGTCTTCCTTACACATGTGGTAGAAAGGTGCCTCATGACCCTGATTACCTTCGGGAAGCATCACAATATGGCAACCCCTGTATTCTTACCATTTCAGTATTTGAATAGCTTTTCCAGTGCTAGAGCACAGTGTGCACAGTCCTTTAAATACTATTTAATCCCATAAAGCCATATCCTTCACTTCACGTCAAGCATCATTCCCCTATACTTCAGCTAGCATAATACCTACATAAGAATTGAAGGGATTTGTCTATAAATGGTGTGGAAGTGGTATGTAGTGTTTTACACAGCCTCTTATAAAGACATGAAATATACAGTAAATAGCTTAAAATCTGGGTCCAAAACTAAAAGCAAAAACACTTCCATTTGCTTTCAATTCATCCATAACCCATACTATCCAGTTACTTTTCCTAAAACTATGTTTTTCCAGCATCTAAAATTCAATTGTATGTATATCTGGAGCTAATGGAAAACACTTTTCAATTATTTACCTCCAGTCAAAAATTATTAATTTAATTTAATTTCTTTCAGCAGTGTTCATATTAAAAATAAAAAAATACTCCCTCCCCCAATAGCTGTCAGCCCAAAATGTGTTCAAAAGGGGGGGGGGGGAGGACACTTTCACTACTTTTTTCCTTTTGCAGTAAAAAATGTAGCTTGGACTTAGTCCTTTGGAGAAAGGACTTATTCAATAATTTCACCCCAGAAGCAATAAAAAACAAATAAATCTGAAACTCTGCTCCACACTATATGTATAAAATAACTGCCTTACTGAAAAAATGTATATGTCCATCTCACATCTTAAAGGCATAACTATGCCAAATTTTCCCTTGGTAACATAACCATTTGAAAGGTTTTCAGTGTTAAGAGGCCCTATGCAGGTCATTTGCCTCAACATCAGTAGCTGATTCAAAAGTAAAATCTGCATATGGTTTCAGCAGTTAATGATGGTTGTAGCAATTACTGATGTCTTGATGTTATGAATAAACAATAGGATTGAAAACAAAAGGAGATTTTGAGCTATAATTATCTGCCCTTAATGCAGCAGAAATGTCTCATTCCTACAAGTTTTATTCATAGATCATCAGTGGAGTCAAAAAAATACTACTCATTAAAGCAAGATCAAAAGACTAGAATCTTATGTGATTATTTTAAAATAATCTTCCCTATAATATGATGAGTAAGAGCAAATGAGAATCTAGCATACTGAATACTTGCATTTTGGGGGTTACCATTTAACATTTAGGCTAGCTGGATTTTTAACACAGTTGAGTTTTTAAAATAACATTTAAAAAAATTCTGAATGGCTCCAATTATTATCATATTACACCTATACACTTTTCCTGTAGCCATTATTAAATAAATAAATAAATAAATAAATAAATACAAACAAACAAACAAACAAACAATATTCCTTGTAGCAAAAGAAACTGAACCCAGGGAGAACATGAAGTGTTTTCTATTTATGGACCTAGAAATAAATATATCAGTATAGTATTTGGAACAAAATTTGATATGGTCAGTATTTCCAAATCTTGTCAAAAAGTCAAAAATTAGGCTCTGATTCTGCAACTGGATCAACAGGGGTGAAGCATGATTTCATGAAGAGCTAGTTACAGGATTGGGATGTTTGTCCTTTTTTTCCTGATATTTGCACACTAAAAAGAGGACTTTTCAAATAAATATGGGATCGTTTTAGAGAGAAGTAGTTACTGCTGCAAGTGTATGCTTTTGACTTCAGATATTTCTGTAATAGATTCTTGTTTGAAGATTTCAGCAAGACAAATTTGAGAGGTCTGAAAATGCATTAAAAAATTGCACTCTGAATTATGAAAAATTCTTTCCACTTTTGTACAGCTCCATCAAGAAGAACATGCTATGCCTCACACTGTATCAGAAGCTATAACATCTTTTTTTTCAGCAACATGAGCACATTCTGCAGGAAAAGAGAAACACTGAAAAATCATGCAGGCTTACAGTATACAAGGACTGAGCTGGAAAACACTTTTTGGATGATTCTAAGTCCAGTCACTTGTGCAAAGAAAGTATTTCTCTAAATTCCTGAGATGTTTTACAGAATCATCTTAAATAACTCAACTGACATCACTTAACTATATCCTATGTATCCCCTCCTGCCCATGGGCCCAGCATGAGGATGTTCAAGATAGGGGAATTCTGCCTTGTGGCCGTTCACATATGTTTGGGAAACTAGGCCTGAGGCTCAGAGCCATAATGCCACATTTTGCCGCCCCGGGTGCGCTCCTATTGGAACATACCCCTTGCCATTAGCAGTGCTTGGAGCTGGAAATGCGAAAGCCATCCTTTCATAGAATCATAGAATCATAGGGTTGGAAGGGACCTCATGAGGTCATCTAGCCTAACCCCCTGCTGAAAAAAAGCAGGACGACTCCCACTAAATTATCCCAGGCAGTTTTATCCAGCTGGGCCTTAAACATCTCCAAAGACAGAGATTCCACCACCTCCCTAGGTAGCCCATTCCAATGCTTTACCACTCTCCTAGTAAGAAAGTTTTTACTAATATCCAGCCTTGACCTTCCCATCTGCAACTTGAAACTTGGTCTATCCTCTGTTACTACTGAAAACAGCCGAGCTCCATCCTCCTTGGAGAACCCCTTCCGGTAGTTGAAGGTTGCTATCAAATCCACCCTCAGTCTTCTCTTTTGCGGGCTAAATAAGCCTAGTTCCTTCAGTCTTCCCTCATAGGGCTTGTGGTCCAGACCCTTGATCATTTTTGTTGCCCTCCGCTGGATTCTTTCTAATTTGTCCATGTCCTTTTTGTAGTGGCAAGCCCAAAACTGAACACAGTATTCCAGATGCGGCCTCACCAGTGCTGAATAGAGGGGAATGATCACATGCCTCAATCTGCTGGCAATGCTTCTTCTGATGCAGCCCGTTATGCCATTGGCCTTTTTGACAGCAAGAGCACACTGTTGACTCATCTCCAGCTTCCCATCCACCAGGACCCCCAGGTCTTTTTTTACAGTGCTGCTACTTAGTTGATCGCTCCCCAGCCTGTAGCAGTGCATGGGTTTTTTCCATCCCAAGTGCAGGACTTTGCACTTCTCCTTGTTGAACCTCATGAGATTTCTATTGGCCCACTGCTCTAATTTATCAAGGTCTTCCTGAATCTTCTCCCAGCCTTCCAGCGTGCCTACTGTTCCCCCCAGCTTGATGTCATCTGCAAACTTACTGAGTGTGCAATAAATCCCATCATCCAGATCATTAATGAAAATATTGAACAGAACTGGCCCCAGGACCGACCCGTGGGGCACACCGCTCGTTACTGGTTGCCAACTAGGCATGGAGCCATTGATTCCTACATGCTGAAATTGTTGATTTAGCCAGTTCTCTATCCACCTTACAGTCCATACATCCAACCCATACTTCCTTAACTTGCTGAAGAGAATGCTGTGGGAAACTGTATCAAAAGCCTTGCTAAAGTTGAGGTATAGCACATCAACAGCTCTTCTCATATCCACAAATCCAGTCATCTCATCATAGAAGGCAATGAGGTTGGTCAGGCATGATTTACCCTTGGTGAATCCATGCTGACTGTTCCTGATCACTGTATTTTCCTCCAAGTGTTTCAGGATGGATTCTTTGAGAATTTGCTCCATGATTTTTCCAGGGATAGAGATGAGGCTAACAAGTCTATAATTCCCTGGATCCTGCTTTTTGCCTTTATTGAAGATAGGTACTATATTTGCTTTTTTCCAGTCCTCTGGCACCTCCCCCATTCACCATGAGTTTTCAGAGATGATGGCCAGCGGCACTGCTACCTCATCAGCCAACTCCCTCAGCACCCTCGGATGCAGGTCATCCGGCTGCATGGACTTGTGCACATCCAGCTTCTTTAAGTAGCCTGTAACCTGACCTTCCATCACCAAGGGCCTCTTTTCTTCTCTCCAATCTGCCATACCCATTGTATTGGACTGGGAGCTAGCCCTGCCTGCAAAAACTGAAGTATAAAAAAAAAAAAAATACATTGAGAACTTCAGCTTTTTCCTTATCTTCCATCACGAGGATACCTGAGCTATTCAGAAGGGACTTACACCAGCCCTGATCCTCTTCTGGTTATTCACATACTTGTAGAACCCCTTCCTGTTGTCCTTCAAATCTCTTGCTAGCCACAACTCCAAATGTCCGTTTGCCTTTCTGATTTTATCCCTGCAGTCCTGAGCAATATCTTTATATGCCTCCTTTGTCATCTGTCCAAGCTTCCACTTCTGGTATGCTTCTTTTTTATGCTTTAGCTCAGTGCAGAGTTCTTTGATAAGCCACACTGGGCACTTTCCACATTTGCTGTTCATTCTGTTCATCGGAATGGTATCTTCCTATGCCCTTTGCAGGGTTATTTTTTTTTAAAGACAGTCAGCTCTCTTGGACACCCTTCTCATTCAGATCAGCCTCCCAGGGGATCCTGCCCATCAGTTCCCTGAGGGAGCCAAAATCTGCTTTTCTGAAGTCCAGGGTCTGCATTTTGCTTTCTTCCTTTTTTCCATTAATGAGCATCTTGAACTCTATCATCTCATGGTCACTGCTGCCCAAGTTGCCATTAACTTCTATGTCCCCAATCAATTCTTGTCTGTTTGTGAGCAGCAGGTCAAGAGGTGCAAGGCCCCTAGCTGGTTCCTCCAACATTTGTTCCAGGAGGCTGTCCTCAATACTCTCCAAAAACTTCCTGGATTGCCTGTGCACTGCTGTATTGGCCTCCCAGCGGATGTCAGGGTAATTGAAGTCCCCCATGAGAACCAGGGCCTGTGATCTGGAAACTTCTTCCAGTTGTCCATAGAATGCCTCATCCACCTCCTCCTTCTGGTATGGAGGTCTATAGCAGACACCCACCACAACATCCTGCTTGCTGCCCTCTCCTCTAAGCTTAACCCACAGATTTTCCACTTGCTCAGTTCCACTTCCATAATGGAGCTCTGAGCAGTCATAGAGCTCTTTTACATATAGTGCTACTCCTCCCCCTCTTCTTCCCTGCCTGTCCTTCCTGAACAACTTATACCCATCCATGGCAGAGATCCAGTCATACAAGCTATCCCACCATGTCTCTGTTATTCCAATTATATCATAGTTCCTTGTCTGTGCCTGTACTACTAATTCTTCCTGCTTGTTTCCCAGGCTCCTTGCACTCGTGTACAGGCACCTAAGGTGCCAGGCTGATTGCCCTACTTTCCCAAACTGATTTTCAGTTCTATTGTATCTACGTCCTTGTATTTTCTCCTGGGATTGTCCTCCTGTACATGCATCAGGTATTAAAGCTTCATTAGAACATGTAACACAATTATTTGATTCCCCCCCACAATGTTCCATCTGCTTTCTCTTTTATTCCTGGTGTTACAGTCCTCATTCCCCCCAAGTTCCATCCCTTCTCCCAGGTCTCCCACATTGTCACTTAGCTGTGGGCGTTGGTCTCCTTCCCCCTTCAAAGCTAGTTTAAAGCCCTCCTCACTAGGTCAGCCAGTTGACGTCCAAATATGCTCTTCCCCTTCCTCGAGAAATGGAGTCCATCTCTGCCTAGCAGTCCTTCTTCCTGGAACAGCATTCCATGGTCAAGGAAGCCAAAGTCCTCCTGACGACACCATCTTCACAGCCAGGCGTTCACCTCCAGAATGCATCTGTCTCTACTCAGGCCCCTACCCTTGACCAGAAGGATTGAGGAGACCATCACCTGTGTTCCAAACTCCTTCACCCGTGCTCCCTGAGCCCTGTAGTCACCTTTGATCACCTCTCGCAGTATCATTGGTTCCCACATGGATGAGAAGCATGGAGTGTTAGTCAGGAGGTGGATGATTCTCGACAATCCCTCCGTAACATCTCGGATGCAGGCACCTGGCAGGCAGCATACCTCCCACGAGGCCTTGTCAGGGTGACAGATGAGTGCCTCCGTCCCCCTCAGAAGTGAGTCCCCAACCACCACAACCCTACGTTTCCTCCTAGCTGTGATCCTCCCAGCCTCGGGGGTGCATGGCGTCTCCTGTTCCACCTCATCCATTGTCTCTAGTGCTGCATAACCGTTCTTCACCACAATGGAGGGAGGGATGGGAGTAGGGCTGGAGCACTGTCTTCTGCCAGAGTTAACCAGATGCCAGTGTCCTCCCTCTGCCATAGACATCCCATCCTTTCTCCAGTGGTGTTTTGGGCACCTGGAGAGTATCCTCCTCCTTGCATGTTTCCTCGTGGATGCTATCGAGGAACTTCTCCAGGGCATGGATACTCCTGAGCCTAGACACCTCCTCCTGTAACTCTCCCACCTGCCTCATGAAAGATTCCATCAAAAGACACCTGTCACATTGATTCATCTCCCCAGCCTGATTGTCGGAGACAGGGAACTGAAGGCTGCAGTCCCTGCAAGTCCACACCAGGATCTGGGTAGAGATATCCATGCTCAGGATGTCTGTCTGGCTACAGGCGCAGGTGGAGGAGACAGAAGGGGTGCTGGCACTAGCAGTGCAGCTCCTCTTCATCATCGTGGCCTCACCAACTCCTTCCCAAACTCCCTCTCAAACTCCCCTGTTTTCAGTCCCTCTGGTCACTCAGCCACTGGCTTTTAAGGCCTTCTCTGCCTAGGTCAGCCCTTGTCCCTCACTAAACACACAGGGGAAGAGTGATCACAAGGCTGATTCAACCTGGTGATCAAAGGTGAGCAGGGAACAATGATCCAAACAGCCCCCAAACACACAAACACACAATCACAGTTCCAATTCCCACAGTAACTATCAAGTAACAGAGATCACCTGTAGGGAAAGACACAAACACACAGTTAGCAATTCACTCACCGAAGCTTTGCTCTCTCCCTTGCTTCTTCAGCTAGGGGATTGCCTTTGCCTCCTTCTCAGGACTTCACCAACTCCTTCCCTTTCAAATTCCCCTGTTTTCACTCCCCCTGTTGAGCCGCTCCATGCTGCTCGGGCTTTGCCCCATTGGCCCCGCTGTAGTTATGGCTATGTGAGGCTCTTTTGTGTGCTCTGCATTGTGTGTTAGCGTGTGTGTTCATTCAGACTGGACCCACTCAGACCAATCACCAGGAATAGAGTTTTATTCTGACAGAAACATACAGCAGCATTACAGTGCATCAGCCTCCTCCCTGCTCATCTGCCACATGCTCCCAGCTCAGCTGGTTGCAGACAATCCCTGCAGGGGAGGACAGGGGTGTCCCCTGGCAGGAGCCAGGAAGTTCTCTCAGCATGCTGAGTTTGTAGTCCACAACTTGTAGTTCTCACTACTGCTATTGAAGCACCCTGGACCTTGAGCTAATCACAACTAATCTTCTAGTCACAACATAGGAAATGGGTTCCCATCTGTTTCCAAGTTTTCGTCTCCCTTTCTTCTCCCTAGCCACAGACACCCTATCTCCAGAGCCAGTAGGGCTTCTCATGTCTTGCAGTCATAGTACTGCTTCTGGTGAAGTTTGGCAGCTTCCATTACTCATGCAGCTCTGTGATGTGCTCTCTCTAAGCATTCCCTCAGTTGAGATCCATAGTCCTCCTCCTCTACAACCTCATCTTCTTGGTGGGGAAAACCCACGGCCAGGTCTACTTTTAGCCTCGGGTGCCGTCCAACCATTAAGAAGAATGGAGCGGATTCATGCCAGGTGCAGTTACAGGCATGGGTCATAGGCTCAACATGGTCCTTCCAGATTATCTTTCAGTCTGGATGCAGAGTTCCCAGTACATTCATGAGTGTTTAATTGAATCACTCTCTGGTCCCATTCCCTTGAGGATAATAAGGTGTAGTTGTGCTCTTTGAAGTCCACAACAGTTTCCATAGCTAGACCAGGAGGTTACTTTCAAAATTTCTCCTTTGGTCTGTGTGTACCCTTTCAGGGATGCCATAGTGGCAAATAAACTGTTTCCACATCACTTTGGCTACAATAGATACCTGCTGATCACAAGCAGGGAATGCCTGAGCATAGCGGGTGAAGTGGTCATTAACTATAATAATATTCTCAATGCCTCCATAGGATGATTCCAGAGTGAGAAAGTCAGTGCACATTAGCTCGAAAGACCTAGTAGTATGGACTGAAGTAAATGGAGCTTAGGCTTCAGGGATGCCTCTCTTAGATAACATTGGATGGTGCGCTGCATGCTGGGTCAACAACAGAGAGTGTGAATGAGATCCACAGTACAGTCAATGTGTATGTGTCCCATATCTGTGTGCAGGGCATCAAATACTTGCCACTGGAGTTTCTCTGGCAGCACCACCTCCAGGATCAGTCCTTCCCCTGGGATTGTTGTTGTCCTGTAGAGAATCCCCTCTACCAGCTGCAGTCTCTTCCACTGTGTCAATAATGGCTGCACCAGTGTTTCCTCCTGAGAATTTACTGTTTGAAATGGATTCTTTGGGTACATTTGCAAAGGAGACATTGAAACAAACACTGGATAAATTTTATTTCCTTACTAACTTAATTTATTTATTTACATCTAATTGGAATAAATTATATTTTTATTCTTTTTAATATTCTAAGACAAAATAAAGAAATAGCAGAAGATTTATTACAGCAAAAGTATAATTACAATTCCTAAATCTGTTCCTATTACTAAGCCCTTAATTGATACTGGGTTCCAATCAGTACTGTTAAGTATTATCTCTTATACTTATAAAACCATGGCTTATTTCTTCGATTTAGATTTAGTTTTGATTCAGACTCAGATTCAGTTTAGATGCACCAGTCCTATCCCAGGTGGGATTTTATGCTTTCGGCCAGTGAGCTTATCAGTGAGAAGGTTTGCCAACAGGGAGGGAACCTCAGGGGATCAATCCTTAGTTTGACAGTAGATTTGTGCCTTCTCAGACCTCTGGTTTGCATTGGCTTTTTGCAGCCTTTTGTCATGTTCCACAACCCCTTTTAGTTTTCAGAAGGTGTCATTGCTTTGTTTTACCATATTTGGCAACATTCGAGGAGCTACACCACCACCTTATTGGTCCTTAGGCTGGTTACATGTTTTTGCTGACAAAACACTGTCACTTATTATTTAAGCCAATCAAAATTGTTGCTAGGTAGACATGGTGTTGTAAGTTTCTTTACCATTAACATACCTGTATAACTATTTTTGCAAATTATTTGTACATGCCAAATTCCTACACTGTGGCTGTGTTCACACAGCATTTTTGTTTCAAAACACAGCAGCGCGGCCCAGCTGGCGGCGGCGGCGGCGCCGCGGCCTCCCCCTGGCCCCATCCCAGGCCGGGGGGTGTGGCCTTTTGGCTGGGGGTGGGGCCTGCCCTCCGGGGGCAGGGCTGGGGGCGGAGCCTGCCCTACGGGGGGGGCGGGGCCGTGCCCGTGCCCCGGGTCTTTCTCCGCCCCAGCGACGCCCCTGGTGAACATGTTGTTTTGAAACAAGGTGTTCCAAAACAACATTTGAAGGGCTGCCCCCTCAGCACCCTGGCCAGGGAACCCTCAGCACGGGCAGTCAGAGGGGGCCTGCAGACACCCGTGGGGATCAGCGCTGGGCTGTGCTGAACCCCACCGATGCCTGCAGCCTCCCTCTGCAGGCACCCGTGGGGATCAGTGCTGGGCTGCGCTGAACCCCTGGGTGCCTGTAGCCCCCCTCTGCAGGCAGGGGTGGGGATCAGTGCTGGGCTGTGCTGAACCCCATGGGTGCCTGCAGCCCCGTCCCCAAGCAAAACAGCATGTTCACACCGTGAACTTGCTATTTCGTTTCCTGCCTTTTTCCTTATTTCGAAGTAACTTTTTGCTAATTTGGCTTAAGTTATTTCGAAATAAGGTGTTATTTCGATATAAGTTGTTTCAAAACAACTTATATCAAAATAATCCCGTGTGTGAACACAGCCTGTGGTTTTCAGACAAAAAACAAGTTAGCAGGAAATGAGCCAGTGTCTAAGACAAAGCTGTGGTTGCTGCGAAGTAGAAGCGGGAGAAAGGCAAAAGAGTAATCAAACTAACAATTTGTCATCTGTTAAACCTTATTTTTTAATTCCAGATGGGTTTTATTGACATAAATTATACCCCCTTATTGACACCTCCTTCTGCCTCTCCCTGGCACTGGGTGCCCATTGCCTGTGCAGGTAGGTCCTTTTATGAGAGATGACTGCATCCTTTTCCTGCATTCTCCTTAGTTCTTCCTTAAGCAGGCCTGGAATTAATTCTACTCCTGCAGTGTCAATAAGCTCAGCACTCAGGATTGCAGTGCTTTGGCAGTCATCCTCTATGGCAACAGAGAGCACATTGCATCCAGCATTCAGAACTGTATTTACCTCCTCCTGAGGCAACCAAGACAAACCATCAGCATTGGTATTACTCCTTCTGAGCTGGTACTTTATATCAAAGTGGAACTCTGCCAGCTTTGACATCCACCTTAGACTGGTTGCATCCAGTCTGGCTGTATTGGTATCATAGGTCAGTGGATTGTCATCAGTCAGCACTGTAAATTGGTGTCCTAGCAGATGGTCTCTAAGTTTATGTGCAGCTGCCCATTTTTAATGCCAAGAACTCCAGTTTACGGGCAGGATAATTTTTCTCTGAGGGACTTAACCCCTGCAGGCATAGGCTAGGACTCTCTCCTTCCCTGACTGAACCTGTGCCAACACAGCTCCTAACCCATCTGTGGATACGTCTATCTGTAGTACGAATGGCAGGCTATAATCAACATATCCCAAGATCGGTGCAGTAGTTAGCTTTAGCTTCAGCTCAGTGAAAGCATTCATCTGTCCAGACAAAACTAACTATCATAGTGGAGACTCTCTGACTTCTTCTTTTGTCTGGGCTTCACCTCCAGTTAATCTGAACAACAGGGTTGCCAATTTGGAATAGCCTTTGATATATCTCCTGTAATAACCTGTGAATCCAAGAAATGGCAACACTTCCTGTTAGCAGGGGTCTTCTCTCACCTGCTGTATCTTACTTGGATCTATTGCAGTACCTTGAGCGGGGATGTGTGCAAGGTATGACACTTCTTGTCATAGCAGGTGACACTTTGTGGGCTTCAATTTAAGACTGTGTTAACAGAGTCTGTCAAAAACCATCTGGAAGCATTACAGATTCTCCTCAAAAGTATGGGAAAACACTATAACATCATCAAGGTAAATTAGTACTTCCAAAAAGATTAAATCCCCCAGGACATGTGTTATCAGCCTCTGAAAGGTAGCTGGGATATTCTGTAGTCTGAAAGGCATCACATCACACTGAAACAGCCCCATTGGGTGGTAAATGCAGTTTTGGGCCTATCTCATTCTGCCATTTGCACCTGCCAATACACTGAGGTAAGGTCAAATGAAGAATAATATCTGGCTCCTCTTAAGGCATCCAGAGTTGTCTCAGTTTAGGGCAGGAGAAATGCATCTCCAGTGGTCTTAGCATCCAGCTGTCTGTTGTCAATACGCAGTCACATAGCACCATCTTTCTTCCTAGCCACTATCATCGGTGAAACATATGGACTTTGATTGGGTCCAATTACTCATACCTTAACCATCTCCTACAACTGTTTGTGGAACTCCTGGCACTGTGCTGGAGGTATTCTATGATAGGGTTGCCTCATTGGAATAGCATGAATTAGAGGCATTTCATGCTTGACTGTGGAAGTGCAGTCTAACTCAGTCATTTTGAGAAAAAACATTAGTATTCCACCTCAGCAATTCTTCCAATATCTTTTACTGAGATGGGTCCTGCACTGCTATCTTAATCAGGTCCACTTCTGGTGTAGCAGCATCAGCACAGGCCACTTCTCTCAGTTCTCATTCTGAGGAACTTTTTTAAGTTGCTGCTTACTTTGGTCACACTGTACACCACTGAAACTGTTAATGGCTGGCTTTTCTTTATTGCAACTCTTGCTTGCCCAGAATTCTGCAGATAAATATAAGTCCTTCTATGCTCAACATCCATTATGCCTTCCTTCAGAATTTCTGGAAAGTGAGTCTCAGCATAAGGTCTGTCAGGCTAGTGTATGGTCCTCACCCTATATCCCAGGGGGCCTTCACCGGTACACATCTTCCTTCTCCAGCTCTTAGCACGATGGGATGCTTGCCAGCATATCTCAAGGCCAGCCACTCCTGGCCAAAGATCATTTGCTTATAGGCTGCATACCAGGCTGGTGACTTCCCTTTCAGGTAGGCTGGGAATTGGCTCCCCCCTGGTTAGCTGAATTCTGCCAGCTGGAATTAACTACATTTGTCCGCAACAACATGAGGACTTCCTGCCAATACTTTGTCCCAGGCACCACAAGGACAAGGACTCCCTCGTAGGTTTGGCCAAAAAAAGACAAGTCTATTTTGAATGCTCCATGATGGGTGACAGCTTGGTCTCTGGCCCCCTCTATTAGGAAATATATAGGCATGGGCCTTAATTTGCCTAGAGTGGGGTGGTTCTTCCAGAGATTTTCCAAGACATTTTTGACCTTAGACCCTGAATCAATTAAAGCCTTGCACAGGATACCACCCCCCCCCCCGCCCCATTTCCTCATTTGAAGGCTCCACCAGTTCAGGACACCAGGTTGGGACTGTTGGTGTATGCTGGGAAGTCATGCACACTGATTCTCCAGGGGTACTTAGTTTTACACCCTTCACCTGCTCCTCAGTATCAGTTTTTAGTAGTTTAAAGAAGAGGAAGGATCAACTTACCCTGGATCCATAAGGTGGGACCTGGGTTCTGACAGCAGCCATGGGCAACATGTCCTTCTTGTCCACAGAGGTGGCATAAGAAATGGCCTCTGGCACCATGAACACTAGCACCAGAAGTACATTGACAACTTCCCTATCTGGAATTTTAGGGAGTTATCTGTGCTACTGTGCCTTGCTGCTGCAGTATCTATGCTTCCAGTAGTCCCATTCTCTCATGGCTCTTTCTCTTGAGAACACTCAGTTCTTGAACCAGCCCAGTTAAGCCCTTTACTGTCTGCAGCAACACATGTACTGGGGCACTGCTGAGTGGCAACACCTTAGGAGTACTTTGTGCAATGCCATCTCGCAAGGCAGCTTGTTACATGCAGTCTATTCCCTGGGTTGGCATATCCATTTTGCCCTCTGTTCTCCTCTTGGGCCAGCTGATGCAGTTTTCCTTGCAGCTGTCAGAATATCATGTAGTGAGGTTGCATAGGTTCCAACCGGTTCTGTACTTCTCACCCCAGGATGCCATGCATGAACTGCTGTGTCAATTTATAGTTTTGATCAGGGACAGGATGGCCTCCTTTGAGGTCCTCCTCAACCATTTGCAGTATGACCTCTCACTCAATGGCATAGGATGAGGTTGTCTCTCTGGGATGTTGGCGTCTCTCGTTAAAGTCTGCCATGGGATCCAGTGACAAATGACAGTCACTGTACTCAGATCTAAGTTATTTGACTGCTCAGGTTAAACACTGCTCCTGAGGTGGCAGGTTAAGAACCAATTTTCAAGCTCCCCAAATCAGTTCTCTCATAAGGGTTGGGAATTTCAAAGTTTCAGGACTGCCAGTGGCTGCTACCAGGTGATATATATCTTTTATCCAGTCCCCTATATCTATTCTGCAGTCCATATTCCCACTGAACACAGGGACCCCACAGATTTACTGCTGTAAAGAGAGATAATGGCATGGCTCTAGTGCTGTACAGGGCAGCATTAATGTTTCCTCCCCAATACTTCCACCCCTAATATCAGGATTCTCCTGGCTACATAATCTGGAGGGAGTTTCTGCCTTAACTGACTCCAGAAAAGGGTCAGGCCAACCCCCCCAGGGCTCCAAACTGTGAGCCCATGCTTTTCCTGGCTGTCTTGTGTGGGAGCTTCCCTGTTGCATATGCAAATAGAAATTAAATCGTCTCTATTTGAGTCATGGCACCAAATAGTAAAAAATGTAACCCCTCCTGCCTACAGACCATCATGAGGGTGTTCAGGACAGCAGAATTCTGCCTTGTGGCCCTTCACACAGGTTTGGGAAACTAGGTCTGAGGCTCATTTGTGTGCTCTGTATTGTGTGTTAGTGCATGTTTTCACTCAGACCACTCACCAGGAACAAGGTTTTATTCTCAAAGAAACAGACAGCAACATTATAGTCCATTGGCCTCCTCCCTGTTTCTGCCACATGCTCCCAGCCTCAGTCAGAGTAGGCACTCCCAGCAGGGGTGCTTCCTCTAATGCACCCTCCTCCCTTGCAAACTGATCCCAACGTCCACAACAACTGAACCACAAACAAACAAGCCAGCATTGTCCTTTGGCCTCATTTCAACTCCTGTCAGAGTGGTCTTTATGCCCCTTTTGGTCCCACCTGAAAGACACATACGGCAGCACTAGAGTCCATCAGCGTCTTTTCTGCTTGTCTGCCACATGCTCCCAGCCTCAGTCAGAGCAGACACTCCCTGCAGAGGAGGGCAGGAGTGCTTCCTTGCAGGAGCTAGGAAGTTCTCCCAACATGCCACAGTTTGCAGTCCACAACATGTAGTTCTCTCTCTCTCTCTCTCTCTCTCTCTCACACACACACACACACACACACACACACACTACTCACCTCCACCTAATGTAGTCCTTATTTGAGGTCTGATGCACTTTGAAACCTCGTAGCTCCGAGTTTTCTCATTGTTAAGTACTTTGGTTACAACAGTGTCCAGAAGTCCCTATCAGCATTTAGACCTCAAAACATACTATACCAGCATAGACACACACAATCTTTTAGCAAAGGGGTGAAGGGAACCATCCCTAGTTGGGTTGCAGTAAAAAAGCATAATGTCCCAGAGGGCATCAGAATGCATACAATTTTTTAATACTTTTGGTGATGAGGCATGCTATTTTTTTTATACCTCTTCCAATAATTATAATTTTGGTCTCTTTTTTTGGGGGGGGGACACTACAATATTCTCCTTTTGCTCATCTCCCTTGTCCTCTTCTTTCTTTCTTCTGCCCCATCTCTACCGAGATACTGAAGAAAAGTGCCAACTTGCCATTTCAATTGATGTCAGTCTCTGGCTCCCACTGGGTTTTATGACTATGTGAAAAATCTACACTGAAGTCACCCCCTTTCTCAGTCAGTGAGGGCCACATCATATGTTCAGCTCTATCAGCAATCCCTTCTCTCCAGTCAAGATATGAAATCCAGTTGGAAGAGTTAGTATTAAATATGTCTCTACTGAAAGAAAAAAAAAACCAGTGAATTTTCCTAACTGGCGTGGGGGGGGGGGCCCTTCCTGACTCACATGTAGAATTGATATACGTATTCACAATGACTTTTCTATTACTACTTCTAATTTCTTTCATGCTGCAGTAAAGGAATAATTTATAAAACATAAATAGGACATAAATCCCTTGTACATATATCAGTAATTCCTGTTCCTGTATCTGGAAACTCATACCTTTTGCATAGCCACTCATATCCTAACTTGCAACATTGTTGTGCTTATGTTTCTGAACTGGACAATAATGAATATTTTATGCCTGCTCTAAGCCATACATGGGAAATGCACAGGAAATAAGAATGTGTTTGCATAACTACAAAAAGCCTGAAGTTCCCTTAAATAGTTTTCTTCTTTTTCCCACCACAATACTCCAAGGCTATACCTTAAATACCATTAAAAGACTGATGCTAATTAACACAATATTCTTAAGAATTCTGTCTCTTCAGAATAGCCATTAAAGGTCTATTAATGTAAAATTTTCAATAGTTATGTCTGTTGAGGACATCCATTAAGACTCCAATAGTAACTTGGAGAAAAATCAAGAAGCATTTTATTGGATTTTTTTTCCCCTTCCTCAAGTAAGGTTGTGGACTTTTTAATGGATAGTTTAGAAATTGTTAATGGTAAATTAAAAAAAAAAAGTCCCAGAGAGAAGATTTTATGAGATGTCAATTAGCCGATTTTGCCAAAGCCTCTGGATTTTTGTTTTTTTAAAATCTGTTATGAGAGTGATGAAGCTGGATTGCACCAGGATGAATATCATAGTTTTACTTTGCAGTGCACTGGAGAGAGCTCTTTGGCCAAACTATTACAGATGAATGGCTCTGAGGCTGCACATGCCCTTTAGAATGAACTAAGGGAGAATTGTAGCTACTTGTTTGCCTTGTTGTTGCGCTGTCAGGCAATGAACTGTAGGGTTATTAATTTGTAGAGGCAGGATCACCCTGAACATTGATGCCAAGAACTATTTAGTCCTGTCTCAAACCATTCAGCTCAGAGCATACAAAATAAGACTGAAGTGACTGCTTCTTCACAACTCTGCTTCTTATCCCTTATTTTAAATGCAATAAACTTTTGAATGTATTCTGAAATATGGCTACTTGTTCTTCCTATGCCTCTCTCACACAAGTTATCAAGCAACTGGATTTGTAGTATGTATTAGACTAAGAACAATCTGAAGAACTTTTATTAATATGGTATTTTGGGACGGAAGCCAGTACTGAAAGAAGTTTGTTATTTTTATTCTTACAACAAAAGCTTAAGCCTGCCAGTACCATGCTGGGCCAAGTGTGTGTGTGTGTGTGTGTGTGAAGAGAGGACCCTTCACATCATTCAGTGTTCTGTTTGTAGAGCTATTCTGCATTCAGTCCCTTCCTACCCCAACCATATATAACAGTAGCCTTCTTCACTGACAGACAACAGAGTCAATCACTGAGTAAAGTGCACGAATTTCTAAAAGTTGAGCTAAAGTGACAGCCTCTGTAGTTGGGGTCTGTAATAGATTTGTATCTTTAGGGACTGAAGTGGGGGAAATATGTAATACATACAAATGAGTGGCAGGGCTGGCTCGAGCCATAAGCCAATAAGGCCATGGCTCGGGCCGGCCCAGCTCAGGAGCAATGTGGTGGCATGCCAGGGGTGGGGAAGGCTGGTCCATGAGGCAGATCCCACTCCCATGCCCTGCCTCTGGGCTGGCCCTCCCTGTCCCCAGGGTCTGAAGGTCGAGGGAGCAAGGTCCACGCCATGGGCCAGCCTGCTTCTCCTCTGGGCCTTCTCCCATGGGTGGGGTGAGCAATCCAGCATAGAGGCCGGGTTCTAGCATCCCCCGTGGAGGGGTGCCAAACCAAAAAGCCAGTTCAGGGTGCCAGAGCCCCTTGAGCTTGCCCTGACGAGTGGGTATGCTTTGCCTCTTAACTGTCCCTTTCAGGTTAATACAAAGAGGATGCACAGAAAGAATGTATGTACATTAGCCTTCCCCAAGCCTTGTCCACAGCCTATCAAAACTTCCCCTTCTTTCTGCATGGGACTCTCTGTTACCATGCAGGCAGAGGCAAGGCTTGCCTAACAGTGCCATGAAACTTTCCAGCAAGTCATTTAAAAGCAGTTAGCAAGAATTTATATTCAAGGAAAACATTTGAGTCTCTCAGGCACCTTTGCATTAACCAAAGGTCCAGTTATGACTGGCCTTTACTCAGGTGCATATATGGTTGGAAATAAGGAGCTCTGGCCACTCCATTCCCTAACAATCTTCTCATTAGTCAGTCACTGATATAAACGATTAGGGTTAGAAGGGACTTCAAGAAGTGATTTAGTCCACCCTCTTGCCAGAGCAGGGCTGACACCAACTAAATCATCCCAGGCAGGGCTTTTTCAGGTGGAGCCTTAAAACCCTCATAATCACTGAATGTTGAAATAACACTGTCTTTGCATATCATAACTCAAAAAAAAAAAAAAAGCCCTTCAAACAAGTACAAAAAGTGCTTTCCAAACTCACAAGATTAAAGAAAATGTAATTAATCCTATATTTCTCAGAAGATAGAATGGATTGCTGTGTTCCTTTAGGGTTGCTTCATGTTCTTGTTGCCCAGCACTAACCTGGAGTTTTAGTCCACTACCTTAGCTTCTCATTTCTTTTCTTGGGTCAACAAGTTCCTTCTCTCTCACGCAACACATTAGGTCATCTTCAGAGGTGACCACACAGTGATCCTGCTTTCAATACTCTGTTGTTTCAGTTGCCCCATTACCTTCTTCATTTGGACAAGTTTCCTTCTAGTTCAACAACTCTCTGGGTTGCTTTCACCTCCACTCCTCAGTACCAACTCAATAGGAAAACAACATTTAAAGGCATTTTTGTCAGTGTAGATATCTGTGATGAACAATTCATTTCAGCTGTGGCTATTTTGATGAAGACATGATACACAAGTAAATTCTAACTGAAGATGTAATCAAGATTACTATTTTAATTAAAACAGAGTAAAGTTATTCAGGGTGCTTTCATATTACAGATGTTTCAAGCATTTTATGTAGTTTTTATTTACCATCAAATATGTTTTGAGAACTACAGTTATTTCCTTTACTTTTGATCTAAGGGGAGGAATATGATATCCCATTTCAAAGAGCTAAAACTTTTCAGAACATAGGAAAGAATATTTTACAACTATAAATTCTATGCAAATTAAAGGGAATTGTTTTGTTGTTGGGGGAAATAAAATAGAAGAAAGTAGTTGTTTTGACAGAGGCAAAAAGTGGTTGAAAAGCTATTCAGTTGCTTTTATGACCCAGATTAAGATTTAGAAACAGATTCCAGACACAGTGAGCAGACATTTTAAAATAGTTTGTAACAAGGTTACAATTAAATTACACAAGGTCCTGTTTTCCCTGCTATTTTGGAACATGTGGTGTCATTTACAAATTATTTTCTAGGTTCTTTAGACAAACATCAGGAAGCTGATTGCCTTTAATCAAAAAGCACCCCTTGCTATGTTTTACATGATTATTCTGTTCACTTTTGCACTGTGATTGTATGATTTTATGTCAATTATACCATGAAAGGTTCCTTTATGAATGTTCATAACATATGTGATTACTGTGGTATTACTTTTCTCCTGCATCATTTATGTATGTCCATGTGAAGTCAGTAACAGAAGAGGCACACTTGCTAAATCAATCACAGCTTGAAAAATGTTGATTAAAAAATGTTGATGGAAAAATTGAAATCCTTAATTTTTAAAGACATCATATAGGTTAAATAAGTTTAGGTTACTAAAAAAAAAATGTTCAAATCATAAGAAAATTGCATAAAATATTTTTGGTTTTTGGAAGGTGAGTTTTTCCAGTTACAAAAAAAGTAAATAAAATAGTGCTCACTAATGACACACTTAGCCACCTCATTATTTTCAGTTTCCTTTTGTATATGGTAGTCTTTTAATTGATGTAGTGTCAGATAGAAATCAAAAAGTACAAACCTTTTTTTATTTTTTTATTTTTTTTAAGGTTTATTAAGACAGTGAAGTTTTCTTCAAAGTTACATTCGAAATGAGGTATGGAAAAGTATGAAGGATAGCTTGCCATTACAGTGATCAATAATCATTAAAGTAACCCTTTACAAAAAAAAAAATCAGAATTGGGTGTAGTAACTGTAGCTTGGAGGTAGATTACTCAGGGGCAAAAATGGACGTTTGCTTCAGTTGTAGATCCTGAAGAATAGAAGGGAAATAATGGAAACCTATGGCTCTGTGGAGCAAAGATGGCTGTGAGAAAGACAAAGGCAGGGAGTGATGAGGGAGGAAAAATAGTTAAGATCAGAGCTGGATCAAAGCTGGTGGAGTTCAGGGCTTCCCACTCTTCTCCCCCATACACTACTGTCACACTTTGCCTGGGGGCAGGGTGGCTGCCCCCCCCACGATGGGGGTTGGGGGATGGGAGTCCAGGGTTTCAGCAAGCCTAGTACAGGAGACCTGGGGGGACATGGTCAGGAAGCACTTACGTGGGATGCTGGAGGGGCTGCAATCAGCACTGCTACATGGGGGGGGGGCACAGGCCTGCACTGCTGCAGGGGATGGGTGCAGGCTGACACTGCTCAGCGGCTGCAGGAGGCTCCAAGAGCTGGTGCCACTGTGGGGAGGTAGGCCAAAGGCCATAGTCTACCACACTCCTGTCCCACCCCAGGCTTGGCTGTTCTGGAGGAAACCAACCAGCACCAGTGCCAGGCAGGCAGGGAGTAGTGGCAGCCAACCACTCAGGCCAGTACTAGATTTTTGGGGCGGTGTCAGGCACCCCTTTAGGCCAGAACCAGAGGCTGCAGCCCCTGCCTTAATATAGCTCTGGTTCAGGTAGCAGAAAGGGGACAGAAAGTGAAAAACGGAATATGTATTACATACTGGAATAAAAAAAAGTAAAGTCTTTGCTTAGAGGAGCTGGAGTAGTTCTGTCTGCACCCCTTACAAAGGAACTTACAGCCAATGGATCTTAAGAAGCATGAATTCAGTAATGACAGCCAACTCATAATAGCCCTATCACTAATTCAGCAAGGGGACAGAGTATACTGATCTCCATACTTAGGTCCAATCTATGAACTTGCAAAATTTGATTGCAGTCAATAGGAGTTACGTAGGCTGCACAGACTTCAATAGTCTTCCTAACTTCTTTTTGTGCATTTTCTTTACCATGCTGCACTGATGGGAAATTTGTTCCTGTTGACATAATGTTATGCCACGTCAGGGGATGGTTTTAGTATGTCGATTTCCAGATTGACTTAGTGTATCTTTACTGACCACTCATTCAATCTGGAGGGGGAGGAGGGAATGATCTGATGGCAGCAGATTTGCTGTCATTGGTGCAGACGTATGTCACATGATATACGTCTGTGCACCCCCTCCTATGATTTACATGATTTTTCTGTTCACTTTTGCACTGTGATTATATGATTTTATGTCAATTATGCCATGCAAGGTTCCTTTATGAATGTTCATAACCTATGTGATTACTGTGGTATTACTTTTCTGCTTCATCGTGCATGTATGCCCATGTGAAGCCAGTTACATGGCTCAGGGGGAGGGTGTTGAACAAAAATCTCTTCCAGAAGAACATGAAGAGCACAGAGGCTGGAGACTTACATGACAAAAGCAATTTAAATTGCCCTCCCTGGCTCAGGCTGGTGTAAGGAAATCACCACCACCCAGGAAGAAGGGGGACTGAGAGGGGTTTTGCAAACAAAGAGACACTTTGAACAACTTGAGGCTTTCAGTCAGAGACACTCCATCTTAAAACATATGCAAGACAGACTGTGTCCTGCCTAAGATAGGCAGAGATGGTTGCAAACAATATCAGATGGGCATGAGTGGCAAGAGTAGCTTATTTTAATAGTATTATATGGTAGTACACATTGTAGGCAGTCACATCACTCAACTCAACCTGGAGGGCTCCTCCTACTCCTCCTCACCTGGAGGGCTCTTCCTATTTGGAAATGTTCAAGCGGTCCCCTTTCAGATGGTTTGTGCTCTGCCTCTTGCCACACTGTGCTCTGCTTCTTGAGGCCCCTTCTGGGATCTTTGGCCTCCAGTCAAGTCCCATCAGTCAACCCCTTCCCAGATGGAGTCCAGCTTGCCTTGGTCCTATCCACTAAAAAGTCAATGGCCAGCAAGTCTGTCCCATATCTAGCACCTGTGCTGCTCCTGGCATGCTAAGTCACTTTCCCTGCAACTGCCAGTCACTTGCAATCACTCACCACTGGAGTCCAGACACTGTCTGCTTCCAGTTCCCTGCTCCCAAACTGCTGCTCCAGTCACTTCTGGATCTGGAGCCTTTTGGGATCCCCCTCTCCTGGTCAGCTCCCAGTGCCGTCTGCCACTCAGAGCTCTCCCAGGTTCTGGCTCCCATAACCAGCCTTCTAGAAAGAGGACCTTCTGCCTCCAGCACCCTCCAGCAGACTGAATAGCTAGCACTGCTGCTCCTTTTTTATTACTGGCAGCCCGTCCTCTAATTGGCTGCCAGTTCCTGACAGCTGGGTGGTTGCTGCACACAGGCCTCTCAACTTTGTGTGTGCCATAGTGGAGCAACCACACTGCTACAACATATTATAATTTTTATTTACTCATAATCTCTTCTGATTCCTTTAAATGATTGTGCATTGATTTCCTATATATTAACTTAAAATCCTGTCCTGATCAATAAAATAGTAGTAATTTGATCTAAAGCTGTGTGGCCTTTAGAGGGTGTGATTGAAGAAGGCTGGACAATCCATTTCAGTGTTAAATGGATGGACATATGTCTATGGTGCTTGGGAGTGGGTTCCAGTGTCTGTGGGATGGGGATACCAAGTGTAATTTCTGGGGAATAAGGGTGCCTGCTTAGGTACTGCCCTGTGGGTGCATATCCACTGTCTGGAACCTATTATATGCAAGAGACTGGTGTGGAGTAACTCACGAGTGAGTGGGCACCTAGCCAAGTGGGGTAATTTGGGGTTCAGGTGTGTGATTTCAAGGGGGTCAAAGTGGTACACAGGACCAGTTTTAGGGAGCAGCCTTTCACAGTATACCCTCAGCTACTGACATGTACCAGATAACTCTCTGCATACAAGAGGTGGTTAACTTTGGTGCTGTCATAGCCTTATGTAGGCTGTAAACATTTTGGTAAGGTAACTGGGAAAGGGAAAGAAAGGCTGTAGCAAGAGAAGAAAAACTGCGTCAAGGAGAGAAGAAAGCTAGAAGATAGAAGAAAGAGAGAAAAAGGAAGGATAAATACATTATAGAAGAAATTAAGATGCAGAAGCAGAAGAATTTAAGAACATAAACACACAATAAAAGAAGATGGAAGAAAGAGAAAAGTGAACCAGAGGCAGGGATTTTTTTGTACAGAGAAAAAAATCCATTGGCAGCAATGATAGTGCATCACTTTCTTGTAAGTGATCTCACCATCCCAAAAACATGGTGATGAATCATTTATTCAGACATATACATTTCCCTTTACATTACAAAATATAGAGGTGGTATGAAGCTATAAAGAAGAATGAATACATATTTCAATAATAAAATATTTAGAATTTAATATCTCAGTAAAAGATTTTGAAAGAGAGACTTTCAAAGCATTTCTTATACTGTGATTTTAGACTCGCCTGACCTTTTGTACTTATAGATTCAGATCTCAACCCATAATGTTCACTCTAGAAAGACTCTAATATTACATATGTGCCTGGTGTGTATGGAGTAAGTCAGGTGTGGCTCTTGAATTAAAAAGTGTGGCTCACAGAAGAACTTCAGCAAATCAGTTTAGTAGGTAAAAGTATATGGCTATATGCCTCAGTGCGGCTCTTGAAGGTTTAATAATCAACTTGTGTGGCTCTTGAGTTCCACAAGTTTGGCCACCCCTAGAGTAAGTTGAATGGGGCCAAGCAAATTCTCCCTTTTATATAGCCATAGCTACTGTAAGGACCCACTGTTGGAAGCTGGCCAACAGGGATCTGCACAGGCTCAGGAATCTTCCTGCATAGATCAGATGGCCAGATCATATTATAAATTAGTAAAACGGGTGATCAGATCACTTGATACTAACATTAAAGCTGCAAGCAGAGTGCTTGACTTCTCAAAGTATGACAATTTCTTGTAGTTACCCCAGATTACAATGTCAGCATGAATCCTTTTCCAGCCAGGAATTTTATTTATTTGCGTGGGTGTGGTGAGATAATGAAAGATTTGTACTTGGCTAAAGTCAGTCTTGTTCAGAACTGTCTTTCTTCTTTTTATCAAGCCTCTCTTCTTATCCCATCTTCAATTTGTTAATCAGCATAACACAGCCCAGTTGATTAAGACAGATGTAGGTGTTTTCATTGCCTCACTGTATGTCATTCTGTAAGTGATTGGGGACACTGTGTGTTAATGAAAATTCAGCTTGCATATCAAGGCCCTTTTGGTTTAGAGAATTGGTATGATTTTGATGACTGAAGGCAGTCATCTTAGAGGAGCTTGACAAAACATTGCCACTTAACCATATGTGACATGTTACCTTTAGTGAGGTGAAAATCTCAGAAAAGCTCCGTTTGCTCAGTGTATATTAAAAGCAATGAGATATTTTTTCTGTAAAAATTAAATTATGCAATTTAATTTGCCTAATCTCTTCTCCTAGAGCCAATGGTAAATTTGTATCTCCATTAAAAGAATGACAATTCAGTTTAATTCTTATTATTTGTTGAACAATAAAATGATGAGGTATAAATTGTTACTACCATTCAAGAAAAATCTTGCAGTTATTGTGGATAACTCTTTGTTGAAAATATCCACTCAATGGGAGCCAGGCAAGAATGCTAAACAAATGTCGGAAATCATTAGAAAAGGGATAGATAAAAAGACAGAAAATAGCATATTGCCTCCATATAAATTGATTGAAAGACTACATCTAAAATACTGCATTCAGAACTGGTTGCCCCACCTCCAAAAAAAAAAAAAAAAGTGCCAGAGGACTCCTTGTTTGTTTTACTACACTAGACTAACAAGACTGCCCCTTTGGAACTTAGAATAAGAAAATATCCAGATAGGGCAACAAAAATTATTAAAGGTGTGGAACAGATTCTATATCATAGAATCATAGAAGATTAAGGTTAGAAGGGACCTCATGAGGCCATCTAGTTCAACTTCCCTACTTAAAGCAGGGCCAATCCCAACTAAACCATCCCAGCGAGGGCTTTTATGAAGTCACACCTTAAAAACCTCTGTGGATCTTGATTTTGTCAAGTTACATCTCCCTAAGTAATCTATTCCAGTGCTTCACCATACTCCTAGTGAAAAAAGATTATCCAAATTACACTGCAACTTGAGATCTTTGCTCCTGGTTCTGTCATCTACTAATGCTATGAAAACAACCTAGTTCCAGCCTCTCCGGAACGTCTTTCAGGTAGTTAAAGGCTTGTATCAAATTTCCCTTTATATTTTCTTTTTCACGGTATTTCTCTCAGCCTCTTCTCTTAAATCATGTGCTCCAGCCCCCTAATAATTTGTGCTGCCCTTTACCGGACCCTTTCCAGTTTGAGAAATGTGAGGAAAGATTAAGATTTAACAGCTTGGAAAAGAGATGAGTCTGAAGGGATATGATAAGGTCTATAAAACCATGACTGATGTGGAGCAAGTAAATAAGGGAGTATTATTTACTCCTCATAACACAAGAACTACAGTCTAAATAAAATGATTAGGAGGTATTTTTAAAAACAAACAAAAGAAAGCATTTTTTTCACACAATGCACAGTCAACTCTTTGTCAAAGGATGTTGTGAAGGTCAGGATTATAATAGGGGTTAAAAAAAAAAACAAACAGGTGGATAAGATAAGAATAATTCCATCAGTGGCTTTTAGGCAGGATTCTCTCAAGTGTCCCTAGGTGGTGTTTGTCAGAAATTGGAACGGGCAAGGCATGGATGATTACCTTTTCTGTTCATTCAGAACTCAGCTCCCAGGCCCTTGACGAAGGCAGCAAGGGCCAGGAGCCGGCTCCTGCTGCCAGTGGCAAGGGCTAGGAGCTGGCTCCTGCCACCGAAGGCAAGGGCTAGGAAACTGATCTGGCTCCAAGCCCCTTGCCACAGGCAATGGGGGCCCAGAACTGGCTCCTGCCACAACCAGCAAGCAGCGTAGAACCAGAGCCAGCCAGGTGCTGCTTGCCAGTAGTGGTGGGAGCCAGCCCCAAGCTCCCTGCCTATGGTGGCAAGGGGCTTGGGGCAGATTGGGCCCTAAGCAGCTTGACAGCGGTGACAGGAGGATCAGAGCCTGATCTTTCCCTGAGCCACTTGCTGCTGCTGGCAGGCGGCTGGGCAGCCTGGTCAGCTTCACAGACTACTCCTGAAACAAGGCTGTCCAGCTCCCTGCCCACAGTTACAAGTGGCTCAGGGCCAGATCAGGATCTGAGCCTCCTGCTGCTGGCAAGCAGCTCATGGCACAATCCTGCCAGAGCACCTTGCCAGAAGGGGCAGGGGGTTCAGGGCTGGCAGTGGCAGGAGCTGGCTCCTGGCCCCCACCACTTGTGGCAAGGGGCTCAGAGCTAGATCAGGCTCTGTGCTCCTTGCTGCGGGTAGCAGGGCTGGCTCCTGGCCCCCACCACCTGCAGCAATGGGCTCACAGCCAGATTGGATTCCCACTCTCCTGTTGCAAAGGACTGGGACTGAATCAGGCTCCCAGCTCCTTGCCACCGCTGGGCCCAGATTGGCCCCCACAGGTGGATCAGGCTCCTGGAGCCTGATTGAGACCATAAGTAGGTCATGGGATGTGGCTCAAGGCTTCCTGCCCTGTAAAGTCAACTTAAAATCTTAAATTGACATAATCAAGCACTTAAATCAACTTAACAAGTTCTACAGATAGCCCTGGTTTTGCTTAAGTTGACTTAAACCTCCAGGGTAGACTGCAGAGAGTTTAAGGGAATTGCATAAACTGACAAAGGAAGTCTGTAGGGAGAGCCAAGACTTGAACAAAGATCTTCAGGTTAAGTCCCTGGTCTAGGTTTCTGAAAAACACTCTTCCTCCTTTGCAGTGATTCTACTGCAGAGTATTAATATCATGTTGAGACATTCCCAAGGGTCATCTGTGACAATCTAGTTGAGCAAAACAACCAAGGAATCCTGTGGCACTTTTAAGGACTCAACAGATTTATTTATCACATAAACTTTTGTGGGGGAAAAAATCTCACTTCATCAGACATATTGAAGACTGGGAACTTACAGAACAGGAGGTAAACAAATGCAAGGAAGTGTAAGTCCTTCCCCATGTTTGTTTTCCTCCAACTCTTTAAGTTCCTCATCTTCAAAGCATCTAATGAAGTGGGATATTCTCTCACAGAAGACCATGCGATAAATAATTTTGTTAGTCTTTAAAAGTGGCACGGGATTACTTGGTAGCTTTACTAATATTATGTTGATCATTGTGATTGTGGACCCACCCATCAATAAAATTAAAGATAAAATAAAGGATTCCAAGGTCCACATGCTAATATTGTTATGGCATTAATAAATCCAAAGGGTCAGAGAATGTGCTCTGCCAGGTCCATACAGTGTTGATCCCAAAATGCCTTTTCAGAAACAGTCAGTCTCTTTTCCTGCAGTCAGTTCTTTTTTCCAATCTGGTATATCAAGCTGATGGACCAATTTGCCTGATCAATTCTATCTGCATGGACCTTCCAGATCCTTTGATCTTTCCTGTCTGGTTTCTGAATGCCAACAAGCACAGGAACAGGAAAGATTTTCCATCTTTTCATCTCTTGTGCAGTTCTCTAGCTTACTGTTCAAAGTCATCTTGAGACTCAGATGGCTAACTACTTGAGGAATAAGTAGGTAACAGTTTGTGCATGCAACCATCCAATTTCTGCAAAGTCATAATGGACTTCATGAACAAACAGATGCATATTGCACGCATATTATTGCCTACACACTATGTCTTAAAAATATTTCCACATGAGCCTTATGTGATGTCACTAGGGTCACGACAGTGATAAATTGTATATACATAGTTTCAAATTTCTATTTTTTTCAGCATTGTTAAAGTCACTAATATATTTCAAGGTGTTAACTCAAATCAGGCTAACATGGCTTGTTTTCACCTTTCCAACATTCATGTGTTCCTTTTCTTTCCAGATAACACTTTCATTCATTGATACTCCACTGCATTTAGAATATCTGTGGTTCATACAGTAACTGTATAATTATTAGCAATTTCTAAGACCTCCAAAAGGTGGGTATTTTTTAGCCCTTTGCCTTTGATGTGACATATGAACTGTTTTTCTCCTACATCTTTCCCTGCCAAATAATACTCAGGTTCCCCCAACTGCCTTCAGAATCTGAAAAGCAGAGTGATGTTTCTCTTAAAAAAGTTGTATCTTATGCCTTCTTCAGCAACATCAGCTATTTGCAAAGGCATTAAAAGGATATTTAGTAGGGAAAAACAAAACAAAACACAATGGCTTTTCCTTTTACACAATCAACAAAGCCCATGTAAAACTTCAGAAGAATCCTTTAGAGAGCTCCTAGGAAGGTTTTGCTAATGTACTCAATGTTCAATAATATTAGATTAAAATAAGTCACCAGGAACCTGACGTGTACATCCAGTGGCCAACTTGTGTACAATTCATGTTAGGGCAGAAAAACACGAGAATTTAAAATAAATACAAAAGAATGCATTGTATGTTTCTTATACTGGCATTCAATAATTTTAGAAGTTGTGTGAGAGAGATCTGTGTATGCCAACACCTGTAAACCTAAAGGCTTCTATTTTTGTGAAATATAATTCTTCTGTCTCTCAAAAGAAAGATAAAAGCAACATAAAACATCACCTGGCATGTGTTTTTGACAGGGGCTGTCACTAGATATAGTGGAAAGGTAACTTCTATATTTAAAACAAATAATATATAATAACGTTTTAGTGACATACACTGAACAACATGTTAAACACATACTATTTAGAGAAGGGAAGCCTCCAAGCAAACAACCAGAACAAAACAAAACAGATTAGGTAAAATCATCAGAGCAGAGACAATATAAATACTTCTGCACTTCAGTAATCTCAATGGGGATTATACCTGGTTTGTTACAAAGGAGGTTTTAAACTCTCTGCCATGCTAAAAAACATAAAGTATATGTATATAGATTTGCAAGTTTTTAAAATGTGATGAAAATCCACTGCAGATGGTAAGGAAAACCTTGGTGCTGTGAAGAAAAATGTCATTCACAACTTTTACGCTTCATGTCTTTACATGGATTATAATGTTGTAATTTTTCTTTCCCTTTGTGCTCATTAGAATTTTCTCATTTTGCTTTGCTAAGTGTCAATGACAAAAACACCTGTCTACCATTCTCTTCTCTCTGAACATTTTCTCCTTTCTGGAAAAGATCTTAAGAGCCGGCTGTGCTAAAAAATTAGGCCACAAGTCTTTTTTGAAGTAACACAGTAGGGGGATTTTATTTTTAGGCTTTTTTTTTTTTTTTGTATGCCGAGATTATTTCAGCAGCATTTCATGTGGTATTGAGCCGTTTGTTTCAATCATAAACATTGCTGAGGATACAAATTTCATGTGATAAAATGTTAAGAGAGTAATTGCTTCTTTAGAGCATCTCAAAAATAAATAAAATGAGAGGGAAGCACAGGAGTTTACTGCTTACTAATGAGCATTAAACGCTGCACAAGAAGGAAAAAAAAACTTTATTGGGTTGGTAAACTACTAATGTTCTTGTAACAAATGAAACAAAGAAGAAACCAAGGAAACAGGAATAATTCATATTTTATTTAGTCATTTACTGTTTTATTACCTCTTTCAATAACTAAATAAAGAATTAAAAGGGAATTCATCGTTGACCTACAGGTTTCCTATTGCAGTGAGATGTTGTACCACATATAACATAAGCTAAACAGTTAGGTTATGTCCACATGAGAGTTTTATTTCAAAACAACAGCCATCGTTTCAAAATAAAACTTGCCATGTCCAGATGACGTTTCATTAATTTGAAACAACGGGACTCTGTCATTTTGAAATAACAAACGTTGTTTCAAAACCAGTAAACCTCAGCTGCTATCGAAATAGCCATTGTTTCAAAACAGTTGTTTTGAAACAACAGCATTTGGACACATTGTTTCAAAATGATTGTTTCAAAACAACGGGTCCAAACCTGTTGTTTCAAAACAATGTTTCTGAACGCATTGTTTCAAAACAACAGCTACTTCGATTCCAGCGTGATTTGACCTTCTTCATCCCAGGGTGCTCAGGAGTCAGGAAGTGCCCTGCAGCCTGGTCCCTCATGCTGCCAGGCTGAGCACAGCGACGATGGCAGGCGCTCAAAATGCTCAAATGCAGGGGTGATGCCGCGGGTCTGTATGGGACCACTGAGGAGACCCTCACCCTCCTCAGAATATAGTCTGGGGAGGACACCAGGGCATGGTTCCAGGCACGCCACTGGAACATTGATGTTTACAGTGACATTGCCCAGGCCCTGGCACAGGAGGGCTTTGAGCACACCACCAAGCAGGTGCACTCAAAAGTCAAGGTCCTATGCCAGGACTATGCCCAAGCTAGGGATGCCAGGCTCCTCCACGGGGAAGCAGCTCCCATCAGCTGCCCATTTTTTGAGGAGCTGGAAGTGTTCCTGGGCCAGGAGCTGAGCTGCCTGCCTTCTTGGCCCAGGGACTCAGCCGAGGCCTGCCTGATTGCCACATCACTGGAGCCGAAGGGGGGCCCCCTCAGAGCCAGAGGAGCCCATAGACATCGGCGAGACCAGCTGCCCCAGCACAGCTCCACCTGGAAGCCTGGAGCTCATCCTGGAAGGGGAGCACCAGACCTCCAGCACTGAGGAGCAGACAGAGGAGGAGGAGGCAGCCACCCAGCAGGAGGCATTGTGCCACACATCGGGCGTCCCAGTTGGTGAGTGTCCCCCTTCCCAGCAGGGAGGCCCAGGAGTGCAGAACATGGGTCCCAATAGGGGCACAGCCCTGGGACGGTGGGGCTCAGGCCCAGGGGTGGGGTGCACAGGCTCCCCCATGGATGCAGGTAGCAGGGAGGCATGTGGGGACAGGGTCCCAAGTCCAAGCAGGATGAGGGTCCCTCAACACAGGAGTGGCAATAGGCAGACATGGCAGCAGCCACGGCAGAGAACCTGCAGCCAGCACTGTTGTCACATGGCCTCAGGAGACTGCCTGGGCCACATGCTGGAGAGGACAAATCACTATGTGGGCCAAGAGGCCACATGCCCCCTGAGTGCATTGTACATAGCACACACAGATTGGGAATCCTGCTGGTAGTCAGGGCAGGGGTTTCTGGCTCACAGGCTACAGACGCCCAAGGCCAGTAGGCTGACACTTAACTGTTCCCTCTTCTGCCCTGCAGCTCATCTGCCCACCTGCCAGCCTTCTCCCAGGAGCCCGCCACTGACCGCCAGACACAGGAGGAGAGCCTGCCAGACCTCGGACGACATCCTGGCCAGCCTGCTCCAGCTTGGCCAGCAGGCCAAACAGTCATCCCAGGCCTGGCATGTGGAGCAGGGCAGGTGCCAGGACACCGTTGTCCAGTAGCTTCAGCGTGCCGCCGCCGACTGTGTCGTGGCAGCCCTGGAGCACCAGGCAATGGCTATAGAGTGCCAGGCCACAGTGCTTGAATGCCAGGTGACCACCCTGGAAAACATCCAGGCCACGGTGTGCCACTTTGTGGTCCACCTTGCCCCCCCCACATGAGACTGACCCTGGTGCTCCCAGGGACCCAGTTGCCCCTTGCTGCCGGTGTCCCCAGACCCAGGGTGGCCTTGGCAAGGCCATGCCCCAGGGGTTGCTCCCCCCAATATGCACCCCCAATTGTCCCCAAACCACCACCCCACATCCCCATCTCACTTTAGTGCCCCCAATTGTGCCACCACTCGACCCTTCCCGCCTCCCCATCTCCACCTTCCCCAACTGTCTTGTTTGTTTAAATAAAAACAGTTCACCTGCGTTCACAGTGGTTGTTGAGTGTTTTATTGGGTTAGGGTTCAGGGTGTGGGCAGGTTGGGTGGGGGCTGGCTGGGGCAGAACAGGGGAGCGGGTGGTGTCGTGGGGCTCACATGGCGATGTGGGTGGCATCGACTAACCCCCCACACTTTGGAAAGCCTAGGGTGGCGACGCTGGTGATGGTGTCCTGCAGTGCTCCCAGGGTGACAAGGCGTGGCAACAGGACCATGCTGATGGTGTGGGCGACCTGCAGTGGCACTTCCCCAATGGTGGACTAATGCTGAAGAGATGGGCAATGGACCTGTGGGACTCAGGAGTGGCGATCTTCCAGAGACCGATGGCCATGTTCTTGTCCCTGGGATGTCTGCCCTCATCACCATGTCCCTTTGGTGCAGGACTGGGGTGAGCTCAGCGATGAGGTGAGTGAAGGTCTCCCTGCTAACCAGGAGGTTCCTTCTCCAACACTTGTTGCTCCAGGTTTGCAGGACAACCCACTCCCACCAGTCTGTGCTGGTGCCCAGTGCCCAGATGTGCTGTGGCACAGAAGGGGGACGGGGAGCTATTAGTGCTGTGAGGGCCACTGAGACGATGGTCTGGGGTTCAGCTCCAGGCTCAACGGGCTCAGGGAAGAGTGAGTCCCACAGCAGGACAGCACCCTGCAGGCTAGCAGCAGGGCTACCAAGTGCTCAAGGATGGTATGGGAGCTGGGGAACATCCATAGCCATCTCTCTTGCAAGGTCTTGGAGTCAGAATGCCCAGGGATGGGAGGTCAGTGCCTGCTGTTACGTGATTGGCTGGCAACATGGAGCAGCGAGCTGCCCATGTTACCACACCTCCCATGCTGCCCCTCTCCTAGAGCAAAATAGCATGTCCACACACAGGGCATGCTATTTCGCTTTGACTGCTTCCCTTAATTCAAATTAACTTATTTTGAAATAAGGATTTTATTTCAAAATAACTCATTTCAAAATAACTTAATTTGAAAAAACAGTTTATGTGTGGACATAGCCTTACTGAATGTATACCTAGATGTAACAGATGATTTCATTTATGGCAGTAATGATTGCCATGTTTCTGAATTCCCCATATTGTTGATTGAAATGAGTCATGTAATGTAATACAGTGGGCATATTTGCCTATCCCTTAAGTCAGGACGGCTATGTCTGCACTAGCAAATAGTTTGAATTAAGAAGATTTAATTCAAACTAATTTGAACCCTGTCTACACTAGGCTTTGCCTAGTTTGAACTAAAAAAGCTTAGTTCAAACTAGTTAGTTTGGATGGTTAGGTCGAACTAACTGCTTAGTTTGAACTAATTTGCATATTTAGCTTGAACTAGCACAATGTTGACATACTAGTTTCAACTAGCGATTAGCTAGAACTAAGCATAGTATTTTAGTTTGAACTAACTATGCTTTTTTAGTTCAAACTAAAAAGTTTGCTTGAACTAACAGAAGCATGACTAGTTCAAACTAAAGTTTAGTTTGAACTAAAAACACACACATAGTTTGAACTAACTTTTAAACTACTTAGTTCAGACTAACCCAGTCTGAACTAAGATTTTAGGTATAGACATAGGCATATGTGGGGGGGGGAGGCTAGTCATCTCTATATCCAGGATGACCCAACTTCTCAGACAACACAAGCTCAGAATCAGACTTAGTGGCACCTAGCAGCCTACATCAGGTTAAGCATGCACTGAATCTAAAGCAAACCTCTCAGCTGATGTAGACACTGGCTCTGAGATAGCATGCTAAAAATAGCAGTCTGGATGTTGCAGCACTGGCAGTGACTCAGGCTTGATGCACAGAAAGGAGGCACAAAAGGGTGCTCCCTGGTCCATGATGCTATTTTTCACATATTTCTTCAAGCAGCGCTAGTAAGAGTGAGTCAGACTATCTTGGCTGGGAGTCATAGTTCTAGTTCCACTGTAAACACACCTATTCCATCACTCATCTGCAAAAAATGAATACCAGTTCTCAAGACTCACAGGGTCTGAGAATGACACTGCCATCATTTGAACAGTGCTGAGTGGCAGTGGTGGGTGAGCTCCATGGGGAAGTTAATTAAGTTGTCTCTGGGTTATTGCAGTTGATCTGGCTAATAACAGATTGGGATAGTTATTACTATATACTTCTTAGAGATAGTCAAATGCACCCAGAGTACTGACCTGATGTGTTTACAGTACAGGAGTGAAAATCCAAATCACTAAAATATGTTTATTGGGTCTGATGAACTCAGAAGTGAATAGAGTAAATATGGGCAATTAGGTGACTCCCATTCTTTTTGGAACTTCATGTGTGAATTCTCCACATGGAGCAAAAAGAACATAGATCCATACTCCACTCCAGTAATATTTTGATCATGTGTATTACCTGCATTTCTTCGTAGGGAAAATAAGCAGAACAAGTCAGCCATCTTGAGTAATAAGGGATTAGCCTCATAGCCTCAAGGCACTACAAAATCGGTCTGCAGCGGTCCAAGTGCATTTAGTATAATGCCACATGTGACCTGTTAAGTTTGAACTCTAATGTCCAAATAATCTCAAGATAAAATTAGTCCTCCAGTGCAGTTAGGAGAATTAACCAAACTATATAAGATAAATAAACTGCTACAGAGCTTTAAAAAAAAAATATATATTACTATTGTCCATTTTCGACTTACCTGTTTTTAAAATGTATCTACTGTAATACTGTAAAATGTATCTACTGTAATAAAATACTGTAATACGGAGTGGTAAAAAACAAAACAAAACAAAACAAACAAACAAAAAAAACAACAACAAAAAAAACAAACAAAAAAAAACAGTTCTAAAACCATATCATGTCTTTTCACATATTTAAACTCAAACTGCAAAATTAGAGGAAAGCAATATAATCATCTTATCTAACCTTCTGCACAATTATAGGCCACAGAACTTCACCCACCCACTCTTGTAATCAATCTTAAATCTATGACTGAGTAAAGCCCTCAGATCATGGTTCAAAGAGTTTTAAGGTACAGAGAATCCACCAGCAACTAAGCCATGATCCATGCTACAGAGAAAGGCAAAAATACCCCAAGAGCCTTGCTACTCTGCCCAGGCATAAATTCCTTCCTGACCTCAAATATGTCAGGTCAACTAAACACTGAGCAAGTGGGCGAGACTCACAAGCCAGACATCCAAGAAATAATTTCTTATAATAACTCAGAACCCACCATTTGCTATTATTTACTGAGTTCCAACTTTGCTCTCAGTGCTATATCATGGGTTTTCACCTAAGGTGCTAACAAATCTGGCTCAGAAAACAGGATGGTTCCATGAAAGATTCCCTCTAGATTTTTTTCTACAGGAAGATGGAGACAATGGCCATACCCAGTTATCTACACTGAGTAATTCATATTCAGGCCCCTATTTCTTTGTTCCTGAGAGGAGGAATGCAACCTTTGCAGACCTTTTTATGGCTCTTCTGATGTGGAAATCTAACAGAAAATAAGTTTTCCAGGGAGCCTGAGAACATTTTTTTCCTAGAGTCAGCTCAAGAGGGAAATGCATGCAGTTCCTTCTTCTAGTGGGCTGCCTGTGTAGAAGAGTTTTATAGAAGTCATTCTGTCTTGTTAGTTGAATTGGGGTTACTCTGGCAAGCTAAATGTGAGTCAGTGTCACATTGTTGGGAAAAAAAAAAAGCACATCATCATTCCTAAACTGGAGTACTGTTTCAGTTCTAGGCACTTCATTTCAGGAAAGATGTGGACAAATTTGGAGAAAGTTCAAAAAAGAGCAACAAGAATGATTAAAGGTCTGGAACACTTGACTTATAAGTGAAGACTGAAATAAATAGGTTTGTTTAGTGGGGAAAAGAGGAGATAGAGAGGGCATGGTAACAGTTTTCAAGTACCTAAATGGCTGTTACAAGGAGTAGGGGAAAAATATTCTCTTTAAATGCAAATGATAGCTCATTGCTTTCTGTCCTTTAATTACAGCAAGAGAGGTATAGGTTGGACATTAGGAAAAAAAAAATTCCTAACTGTCATGGTGATTACCCACTGGAATTAGTTACCCAAGGAGATTGTGGAACCTCTGTCATTGGGAATTTAATCTATATAGAGGGCAGATCACAACCAGTAACTATGTGCGGACATCTCCATTAGCTGACAAGTAGAGAGGCAGAGTCATCACTTTCTGCCTTTGAACTCACCAAGGTTATCACTGAGTAAAAAAAGCCTTCTCTTCCCTATTACATATTTCCAGAGATACTTATAATGTGGGCACAAAAGGGAGAGGGCAGGGTTTTATGCATTAGAAACAACTATTTAAACCACAGAGCTAATATAAAATATGACACACTGCAATGTACTGTTTGTGTTCTTTCCCTGAACCTGCATGGACATAAACTAAAGGAAAATATTAGCCTTTGACAGAGATATTTAAGATTGGCAGAGTATCCATGCAGCAACACTTCACTATCAATGTGCTAATAATGCTAACAGGAATACTTCCTCTTGTGTTGTTTTTAGCTCTATGGAGCCAACTTCATAAGCATTACAATTTTAATTAAATTCTATGTAGTTTAGAAAATAAAAACAATGTCATAGTTATTTCTACACAGTGATATTATGAATCTATCAAGGTGACTTGGACAGTGTTACATTCTCCTTGTGCAGTTGGAGGCTCTGCATTTATTTATTTTTAACACTTGATTAATGTATTGTCAAGGTTGAAGTCACATTGTTTGTGATGGCTGTACTAAGCATCATGAATCATGTTCCATGCTAATATATATGCACCTAACTCTCTCTCTGTTCTGCCTGGTTAGACTAGGGATGCTAAAACATTTATTTAAGTACAAAACAAACAAACAGAATACTATACTAAAACAAAATAACCCAGACATAAATAAAGCCCCTTTTTGTGATGTGGGATGTCTTAAGTATCCAAGTCAAATTGGAACTGAATTACAAGTTTTGTTCAAGTTGTCTGATTCCAAAAGGCTAGCTGTGTTAGTCTAGTTCAGGAAAACAAACAAGGAGTCCTGTGGCACTTTTACCACGAAAATTCATTCAGTAAATAAATTTGTTAGTCTTTACGTGCCACAGGTCTCCTTGCTTGTTAGGCGAAAGACTATATGTAAAGTGTGTATTTTCTTGAGAGTAGCTTCCGCTCAATCAACTGTCCTTAAGACAATAAAATAACTTTAAAATGAATTTAAGAAAAATTGAAGTAATCTACATGTAAATTCAGTATTTAGTTCCAGGTATCATTCATTTCAAACCATTGGCTTTTGTCATCATCTTTGAGCCTCAAGCTTACAGTACAAAGCAGCAGAGAGAAGGCCATATGGATTAGTTAATAGTCTTGTCATTCCCTCCTAAGTGTCTTTAAGAAGATAACTTGGGACTGATGTAAACATACGTGGCTCACGTGGAGAATTCTGAAGTACTTGTGGATAACATAATCTTGATCATCTTTGGTCTCTCTTGAAGGGTAGGTAGTCTATTACTTGGTGTGGAAGGAAAGAATAATTTGAGTACATGTCTCAGGGGTATCTAAAAAAAACTTAAAATAAAGTTCAGTAACAACTGCTAAATTCCAGCTTTGGTTTGGCTTGCAGATACCAAACCATCCCAATCTAATTTTAGATACTTACATTATTTTCAGTTAATTTGTATCATAATGTACAAAACTTTCTCAGAACAGCAAATGCATATACATCTACTGATTTGAAACTAATTGTTGGGAAAAATGAAAAACTATTTTTGAACTTGATGGGAAGAAGCCTTAGGTCAGGAGCAGAAATCCCCATTGAATTATATTTTCTGCTGAATATAACATGAGCTGTGCATCTGCCACAGTAAGCTGTTGGTCTGTCAAAAGATTACAATCATATGGGCTTCAGAGGGTTAGAAATAAAATATTTCTATATTTGTATAGGTTTCTGAATGACACTAACTTCACTGTAAAAATCATATATAAAAACTTATGGAATACAAGAAGCCAATGTAAAAATGTAATGAAGATAGAATATGTCACAGCTAGTTCCCAGCTCTTTAACCAGTGCTCAAGGCTCCATAAGCAGAAAGTGAACAAGTGATGTTTCACTACCCGGAGAAACTTCATTTGGCTCCTCTACAACCCAAACGTAAAAGGTAAGGGGAGGGGGGAATCACAACTTCCCTGCAATACCTTCCAAGTTCTTCCTTACCCTTCTGTTGCACAGTGGCAGTGGATGATGGAAATATATTTCTTTTCAGCCCTGACTTTTCCAGCATGATGGCTGTCCCAAGCTTCTGGGTCAGATCCACTCCCTAAGAGCCTGTTAAAATATTCCCAGTTACTTCAACCTCCTTCTACTCAGCCAGCTCTTGAAGTTACTTACTTCCTGCTTCTCTCACTCTCAGCTGTCCTATGCAAAATTTATCCCAGTCAAGTGAAACAACAATTCCACTAACTGCACCAAGTCTTCAAATCCACATCATCACCTTTTAAACAGTTATTAGGGGAAGAAAAAGGATAAACCTTTAAAGACTAATAATTGAGGCACTTAGCTGGGAGATAAGACCTCTGCTCCAGTAACTATATTTTTTTTTTAATACACAGATAAGTAGTATCTTTTATTGCCCATTTTTCTGCTGGTGAGAGAGACAAACTTTAGGGATTTCACAGAGCTCTTCATATATAATGAAACACCCTCAGTCAGAGAGATTAAAAGAGCCCCCCTACATCAGGATATCCTATAGTTATATCCAGGGGTTAAAGCAGGCTAGAGCACAGCAGAACAGCATCCCAGGACTCACAATTTTTAGGGGCTCAGCATTTCGGGGCCCCTAAAAATAGAAAATGGACTCAGAACACTGCATTCCAGGGCCCACCATTTAAAAATGGCAGGCCCCAGAATGCAACAATCAGGCTCCATTTTCTACTTTTAAGGGCCCTGTCACTGAGCCCCTAAAAATAGTAGGCCCCAGAATACCATTCTACCACATTCTGGGAGTGCAGGGAGCTGCGCCGCCCAGGCTGAGGCTCCAGCCTGAGCATGTACAGAGACTCTGAGCATGCTCAGTCAGAGCAGGCTCAGGCTAGAACCTCAGCCCTGGCTGGGGCTGCTCCAGTGACACGGTGGTCAGGTAAGGGGGCCCTGGGGGATTTTGGGCCAGTATTCTCCCCGGGGAATGAAATTAGAGGTGGTGTAGGGGGAGGTCTAGAGATGTGTAGGGGGTGCTCACTAATTTTTTAAAATACTGTTACTAGCTGACAACTGGGGGGGTTAAGAAATTCAGGGGGGTGAAGCAGGAGGTTTGGGTGGCTGTGGGGGTGCTCACTAATTTGGTAAAACACTGTTACTAGCGGACAACTGAGTAGTGTTGGGAATTTGGGGAGGGGACGGTTGTTAGGTAAATCCCTGGCTTAGGGACAGGCAAGCCGGCCCAGCAGGGAAAAGATGCATGGGATGGGGCTGGCCTGGGGTGAGGGGGGAGGCTGTGTGGCAGAATGGAGAGTTGGGCGAAGCATTGAGGGACTAGCAGCAAGATAGGGGCCAGGGACAATAGCTAGGATGTGTGAAGGGGAGCCCGCACCAGTGCAAGAGAGGCCTGGACCAGTGTAAGAGGGGCCTGCCAAATTATGCTTTAACTCCTGGCTATATCCTATGCATGTGTAACCCATGGGCTTAAAGGAGGAGTGTTTAAGAGTGTTGCTGGTGTCTGAGTTGCTCTTGCTGGGTCACTGTTGCTGGGCCGATTTAGCTGTCTAGACCCAGAAGCTCCAGCAGGTTCTGTGTAGTTTTGAGCATGCTCAGCAAGGTTCCCTGCCAGCACAGTGGTCAGAGGTCTGAGACCAAGCAGCCGGGCTAGTTGCAGTGAGGAGAGTACTGGTGCTCTGTGCAAGGGGAGAAGCTGAGCCAGGAGCAGACAGCAGGCTGTTTTTCCCAACTCTGAGGCATTTTGCTTCAGGTCAGTAGCCTTGTTAACCCTCCAGCAAGGAAGTCTGGAGGCAGTGGGTACGGAGAAGCAACTATTGGGAAAAGAAGGGTGGTTGCCTTTTAACTTTATACTCTGGGTTATGGGCCTTACTACAGTTCTTGAGTGTAATAAGGGGAAAGAGGCAATTATATTTTGTTATTGTCAGTGATGTATTTTTCCTTTTGTAATAGGGTTTTTTTTTAATATATGTGTGTATGTAAATGAGTGTGGACTGAGTAAGCTGAGTGGACAGCAGTGCTCCCAGCAGAGGAAGAAAGCTTTTCCAGGACTCATACAGAGGATTTCTGCTGTCAAAGAGGAGGGAGCTGCTTCTTCTAGCACAAGCCTTTGGACTTGGTGATTTGAGACCATAACAGACTCATGTGGATACTGCTAAATAGCCACTATCTATTATAGATCTGTATACTAATAATTTCTTCTGCTTTCATCCGAAGGCTTATAAAGTTAATGTTTAATATAGTACATTGCTTTTGTTTATTTTTTTATGAACAGTCTTCACTGTGAGCCCCTTTACAGACTAGATCCTGGCTCTCCAGCTGCTTTTTGCAGGTCTCTGCTTTCTGTGAGGCACTGGAGAGGGGCAGATAAATGACTTTGAGCCCACCCTAGCAGGTTACACATGCATGGGGGCTAACAGCTTGTAAACACCCCATAATAAGCTTGTGGTCCCCTGAAGGGTCAAGAGCCCCAGTCTGAGAACCCTTGCATGGGACAGCTTAATAGTTAGAGCACCTGAAAGGTGGCAGATCTTTATCCAAATCTTATTTCCCTCAGGGGAAGAGAAGGGAAATATAGATTTCCTACACCCCAGGAAAAAGCTAAAATAACTTGGCTAAAAGCTTAAGGTAGATGGTACACCATAGGAAAGGGGGTCCCATCTACAGACTGAAATCAGACATAGGGAGAGTATGGTAGATCCATGGGTATCTGTTTCAGATCAGATTTGCAGATCCACTGCTGTGGATAGGAGCTCAAAATGCAGATTCTATTTTAATCTGCCCACAATGCATTAGTTTCTGCTGCTGTTTCTGCCACAGCTGCAGAGAGCAGTGACTAATGTTAAACTGCATAAAGGAAACAAAGAAAGTGCTCCAGCCAGTCCCAGCTCAAGTCTGTTTGCTGTCTGCTAGCCATTCACTCACGGGAGCTCAGCTTACTGGCTAGCCAGTCCTCACATTGCACCAATTACCTGGTGATGGGTAGCTACCCCTCACCCCTTCCTCCACTGCCAGCCACCCAGTGACTGACAACTGCCACTGAACAGCTGAGTAATCTCAGCAACTTCAGCTTTCTCAGCCCAGGTGGAATAAGTTGTTGAGATCAGGGCCAAAGAAGACTCCAAGCAAGATCTGGAGCTGCCAGAAACTTCCTCCCTCCCCAGACTCAGCTCAATAGAGCTGGGACAGCCAGACAGACCCTCTGCCCTTGTACTCAGAGCATGAGATGCTATGAGGCAGGGTAGTGCAGATGTGAATGGACATAAAACCTGGCATGTGGATCCTGAATTGGATGCAGACTGACACTGAGCACAGGATCTAGACATAAGTTTCCCTCCTAAAGTTTCCTTCCCTGCCTAAATCCACAGTTATTGTCATAATGCCTTTATGGGTCTGGAGCAGAACTTCCCAGAAAGGATAGTACCCCGCACTCCCTGCCACACACACACAAGCTATGGAAATGGAGTAGAAAGCAGTATTGTGTGGGATTCCATCAAGATTCCATCCACTCTTGTGCAACATTTTCAATTCTTCAGCTCTGCACCTTAAAGCAGTAACTTTTCCACCTACATGGCAGATTTCAGGCTTCCAGTCCATGAACTTCCCTTTTCCTCACCTAAGAGTCATTTTAATAACCTAGAGCCCTCTCTTCAGCATTCACTCCTCTACATGCAGGGGCATAAAAAAAGACACCTTGGCTGTGTCCCTCATGAGGAAAGAAATGGGAGATAACACCAAAGCCGAAAGCAGACCTGTTGCCCACCACCAAAATTGACAGCACTTAAGGAAGCTGCTTGCTTGCATGTTCTTGTATGTAATTTTTTTTTTTTTTTTGAAATACTAGGAATGAGATTGCCAAAATACATGCAGGAAAAACTAATTTTGAAGGTAGACTGTAGAAGCATTATTTTATTGCCATCATGATCTTAGAAGCAGAGCAAGAAATTAAATAATGCCGCGGGAAGAAAGATTATCTTAGCTTGATTTCACCTCAAATAAGCAAGGGAAACTTGGAAAACATAAAATGCTACTTTTTTTATTATAAGTCATGGAACTAAAATCTAGAGTGGCTTTTGATTTGCCTTTATAAAAGCAAAACACAATGGCTTAAGTATAGTTCCAAAAACCTAAACATGGCACTCCAAATCCATCTCCATACAAACATCATTTTGGGGGAAGATTTAGAATGCTTGTTTTCTGCACTATGCTTAAGATAGAGCATCAGAGTTATTAACTGACTGATCAACGATCTATCCCATTTGGAACCAGAAATATGCCATCAGACAGAATAGATTTTTAAAAAATGCTGTGCAGTATAGTACTGTGTTAAATGTAAACTACTAAAATAATTAAGGGAAACACCAACAAAAGATTTGACATCTGTTTTTGTACTCGTTTCATTTAAATTAAGATGGTTAAAAGTTCCATTTTCCTTCACAATAAAGTTTCAAAGCTGTTTTTTCTCAGTGTCCAGTTATAAACACTTGAAAGAACTTAACAGTGTGTTCAGAATTACAAACAACTTCCATTTCTGAGGGGTTTGTAACTGAGATTCAACAGGAACACCACAATATCAAACTAGTCAGAACCAACTGGAAAACTAAATCTATGTAAATTAGCATGGTGAAGCTTTGCTGCAGCATTCTTAATTTAAAAAGAAAAAAAAAAGACCTTTGTTCTCTCAAATGGAAGTGAAGAAGAAAAAATTGAGAAAACTACACTGTCACAGAATAGAACCTTTTATAATCAAAGACACACATTCTTGGAGCACAAGCTCATTTTATTAGTACAGCAGCTATTAAATTCCTAATACAATGGTATGAAATAAGTTTCTCCAGTATTTCATGATCATGTGATAGGTTACTTTACCTCAGTCGGCTAATGTTACTGTGTTGGGAAAAGTGGACACTTAATATTACTTTTCCTTTAAAAAACAAACAAACAAACAAACAAACAAACAACAACAACAAAAACAAGAGCTTTTAAAAAGGTACCTTTAAACAAGCAGCAGTACTGTTTGTAAAAGAACGAGCGCTTGATAGAATACTTCGGTTTCTTGAACTAAAAAGATGTTAGTACTATGCCTTATCAAGTGCAATTGTTGTATGTGGTATTGCATATGTGGGATATCATGAAAAACATTTACATTTTTACCAAATGAGAGTAGTGGTGGTTGGTTAGCTTACTTCACAAACTGCGACTTCTGGAACTGCTGCAGTTTCTGGATGTTTCCATGCAGTTTATCCATTGTATTTGGATCTTCAAAGTGCAGATCTACTCTGAAAAGTCACTGTTAATAAAAGGCCATTGCACTATGCATTTTATCTCTCAATGATTCCATATCAGACAGTGTAGCAGTAGTTCTTAGTAAGAGCATATCAGTTATTAAAATTACAATTTCTAGTCAATTTCCTTCAGTAAAAAAGGAATATGTAGAACTAAGAACAATGTTTCCCTATTTGCACTGACTTTTTAAAATACATGTCATTCAGTCCCCAAGCCTTTAATAATTCATGAAAACTGTAAACAGAAGAATAAACTCCAGGAAGCAAACCAGCAGCATACTGCTATAACTTCTTCACCAGATTTTCTAGCTGTTTTTACTTGCTTCCACTGCTACTGCATTTTGATCTTTGCTGCATGTCTCCCCATTTGGAGACTCTGTTCTATGTGTGCTGCCCTTTTTTGATGTGCAAAAGGTGAAACATTACAAGATTTCTTATTGCTGTAAAGCAACATATTTCATTTTAGTTAGTTATCAGTGGATGGAGTATTATAGAGCAGGAGAGGGAATTAATTTAAAGAAAATAATATCAAAAAGTGCTGCTATGCTCTACAATTGTTCATAGACTTACTTTAAACCCTAGCACTCATTAGTACATACATTCTTGGTACAGATGCTCTGTTTTTAATTTTGAAAACCAAAATTGACTCAGGCTTAAGCTGGAGTGATGCTTTTCCACAGCCAATTACAATACTCCTGGAGTAAGTGTTTATCATGCACAGTATACAAATAAAGATTCCTTCCCCCCCCCCCCCGGGGGGGAGAAGAGGGGGACAGAATTATTCACAGCAGATGGTGATGTATGCTTGACTAAACTTGTTAGATCTTCATGATGTGAGTAATGTAAAGATTCTATTTCATAGCAAACTTTTGAAACATGTCAGAACATATGATTTCTATTTCTTGGTGTTACGACAGTAGGGTAGCCTATTCAAATACTGAAAGAAAATTTTAAGGGAGGAAAAAAAAACCCTAGGGATGCCAATAAATCATTACAATTACAGCACATTGATTAATCTGACACATAACTGCATACAAAGCCTGAAATAAAAGACTTGGGAGAAAGGATCTTAAACCTGCTGTTAACACATGCACACCCAGCATGGGTGACAGTTTATTTACTGCTCACTTCACTTCCATCTTGTGATACAGCAATAAAAAAAAATTAAACTAAATTGTTGTCCATGTAGTAATCATAAGATAAATGGGTTAGGAACTTCTATCTCTTGTATTTCTGCTATCAGCCTAAATCTTAAGGAACAACTTATGCTCTGTGCTGTTATGCACTTAGCATAAGCTAAGGCCTTATAACCTGAGCAAAAGCAGTTGCTCAATAACTTAGTTTACTTTTTTATGCTAACATTGGCCTTGTTTATTGTTTTGCAATAACCACAGGTTTTGGAAACTGCTGGTTGCTAACTTCAGGAAGACAGTTTGCACCAGTTTAGAGTATTTTTAGAGGGGAACAGCAGATGGCTAACCACAGGAAACCACAGTAATCCAATTGATGTACATGTGAATGAGCTCAACTTAATTAATACACTAAGCTATAGAAAGCAAGCAACCCAGTGTTATAAAGGTGAGGAAGTAAGATGTGCATGCATAGCTCTTCCTTCCTTTACCATATGTTTGAGGTTCATCAAGACCTACAATACATCTATTCTCAGGTACAACTATCCAATTTCTTAATCAGCATGCCACAGTTGGACAAGAATCTCTCTCCACTTCTAGCATTCTGGCCAAGGATAAAGTGAATATATACTATTAATGTTGCCCATTGCTCTTAGTGTTATGTCACATTCCTCTTTTTGGATTATTTTATTTATAATAAATATCTATTTTGTTATAATAGTAAAACTTCAAACTTGCAGAAGATCTTTCCTGAGTATCTGTATTATTGTCACTTCCATTCCCCAAAGGCTTCCTAAAGCAGTATCTCTGAAAATAAAAGGCTTCTTTATCTTGAGATGAGACCATACCAAATCACAGAGTGCTAACTGAGCAAACAATCAGTATATTAGGCAACAATACAGCATTACATAAATTAAAATGCCTATACCCTGATGTAGCAGTCATTTCATCAGCTAAATAGAGGTCTGGTCAACCAGCTAAAGTCGAACTATTTCAAGTTTACCTAAAATGGGCTTAGGTGGGTTATCACAGAGACTACGTTCTAGAAACATAGGCCTTCCAGAAAATATTCAGCAGTCCCTGATCAACCTAAGGAACTAATACCAACAGGGGACCAGCTGATTTGGTGAGCCAGTGTGGAGCTGCAAAGATAGATGTCACTCCAAAGCATTTTTCAATAATATAGTTTGTTAATTATTTTAGATGCATGGAATACAGATTGGTGAGTGATAGGGAACATTTTAAGGACATGATTTTGGAACAGGACCATAGCATTACTCATCAGTGGCCACAGCTAGAGCACATCTTGTCCATGTTTTCATGAACTTTTAAACTTTCATGATGTTTAAACTTCCTGACATTTGAGTGACTCTTTGTCACTTTTAACCACCTAAGCAAAAAAATAGCCTTCAGAACAAGAGGGAACAGTAATGATAAAGAACATCACACACACACACACACAAAAAGTTATGGTTACTTTACTGCTGGACTGGGCAAATAACTTTGGTGAAGAACATATTACTGAATGCTAACAGACCGACTGCAAATGTCTCTTGGCTTGTCTTGAATTTGTTACTCACAATGGTTTGTCCAATGATTTATGTGAACAATATTGATTAAACTTGTTTCAAAGCTGAGTGAGAGCTTTTCACTATTGTTTATTATTTATTTCTAATAGCACCAGGAATTTTCCAGCAGAAGAGACTAAAGAAAGAAAAACACCCAAAGATTTTAGAATTTTAAGTCACACAAATTAAAAACAAAGGGGACAGAGATGATCAGTACAACAGCACAGTCACTTGCTAGTCAGAATTTAAGATTTTTTTTAAAACACAGGTCACATGACATTTTTCTTTCCCCTGATATTATAAACATAATGTTGCCCCCTTGACTGGAACAATTAGACTATGTTTCAGTCTTGCTAGGTTGTTTCTGCTAGAGAGAAATTAATTACATGATTCAGATATTTATTACAGTTCTGTATTTTTGTTTGGTTTGTTTCTTTTTTTGTCCCCATTACTTGCTCTCCAAAGAATATACATTAAGTCCCTTTACCCTTAAAACATTTGGTACAAATAAATGCAGGAAACTGACTTATAAAAAAGTTCCATGTCAATCATCCCAAGTGCTGTGTCCAAAAGAAGATCTATCTTAGACTTCCTCACTGAGCCATGGTCACCACAGCCACTCTGGTGTTCTCCGGGCTTTATCTACTTCTGACACACACCTCACTGCAATCAAACCATTAGCTGTTATGTTCACAATCAATCACAATCACACCATAGCTTAGTATATTGGGTGATAACTTGCCTGTCTCCAGCTATCCTAAAGCTTTAAAAAAGTGTAATTGCTTCTTCCATTCATCCAGAGAAAAGGTGGTTAGCACACTTGTGGACTAACTTGGTTTGTGGTAAATTTCTTGATCAAAGACATTTGCTGGCAGTCATTAATACCTTACAGCATAACCATCAATTACAACCTTATTTCTCCTTTTTGCAAAAAGCTTGCAACATGAGGCAAACCCATAACTTATGCCAGAATTGCATGAGGTCCTAGTGAAGCAGAACATATTTATTTCAGCATCTGGATATAGAGCAGGTCTTGTGTGGAGAATGCACTGTGTGGCAGTGCACAGGAATGGGGCATTGGGAAACCATCACAGGTTCGTTTCTGCACAGATCCTCCAGTCATCTACTCAGGGAGAGGTGTGTAGAAAGGACCATGTATGTTGTTACATATTCTCTATAGTTAAAAGAGGATTCCTCCTCCCTGAATCTCTGTGCACCACTGGACCTGGCCACTTGTGTCAAACACAGAACCTGGACTTACACTTATTTGCTGATTTAATTAACTTTTCTGTTAATAAACTAGCTCTCTGGAACAGCTGAGGAGAGTGAACAGGAAAGGTATCTGAACTCAGCTGAAATAAATCCTGTTAAAAATTCTAACAAATTTCTGTGGAAAATAAATTTCAGTATTTTCCCTATTCTTACTATTATAAAGAACAGATGGGCATTATTCTTTACAAACTGGAACGTTCCCTTTGAGAGATACCGTTTGGCAATGCCTTTGAAAGCCTTCATTTTAAACAAAAAAACATGCTAACTGGTAAATCGAAAATATTTTGTTTGCATTTAAAGCAGAAAACACAACACAGAAAGGAAAGCATGCTTTAAAAACTAAAATTGAACTGAATATAAATCAATAAAGGTTACATCTTCCAACCTGCATGCTCAGGCAAATATGTTGCTACCCAACCAATTTTTTATTATGGAAACTTCTGAAAAGTACAATTAGCTTGAGGTAGAGGATTGGCAGACACTGATGTTCTGAGGTTACACAGTAAAATATGCATGACAAAAAATAAGCCATTTATCTCACACTGTGTGAATAAGGAGTATCTCTACTAAAATCAATGAAACTCACACCATGTTTACGCTACCATGAAATCATAAAAAGGCCCATTGACCCCAGTGATCCCCGTGGTCTTTGTGCCTGAAAAATGCCCTGTACTTTGCAGGCCATATCATTAGCTGATGTAAATCAATGTAGCTCCATTGACTTACACCAGATGATGACCTACCTTTAACAAATTATATAATGACATTATATTGTTTTCTGCAATCAAACTTGTTCCAGAAGTATCATCTCTGAGGATGAAATATTTCTAAAAGTAAATTATATTGCAGTGCAGGATATTAGTGATCAAATGGTGAATAACTCTGAGTTTCAGATATTTTATAATATTTTTATATTTTTATAATTTTATAATCCACTAGTCGAGAGATTAAATTGCTTTCCTTGGCTGTGTGTCAGAATAAAGAAAAGGTGTTAGCACATTGTCTGTTTAAGATATGCTGCATAACCATGCGAGAAACCTGAGGTTTAATCTTCAGTCATAGTATTTGCTCTCCATGCTGGCTGAAACCAACAGTGTACCTCATACAGTGCAGAGGTCAGGGAATGGCTCATCCATTATAACACAACTTCCCCCAAAGGATGATCCGCATTGACAAATGCTGAAGTACTCCTACCTAGTCCTCCTCCAATGGAAAGGCAATGGTTGCAATGTGAGACTGAGGTGTGGGAGAGGTGAGGAGATTGCTGTAAAGATATAAAGCAAAGAATCCTCAAGGCTGTAAGTGAAAATGAAAAAAAAAGTAACCTAAGGAAGAGTTAAGAAAAATGTGTGCAATGTGTTCTCATTTTATACATAAAAAATATTTACTAATGGTAAAGCATTTTGTAACATTGAATTGTTAATCTTCAGAATATTCATTTCAGATAGGAAGCAGAATGGCTAATCCTCTGACTGGCCCAAAACAGAGGGTAACAATTTCAGAATCAAAACTTTAAAAAAACAAAAACATACCTAGATGTCCACACAAACAAACTGTCAGCATCTGAGTATGTGTTCAGACAAATAGCTTGCATGCATTCTTTTAAAGATAAAGAACAATAGCTTGCATTTCCTGCTTTGTGTGCAAGAAATAAAACAAAACATGTGACTTTCAATCTGAATCACGTGGGGAGAAGCATGTCACAATTTTACTGGTAGCAAAGTCAAATTAACAAAAATATTGAGTTATGATTGCCATCATTCTAATGAATAGTAAGCAGATTGCCAAAGTCCTGCCCCCTACTGTGCTTCTTCCTCATAAACCCCACATTCCACAACTCTTCCCTGAGGCCCCAGCCCCACTCTTCCAACTGTTCACTCCAGATTAAAGACAAAAATGGACATTATGACCTGCCAAATGGCCCTTGGACACAGAAGCCAAAACCCAGACTCTCTGGGTGAAAACAAGAAGGGAGGCAACCTTACACTGAGAAGACAGAGGAGTCATTCTGTACAGAACATCATCGAATAAATTGTGTACAGCAATGCAGTGTGGAACAATGTCACAATCCATGTAAAAGAGAGTGGCAGGATCTTCCACTGGTTTTGCCTCCAGCAACACCCATCAGGGTGTCTGCTCCAACCCTCAGAGTCTAGGTGGAACAGCTCTATGCAGCCCCACCTCCCACAACCACGCAGGTTATGAGAAAGAGTGTTGCAAGATTTGGTATCAGACTACCATTGCACACTGTAAGTATTGGAAGCATCATCTATAAAATCTGAAACTGTTGAACAGACTTAATGGGAGCTGGAGCATCTGGATGTTCATAAGAATAAAGTGGGGTACACTAGTGGGGTTATAGATGTAGAATAATATACCCAGTTTAGCCAGAACAGGACCCAGAGATTTTAAATTCTTTGGAGAACAAATTGTGCAGGGAATAGCACACTTTAAATAAATAAATAATACAGAGTTCACATATTTGTCATCAGAGTGATCTCTGAGCACTTTACAAAGGAGATCAATATCATTACCCCCCATTTTAGAGATGGGGAAACAGACACAATAAGGGAAAATGTACAAGGTCACCAAGCAGGCCAGTGGCAGAGCCACAAATAGATTCTGTTTCTCCTGATTCCCAGTCTAATGCTCTATTACACAGAACACACTACCTCACTTTAAAGCATTCAGTAAATAATGATCATACAGCCTTACTAGATGATAGAATCTGAAGCACCACTCTGCACACTGTACAACTGCCTGATTCTGTGGTAACCAAACATCTTACAGCATCCAGTAGCTCGCAGTGTACCACCATTCTGAGGCAAGCATTGACAGTGCATCATTTGTTACATCTTTTAGGTTCTTGTGACTTATCAGGGCTAGAACCATTGAGACACAGTGAAGGGTCAGTTTATTAAGGTTAAAAGGAAAGGGAAAATTTGCAAAGTGGATTCAGAGGTTTAAGCAGCTACGTTTCAAAATAGCACTTCTTAGCTTAGCCCGTGGAGGCAACCCAATAAAGGCTTGGATTCCTCATATCTAATGCCTGAAGTGACTTCTCTGGTATGTTCTTCTATTAAAGGCAAACACCTAATTCTTGTGTTTCCTGTCCAAATCCATCAACAGTATTTCTCTCTAGGGGTCCTTTGCATTTGTTGCCCCATTACTGTAACAGCACTTCCTGCACAGCTCCAGATATTAGAATGCTCCAATCAACATAGTTGCTAGATTACAAAACATCCCGCAGCTCCTTGCTGCATACAATTCTTCTATACATGGACAAAATAACTCTTCATTGTGTCTCTGACAACTGTCCCAAGCACCGAGTACTTCACATCTAAAGTGCTTAAACTGCAACGGCATTAAGGCTCCTATCCCTTTCCATGGCTGAGTTACTGCTGGCCCTGTGCGCTGGCCCAATCACATAGGTGAACAAGGCAATTACCTAGTGCACTTAACTTTAAGGGGTACCAAATTAGATGGAAATAGTTTTTTTTTAATAAAAGGAAATACATTAATATGTTATCTTTTATAAACAAAAGTATCACCATGTGATAGGAGCACCAAAGTCATAGCTCATTTAAGGTTCCAAAAACTGTTAGGCCAGTCCGATTAATGCCATGTCCCTCAGAGTTCTCCAGACCTCTCTGCTTACTTCTTTGACTACTACATCCCTGCCCAGTTTCTACTGCTTCTCTACACATTCCACACACAGCAGTATCCAATTGCATCTCACACTCATAGGCTCCATCCCATGTATTTTCTCAGCAGCTTCACCTGTAGTCAGCTTCTTTGTTTTGCTCCCAGTTGGTCATGTGGTTTCTATCTCTCCATGGAGACACCTTACCTTTTTGATTCAGGATCCTTTGTAATTTCCTCCCTTTTCCATCCACTATTATCTAGGAGAAGAGAATGCACCTGTATGTCCTCATAGGGCATGGGAATGGGGAGGAGATTAATGAAAATGGAGTTTCCTGCTTAGCAGATTCATCAAACCACACATTTGTTGAAATTGATCAGAAGTCTTCCACGTAAAGATCTCAAAGTCCTTTACAAGTAATACTTAGTTCTGCTAGTAGAAATTAATCTCACCACCAAGATGAAGTCAAATGCACTAGTAAGATATTAAAATGTGTATAACATACACATTATTTTTGCACTCCTTGTACCAAACTTAACAATCTGAATCAATGATTGGTCTTCTGAAAATTCTCCACAGCTGTGGGTGAGTGTTGTGAGATAAAGGAAGTTCATGAGCTACATATTAAATTCACTTTGAGTGCTCTTCTACACCTTGCATTTCATTCTTGCTCTTAATAGGTGAATGTGATAAATTTGTCAGTGAGTTTGAAAGTCTTTTCTGAGCAAACAGAATCTGAGGAGAATTTATGATCATCATCATGGCACTTGCTGTCAGTTTTAAACCTTTAACTATGGTAAACAAGCAGGGAAAACTATTTTACACAGTTTCTTAATCACTCAAAGTGACAATACTGCTACTGATGGGGTAAGATATAGCATTTACCAAAGTGTAATGTGAAGTTAAGTGTTCCTGAATGGTTCATTATTTACAAGCTGTGGACAGTGACAGTCTTATTTATTCACAGAACTGACACAAGGAGTTTGATTCTTTGCTGCTTTTCACCTTGCACTGTCTTTGAACATCCTGTGTGAAGTGGTGTGAAATGCTTCCATACCTGCATACTAGCAATTTTCACCTATTTCATAACAGAAAAAAAAATATATATATATATAAAATGCAAGGCAATGAAGAATAAGGCTTGCAAGGGAGAGCAATAGTAAGGCACCAGTTGACTGAGTCTCCAACCACACAAGCAGTCAAAGGGTTTAATCTTCCTCTCATATCAATGTAAATCACAAGTCAGTAACCGAAAAAGAATTACCCAAACATAAAAAAAAAAAAACTTACATGAGAGCAGAAGCATATCTATGGGTATATCCATCTTCACTTTTTTTTCCAGTCCTTAGCATCAGAACTGAAGCTCTGAACATGAATGCCTGTGGTGCCTACTATTATGACCATATGTAAATCCCTGCACAACAGATATCAAACAGAGGCTGCCATCTCTCTGCAACACATCATAGCTTTTGATTCCAAATGTTTCTGCCTCCATGGATGGCAGCATACTGTTCTAATGAAGCTTCTCTTTAAATATTCTGACTAAAGAGTTAAGAACCCAGCTATATAGTTGCATCAGTCACAGAACCTCCTTTGATTTGCAAGTACAAAACAGATGTGGGATGGGCTAAAGTGCAAAAAGTGAGTTAAAAAGTGTTAAACAATCCCCAGAATACCTTAACTAGCATGAGGTTTATCTGGAATATGCAGGAAAATACTGTAAGTGAAAAATGGTATGTCTGTGATTAAAAGGTATGACATATTGTATTTATATTTCCTTTAATCTAATTCTCCATCATTTTTAGATCACTGTTCATATTAAAAATATAGGAGAAGTAGTACAGATATGGTGACAGAAAAGAAACAGTTTTCTGGGGGTAAGAATAAGTTGCTAACAGGAACCTATTTCCAAATGTTTATTTTGTGAGGGACTAGGCAAGGTTTTTATGCTGAAATACCAGAAGAAATAAATGATTTGTTAGTTTACAATGAATGCTTGTTCTGACTTTAATGGCAAAAGTATTCTCCATTTTGAATGGCTTGTTTTCACACCCAGCAGGTATTACATATTACTTCTTGGGAAGAAGCTGAAACATCAAAAGGATTGCAGTAGTGTTACAAACTATTGCAGATTTGTCTCCCCCTACAAGATGAGAAAAGTTATCAAATCTGCTGGTGCAAACATATTTATTAAAAATGTAGCTTAATGAACTGCTGATATAGAAACAGAGCACATTAATTGGTAACATACAGCAAAAGAGAGTGGATTTCCCGTAGTAATGTCATTTTTTTCCTCTTGAAACAGATTTGTATATCAACAAATTTCCTCTACTATAATGCAAGCAATGCCTTTTTCTTAAAAAAAAAAAAAAGTTAGATAGTAAAGTCTTGCGATATTCATAGGGTAGAATGTGAAAAGTCAAATCTTTCAGAACATTTACAAGTAAAACCTTGTTTCTCAACTACACTGCTAATTAACAGCTACAGAATGCTTAAATTAAGATTGTTTGAGATGATTCTTAGTATATTAAAAGGTCACAGAGATGAAGGCTGGTCCACAGGCTAGTATACACCCCTATGTCTTTGGCAATTTTGCTTCAGTTTCCTTCTTTACCACCATACAGGTTCTGTACCTCTAGTCCTCATTTGTAAAATGGTCCTGATACTTCCCTACTTTGTAAGATTGTTATGAAAATAAATACATTCAGGTACTACAGTGACGAGTTGTATTGCTTGTATAAATTCTATCCAGAAAACAGGAGGGACATAGGACTAATTGAGACAACTACATACAGTCACACCTAGATAATTATTTTCACTGCAGTTGAGTGAAATTTAAAGCAAACAAAAAACAATTCAAGCCACTTGCACTTAAATGACTATAGATTTCCTTTCTCTCTTTGAGTTTATACTATTCAGAATGTTATTGCATATAATTGGAATATATCTGAATACTGGGATTTGCATCCCTACTTTTACAAAGAAATGTTCCAGGAATCAAAAATTGGTCAGGAGCTCAAAATTGACTCACCCTGAAGGCTGTTATTTAAAGAAAAAGTCAGACCACGTAATCAGAGTTTTTGCAGTTCTTCTTGCCACTAATATATAGGCATTCTGGGAGACAGGATACTAAAAGAGAAGCTGAATGAAGCAAGTCCTATAGTTTTCTAGCACTTGGCAACCACGTTGCCCATTTTCAGATTTGTGCACAAACAGATCTCAAGTTATATGGTGCTTTGGTCAGCTAAACATTCCAAAAGGCAAAAAAGACATAAAGAAAATATAAAGACATTACTACTGATCCCAATTCCAAGTTTTCTTTCTTTATGTCATTAAGACCAAAACTCTGCTAGGTCAACACTGCTTTTTTTGCTGTGCCTACAGCAGAAACTGTACTTCTTCTGTTAGAATAGTATTTTGTTTTTTCAATTGTTTGGTAATGGCAGAATATGGAAGTTCATTCCTGAGTTCTCCCTTTCAACACCAATAGTGTCCATCACTGGAAAATACAATACACTGAACTTCCCAGTGGTAGGTGTAGGGGGCACAAAACCTATGCTGGTTTAGAAGGGGTGCAGTTATTGATAGAGCCCTGCATGGATACAAATATGTGGATCTGTATCTGACCTGCATCCACAAGAAACGGTTTGCAGATATCCGTGTTGTATCCATGGATGCGGACATAATGCAGATATCCACATATTTGCAGGGCTCTAGCTCTGTGCAGATGAAAATGTGCAGATCTGTATCTGATCTGCATCCACAAGAAATGGTCCACTGATATCCATGTTGTGTCCGTGGATGCGGATATCCGCAGATGTCCATGGATTGGCAGGACTCTACTTATTGACCAGATCTGAAGTACCTCAGGAAGCCAGCCTAAAAATGACCTGCAAAAGTCAGTGAAAGCAAAAGCTGATAATCTTTTTTTTTTTTTAAGAGATCGAGAAATTGAATAGAAGCAATTTCCCTGCTCACAGCTACAAAGGGGAATAGATGCTTGACCATTGCAGAGAATTGTGTGTACTAGAAAGGAACACTGGTCAGAGGACCTCTTCATAAGAGTTGCCAGCAGAACATAAGGATTTGTCATGTATAGATTTAGGATGGAATTTTCACACAGATATCTTGCAATAAAATGTTGCAAAGTAATACAATGTGCATGAATAAGTATCCACATTTTGGGTTGTGTATCTGAAATAAACCCAATTTCTGAACTATTTCAGACTCAGCTACCTTGAATCTTGACCCTCAAGCTTCAAATATATTAATCTCCAATTACTAAAATAATCTTTGGCCAGAATTACATTGAAATTAGCTTTGTGGTGTATAATCAGTGTGTGGTATTTTAAAGAGATTTCCTGAAGGATAAGAAGCAGTTACATCAGTCTTTTTCCCCTTGCTTTGATTTGCCCATTGAAGTTTTGTAACTATTTTTTTTTTTCTTCCTACCAATCCTCAACATGTTGGAATATTCACAGAGCACAAATTCAAATACTTTTTTTGTTAGATTAACCTTAGATAGCATTTCACCCTGGAACAGATTTTCAGGCTCAGACAGCAGTTCTCTGCCTTCTGTGAAAATAAAGCAGGACTTCCCACACACACATGGCTCTTATCCCATATTTATGTTGGATAGAATTGGAGCATGCTTATTGACTGAACTGTCATTGACATAGAAGAAACAGAGTCTTAGAATCTGACAGACAATTGCACTGCAGCAGATGAGCTGGAACTGGAAACCAAAAGGAATTTATTTTTTGTCTATCTACACCACAACTGCAAGTATTTACAGGCCATGGCTCATGAGACTTACAACTAATAAGCATAGCTTTGTAGCATGGACATGGCTAAAGCCTATGAGTTTCATGTACTATATATCTGGCACACATCTGCTGTTATGATAACAACAGTTGTGACTGCTTCTTTAGCATTATGAAAATAGAAAGAAAAAAAGCATACCTGCTTTGCCACTTTGTTTTGTTTTCAAACATTTACCCTAAAGAGAGGAATATAGGAACAATTAAATAATCAACAGTTCTGCACTCAGGCTGGTATAAATCTGGAATTATGCCAGGAAAGTCCAAGTTACAGGCACAATGCATGTGAGAAAAGAATCAGGTCCCAATATATTTGTCTCTGATATTTTGCAGGAGGGCAGCACGTTCTGGCAATTAGAGCAGAAGACTGAGTGAGTAATCTCTCATGTTTTCTGTTCCCAAGGCTACCATTGACCCACTGACAGCTTGGGCAAGCCATGGAACTTCTCTGAGCCTCACACTAATGCTTTGAAAAATGGCTATACCAACAATACCTACTTCACAGGAGGATTGAGACTCTTTACTAATGAAAGACATTATTACATGCTTGCACCAGTTGAACAAGAGAATGCACAACTGACTTCTAGTACTCAGCTAAAACCAGGATGATGTTTATATGTTAAACTCTTTATTGCATGTGCTAGAGATATTCCTTGAAAAATAAGTACCTGTAGGAAAATGCATAAAAGTAGAAGTGAACTTCAGAAGTAAGATTGACACTAACGGCAAAGTGAACAGACCAGTAAAACAAACAAGGAGTCCTGTGGCACTAAAAGACTAATTGAAACAATTCTCCCTTATCTTGGGTTCTTAGTTTGAGCCAGATTCTTTAATGTGATATTTGAATAATGAAAAACCCTATAGAATCCCACAGCCCAATCTCAAAAGTCCTGTATTTAAGATATAGGGTGGTTTAATGGGGGTATTTGGTCCTGCTGTGTCAGAGGAAGTTCAGCAGCAGATGCAGGGGTCAGGCGCTGGGACTCGGGGCTCAAGCCCAGTAAGCCTGATGCCAGTGATGCCCCTGCCAGTTTCTATAATTCTGATACCACTGTACCCAAACTGTAGTTATGGCCAAAGACAAGGGACAGTCACTAGGATAATATTGCACTGATATTCCTGTCTAGTCCAGTATATCTTCTACTTTTTTCAGATCCAAGTCTCATTCAGCATCTAGCTTTGTGCCACACTTCATCATCAGTTATTATCCAGATCTTCCCCAATCACTTTAAAGGCAAGTTCTGATTAAAAATAAGTCATATAGACCTCTTGTCTATTTAGGCCACTCTGTGATGTAATTCTTTAAGAATTTCAAGATTAAATTATAATTATTCACCTTTTCTTGAAGAGGCAAAATGCTGTTTGGATAATGATTCAGTTACTTCAAACATTTGATTTAATCTTGACTGAAATCAAAGAAGCCCTCTGAAAACTGTTTATTAAATTAGTTTCAATTACATGTTTTTCCCCTTAGGATAGCATAGTACAAGGTCATGGCTTTATAATTATTGTTCAAGCATAACGTTTTCTTAAAGTATTCCAATTATGATTCCCCTTAAGGACAAATATAAAAGGGTTTTTGGTTAATTGTTCTTGACATATCTTAGAAATATAGAAATCCTAAAGCAAGTGAAAAGCTTCCAGCAGCAGTCTGATTTGTCCCATTGTTTCGTCTAGTTTCTTCAATCTCTTTCCTGAGTTCTCTTTCTCTAAAAGTTAACTCATCCATTTGTATTTCTCATTCTATTGAATTATTTCTGATTTCAGGAACAAGGGCTCTCTGGGAGGGAAGAGAACTTACATGCCTAACTGTTTTTGTGTTTGTTTGTTTTTGTTGGGGGGGGGGGAGCCTGAGGGCATCCAATTCAAGATTTAGATACCACTGGCATTCACAAAATTCCAGCTCAGCTATGGCCTAACTCTATAGCTCCAGGGTTTCAAAGGGTATTAGACCTAAGTACATTGGTGAGTTCAACCTGTAAAATCATTGGGCACCTAGGTTTCCAAAGGTAAAGTCCCCAATATGCCCATATTTCAGTTGTGGTCACACACATAGGCACTTTACTTCTGAAAGCAGCTGAGTGCTTAACTGATGGCTAAGTCTGAGCAGAATTTGCAAATTAGGTATTCCCCTATCTATGTCACTTCCGAGGCCTTATCATGTAGCCATGCTCAGAGTACATTTATCTGTCCCCTCTCACAGAATTTCTAAAGGAAGAAGGAGCAAAGACAGCCTCCTTCTAAGTTGAAATGTGGAAGATCAGGTTCAATTCCTCTTCTGCCTGATATGGAGAAAGGTAGGGTTTTATACTCCCTTTGACAATGACTATTCAAGATGCAAGACAACGGGTTCTCATGACCGATGTGCCTAATTCTAATTCTACAGGAATTTGGTAGAGTAATTTATATCTACTGGGAGAGAAGGCAGAAGGAGATAGGCATCAGTCTGATTTGGCAGTATCCATAAGTTGAACAAATACATACATATGCACAAGCTGAAAAATGGATAATTTTGTGGAGAGAGAAGTAGGTTTATTTTTATTAGTATATGTTTTATACATGTGTTGATTGAAATAAGAGTTCTGTTTAACTAAACTAACTAACTAACTAGCTAACTAACTAGCTGAATGAATGAATGAATGAATGAATGACTGTTGGGATAACAGTTTCAAACCAAATGTTGATAAAGATTTAACTAAAACCAGCAGAATAGCCAGATTTTTTTTTTCTTTTGGCAGAGCCTATGGTCAACATAGGTGGGTCAGTCAAAAAAAAAGCATTTACAAAGCTTCCTACTTAAGTCTGGAAATTGACTGCTTGAGAAACTAAGGTGCCTGATGATCTAATTGCCAAGATAACTTAAGTGGGGTCTCTACAGTAGAACTTCCACAATTGACAGGGAGGGTCTGCTTTCAAAGTGGATGAACTATGGGCCACCATCACTGCATTCCTGACTAAACCAGTCATAGAATTTCTTCCATGTTGTAGCCAGCTGGTCTGAGTATTTTAGCGAAGTATACACTTTACAATGAGTATTTGATAGAAAATTATTTGGAACGCATGACTCTCAAAATGTCATGGGAGATTTTACTGAATTTGAAACAAGATTCAGTACAGATAAGGGAGAAAAAAAATCTAATAGTGGTTTATGAATGTGGATATCCCAACTGAGTCCTTTACAAAGAATAGCCAAAAATCGAGGTACCACAAAGCAGAGGCTATTTCTAATTATATTGGATCTTCCCCTGCTATTATATATTGCACAAAAAATTGTTAGCCTAATTGATCACTTGTATAATCCTGGTGGCTCCAATGGACATGTGCCAGGAATAAATTACAAATTTATGTTTAAACTGTTTTAGTCCCTTGTATTCTTTTAAATTGAAACAAAAAAAGCAAAAAACAGGGGCAGGCTGTTTACTGGTTTATACTATTGAACTAATTACAGCTTTTTTATTTTCTGTTGATTTAAGTTTCCAGTTTGTTTGGTCAATGCCTGAAAACATCAGGTATAATCAAAAGCTTTATTCGTTTTGTTATTGAAAGCAGTGAGGTAAGTTTCACTGTGTTAAGGAAAAAGGACAATTATATAGCAAAACAAGAAGACCTCTCTTTGATGAAACACAGAACACTAATCATGATAACCATCTCTTCTTTTGACATCTAGAAGTCTACATTATATGTCTGCTGATGATTGCCATTTCAGACTGATCATTTTAAGATGCTGAAAGTAAAGGCATCTGCCATTTTTATGCTTATGCGGCAGTACACAAAACCTCTTCTGTTGTTTGCTCCATAGAGAAGCGTACAGCTCATCTTACTGTAGAAAGCCTTTGCCCAGGCTTTCTGCTCTGTGTCTATTTGCTAAACAATAGCTATTCCATGATCAAAGCAGAGAAGATATGTGGCATTCACATTCAAGATCAGGTTTACTCTTCTTTATAGAGTGTGAAAAAAAATGTACACTACATTCACATTTAGCTGAAATAAATAATCTACTTCTTTTTTAAGAATATGCTTTTCCCTGGAGTTTTTGATTAACAATACAAGCACCAGCTTTTGTTTTAAGCTTTCCCTCCATCATCACACCAACTGCTGCTGCTGTTACAAAAAACTTCTCTTGCAGCTTTCTCTCATTCCTTTTTCCAGTACCTTTTCATATTTTTTTTCCTTTCTGTTCAAAATGATTCAAGAAATTACAGAACTCTAGTCTTGCCTCTGTAGTATTCACAGTTTAATGGACAGAAAAGCAGATATAATAAGGATAGGTAGATGCATTTACCAAAAGGTAGATTGTGCCAGACCAGCTTGACTTCCTTCTTTAAGACAAAAACTGATATTTTGAACTAAATAATTCAGTAGATCTAATAGATTTGGACTTCTGTAAAACATTTGACATGGTAGAGGAAAATGGAGATTAGCACAAAAATTGTAAACTAGATAAGGAACAGGCTAAAGGAGAGAAGATAGCTTGTGATGAAGAAAGGTAAACCATTGGAGGGATGTAACAAGTAGAATTCATCAAGAATAAGTCTTCAAACCTTCTCCTTTCACCTTGCCAAAACAGATAAATGAGCCAAGTAAAAGCAACCTCTGGTAAGCCCAAGAAGGAGTAATAGATCAGCTGTTAATTTATACCTCCTAAAACAGAAAACTGGGTATCAATTTATTGTGCCATTTTGTTCTCTAAGAATGGGCAAAAGAACACAATGAAAATAAAGGACACATTAAAAAATCTACTGTCATGTAATATAAATGTTGTTCTCAAGGAGGTAGTTTATTGAAGGCACAGGGAGGCAAGGCCTTCCCTGATTGGCTGTGGTGTCCCCACCACTTTTCTTGCCACCTACCCTCCATGCTAGGAAGACAAATGTTTTGTACTCTGTGCAACATGGTTCTCTTAGCCACTCAGGAATTTACCTTCATGGAGAACAGAAAGCTTTGTATGCCATGCTTAGGCAGTGTGAGATTGACATCAGCCTTCTTAGCAAAACAAAAGAAGAGTCTCTTCTTCAGTCCAGTCTCAAGCTTCAGTTTTACTAGCTGAAAAACAAAGAGGAATCTTGTGGCACTTTAAAGATTAACATTTTTTTTGTTAATTTGTTAGTCTTTAATATGTCACAAGAATCCTCTTTTGCTGAACTAGACTAACACATTCAAAAACATGGATACTACTTACATGATTCGGAGAAGTATTGTGTAGCATACTTCATTGTTTTTGCTTAGGTGCCCTGAGGTCATCAGATGGAAAGTGCTTTAGAAGTGCTAAGTGTTTTCACAATTAACCTTTCATTCATATGCACTCCTTCTGGATCACAGGAGACTGAAATTTCATGAGACTCCTCCTCCCACGGATGTTCTCTGCACCTCTCCACTCCTCCTGCCCAAACTCTTCCTGTGTCTCTCCCAAGCTTCCTCATGGGTGGGTCTATTTAATGTACCCCAAAAGCTTGGGTCTGTCACTGCCCTAGTCAGCCAGGGATGGAGGAAAAGGCTAGTAAGTTAGTCATCCTACAGCAGGCCCAATCCCACACTGACCCAATTCTTGCCTTTGGAGGGGCACATAGGCAGCTGCCTCTGAGTGCTAGTTTACACTAGCTTAACCTGCAAGTCACTTACATGCATGGAACTTCACACTACATTAGATTACATTTCTATTATTCCTGTTTTCAATGTCACTCAGATATTTCTGCAGAATATTCCTGTTCTCCTCCATATTGCCAGTGTCTCCCAAAATGTTGTCACCCATAAGCTTTATTAGAACTTTTTTGTGCAAAGGTCATTAATAACAAGACAATTCCCTGGGGAATCTCATTACTTCCTTACTGCTTGATAGTTCACCATTTGGCATGACCCATTGTGGAGTTTCCTTTAACCAGTTCCTTGACCACCTTTAAATTCTCAAAATCATCCTTTCCTTCTCCATTTTAATAATAATTTCCCCTGTGGAACTGTAACAAATGACTAATTGAAATCTACTTGACTTTCTTGAACTGAATGCAATTAGTCAATTTGTAATATAAAAAAAAAAATCTTTTCTCAGAGACCTCCCTTTTCCATTGTTTTTTTTTTTCTCATACTATTTCCTATTTGATATTTAAATCTAAGATAAAAGGCCTTAAAGAAGGTGGAGCAAGTTTTCCTTAGAGAATGTCTTCCTCTAATGTTAATTTCTTTTTTTTTTCTAGGTTCCTGCTGGTGTTTACCAACTTCTCTTTTAATGATAATATGGTTAGCAAAAATATTACAGTATAATAGAACCACACAATCAGCCGCTGAACAGCAAACCAAGTAATTTTCATAACATCTTTGGCGTCTCACTTAATTTCAATGGAAAGATTCAACCATTTAACATGTTTCCATATTATTAAAATATAATTGCTTCAAAGAATATAACACTTTAATTTTAAATATGTTATACCACATTATACAAATCAGCACTTAGTCAGTATAAGAAACAAGGAGTCCTGTGGTCCTTAAAGACTAACAAATTTATTTATTGCATGAACTTTCATGGGACAAAATCCCACTTCATCAGATGCTTTGAAGGCGATAAGCTGCTGAAACTGAATTTATATGGAAATTTGTTTATATTGTTTCAGGACTTAACAGGGACGTTGGGTTTTTCTCTCATTACAACAGGAGATTTGACCTCATCTTCAACTTTATGCTGTTCCCCAGTGTTTGAATCTTTATAACTATTTAGATTTGCAGTTACAATGTGACCTGTTCCCATGACTTACACTTCCCTACATTTATTTCCTCCTATTCTATGAGTTCCCCCATCTTCAAAGTGTTTGACAAAGTGGGATTTTCTCCCATAAATTTCATGCAATAAATAAATGTGTTACTCTTTAAGTACCACAGAACTCATAGTTTGTTTTGCTGAACTAAACTAACATGGCTGCCACTTTGGAATTTGAATATGGGAGAACTTACACAATGGAAGGAAGTAAATGCAGGGAAGTGTAAGTCATGGGAACAGCTCACACTGCAACAGCAAATCAAAACAATTGCAAATATTCAAACACTGTGGAACAGCATACAGAGGAGGATGAGGTCAAATCACCTATTGTAATGAGAGGAGAATCCAATGCCCTTATTAAGTCCTGAAGCAATGCATATGAATTTGCAAATAAATTCAATCTCACCAGTTTCTCTTTGAAGCCTTGATCTGGTATTCATCCATCTGAGCATCACAATTAACAAATAATTAATGGAGTGGTCATGGACATTGAAACACGTATCCACTGGTTTAAGAATGTTGTGATTTCTGGTGTCAGATTTGTGTCCATTAATTCCTTTCCACAGAGATCGTCCTGTTTGTCTGATATATAAGGAAGGGGGGCATTTCTGGCACATGATGGCAAAAATCACATTGTTGGATTAGTAAGTGAACAAATCTTTGATGGAGTAGTTGATTTCATTGGGTTCTGTAATAGTGTCTTTTGTGCAGATATGTGGACAAAGTTGGCAGCATGGTTTGTTGTAGGAATATGTGCCTGCTTTAATGATTCTGTTTTTAGGTCTGTAGTTGCTTGTACGTATCTGTTCAAGGTTGGGGGGGGGCTGTCTGTAAGTGAGGAGAGGTCTGTTTCCTAAGGCTTGAGAGAGTGAGGGATTGTCTTTTAGAATAGGCTGCAGATCCCTCAGGATATGCTGTAGAGCTCTGCCTTGAGGCTTGTATGTCCTAGTCAGTATGAAGGACTAGAGTACAAATCATGCTGCAATAGCTTTTATTTTATCTTATGTTATTTTGGCCATGTTTATTCACTTACTGGTTTGCATGTGTTAGCAGTGTCTAATGCAGTGTTCCCCAAATTTTTGCCCCACAACCTTATTTTCTCAGTCCGTGTCCCCTTCTCCCAAACATTCCCTCAGCTTGGACCATGGTTGGGGCTGGGGACAGAGACTGGGAATGAGAAAACCAGGGGACATTGCAGGGGCTGGGTGCCATGACGTGAGGACAATGCAAAGGATAGAGGCCAAAAGTGTTTAGAAATAAGACACTAAGTATGGAATGAAAGAAGCATTAGAGGGGACCATCACCATCATAAAACTGTAGCAAGAGAATGAAAGCTTTTTCTAACTTCAAATGACAGTTGTCCTCAGAAAGCCCTCAGGATTGGGAAACTGAGGAAAACCACCTGATCTATAATCATGAAAAACACCTGAGCCTCAAGGGGGGGGAATCTTATCGGTTTATTCAATGAGTGCAATCATATCTCCCCTCAATCCTCATTTAGTTAGGTCTAAAGATGCCAAGTTCTTTGTATCTTCTTTCATAAGGCAGGTTTTCCATTCCACAGGTCATCCTTGTAGGTCTCCTCTGGACCTGTTTCATCTTTGTTAATAATGGGGGACCAGAACTCCATACAATATTCCAAACAAGGTCTTGCCAGTATGTTGTATAAAGGTACTAAAACCGCCTATCTCTTCTCTGATAGATCCTTGGACCACAGGATGGGTTAAGCAGTTTAAGACTTGCAAGGATTGGCAGCCATACTAGCAGAGATCCTATGCTCTCCTGCCTGCTGAAAACCAGCTGAAACATCCACAAGACTCCAGTAAGCTAGGAAAACACTTACCTACCAAGGGTGAAGACATTATAAGATGATCCCTTCTTTGTTTAGGCCTACTAGCTTTCACAGTACTGCAGCACCCACCTAGGGGCTCATCCTCTGCATACCATCTTCTTGGGAAGGAAGCTAGAGATTGGGAAGAACTGTGAGAGTTAGGACATTTGTTGACATTGTCATTCTATTAAGTTACAAACAGGTAGCTGTTTTAGTCTAGTTCAGCAAAAACAACAAGGAGTCTAGTGGCACTTTTAAAAGACTAATGAATTTATTTATTACATGAGCTTTTGTGAGAGAAACTCCTACTTTGTCACTCCATCTTCAAGTACTTGACAAAATGGAATTTTCTTCTTCCAGTTCTGCTGTTTCTCTTTGAAGTCCTGCTGTCTTACTGACATGCTTGAACACAGTTGTTAAGAAACAATCAACACAGTGATTAGGAAGATTGAAGTGCTCAGTGACTGGTTTTTGAATGTTGTGATTTCTGATGTCATTTTTGTGCCCATCTATTTTTTGTGCAGAGATTGTCCTCTTTGTCAAATGTATAAGATATGGGGGAATTTCTTGGAACATGATGCCATAAATCACATTGGTGGACAAGCAGGTGAATGAGCCCTTTATAGAGTAGCTTGCTTGATTAGGTCCTATGAAGGTGCCGTTTGTGCAGATACATGGGAAGAGTTCACAAAGTGGTTTGTTGCAGGGGTATGTGCCTGCTTTTGTTTCTGTTGTTAGGCCCGTAGTTGCTGGTGAGTATCTGTTTTAAAGTTAGGGGAGGGTCTGTAGGCAAGGAGAGGTCTGTCTCCAAAGACTTGAGAGAGAGTGAGGGATTTTTTTTTTTTTATAATAGGTTCTAGGTCCTTAATGATCTGTTGTAGAGGTCTGACTTAGGGGTTGTACATGATGACCAGTGGCATTCTCTTGTTTTCTTTCTTGGGCTTCTCCTATAGTAGTTGACTTTGGGGTACCCATCTGGCTCTGTCAATCCATTTGTGTTTTGTTTTTTAATTCCACAGGTGGTACTGTAGTTTTAAGGATGCTTGATTGAGATCCTGAAGATGTCTGCCTCTGTCTGAGGCATCAGAGCAAATGCAGTTATATCTTAGGGCTTGGCTGCAGGCAATGGATTGTGTAGAGTGTTTTGGATGAAAGCTTGAGGGATATAGGTAACTATACCAGTCAGTAGGTTTTCGGTATAGGGTAGTGTTGATGTGTCTATCCCTAATTTGTACTGTAGTGTCCAGAAAGTAGATCTCCTGTGTGGAGTGTTCCAGGCTAAGTTTGATTGTGGAGTGGAAATTGTTGAAATCTTCAAAGACATCCCTACAATGGGCACAAATGATGAAGAAGTCATCGGTGTAGCATAAGTAGAGGAGAGGTGCTTTGGGATGAGACTTCAGGAAAGGTTGTTCTAAGGCACCCATAAAAATGTTGGCATATTGTGGAGCCATGTGAGTACCCACAGCAGTGCCACTGAGTTGAAGGTTTAAATTATCCTCAAATCTGAAATGTTTGTGGGTGAACACAAAGTCAAAAGTTCAGCTACAGTGTGTGTTGTGGTATCATCTGGGATGGTTCTTCTAATACCTTGTTATCCATGTTTGTGTGGGATGCTTGTGTAAAGAGCTTCTACATTCATAGTGGCTGGGATAATGTTTTCTGGGAGCTCACCAATGGATTTGATTTTCCTCAGGAAGTCCATGGTGTTTCAAAGATAGCTGGGAGTGTTGATAGCATAGGGTATGATGAGGGAGTCCCTACAGCCAGATAAACTTGCTGTAAGAGTGCCAACATCTGAGATGATGGGGTGATCATGGTTTCTTTTCTTATGGATTTTAGGTAATAGAATATCCCAGGTCTGAATTCTGATGGCGTATCTGGCTTTATTAGTTCCTTTGTTACCTTAAGGAGTTTCTTGAGTAGCTAGTGAAATAGGAACAAAAACTGAATCAGAAATTACAGGTTTCAAATACCAATAGCAGAATCCTTCAATCTTCCTAATCACTCTGTTGATTGTTTTTTTTTTTAAACAACTGTGCTATGCAAATGGATAACACATCAAGACTTCAAAGAGAAACTGCAGAATTGGAACGGATATACAAATTCTATTGTGTGACAGCAGGATTAAATTGTGACTATGGATTATTTTCTCATTACAACAGGTGATTTGACCTCACCTTCCTCTATGTGCTGTTTCCTATTGTTTAAATCTTAACAACTGCTTCGAATTGCTTTTACAATATGACCTGATTCCATGATTTACACTCCTCTATTTATTTTTCTCCTATTCTGTAAGTTCCCCCAACTTCAATGCATATGATAAAGTGGGATTTTCTCCTATGAAAGTTCATGTGATAAATAAATTTGTTAGTCTTTAACTTCCACATGACTCCTTGCTTGCTTCTTTTTTCAATCCTTTCCTTTTCCAAATCTCATTTTATTTCTCCCAGTAAATTCTCCTTTGCTCTATGTTGTGGGTGGGGAGGGGTTTTCTTTTCTGGGATTTGTATTATTTACTTTGTGTCTTGTGTGTACTGGGTTTTAACTCCTACCCAGCAGCGGTAGTGTTCATTTTCCTAACAGACATCACTCCTTGTGTGTCAGGCACAGTGAGTGTGGAGGCATTGGAGGTCACAAAAAAGAATTCAGTACTGAATTCATCCAAGGATAGGGGAGAAGCAGCTTGAAACAGCAAGCACCGATAGAGAAACCACATTGCTTGGGAGGGGCTATGAAAGGATAAGCCTAACACTTATGACATTGTGGGAAAGACCCCTCTTTTCACCAAAACATTCTTCAGATAATTGAAGCAATAGAAAGTCCTGGCAACATGCTCCAAGTTTGAAGCCAACTCCAAAGCCAAAGAAAAGAACAGAGAACTCACTGTTCCACCTCTCGAACAATCTATTGAATTTTTTAATCCGCATGATAATCCAATGCTTATACTATGGGTGGAAACACATAGTAGTCACTCTTACAAATCAGTATTTACTTAGCTACACACTGTGACCTGAAAAGTCACTTCTTTTTGTGCTGTGGGAAATAGCTAGTTTCTCAGATGTCACTGCCTGGTAAAGCATAGATAAAAACTAGCATTTAATAGCAGCCTTCTTATGTAAGTAGATAGTTTTCCACCTGTCTCTCTTGAATGCAGAGCTGCAATACAACTCTGGTGTTAATCTGATGCTCAGAAGAAAAAAATTTCTATGCCTTCCTCCACATGAGTGCAAAAAGGGGCAAGATTTTTTTTTCTTTCACTGCAGTAGATTCTGTGTGTTTTATATGGATAAAGCAGAAAAGAAGAAAAATGTATGCTAAAAGTACTTGGTTCAGGCTTTAAGCACTCCAACAACATATAACAATAGCTCTTGGATTATAAATGCTTGAGTCAAAACAAATTTTAAATCTATGGTTTATCATGCTTTGATTTGAAAAGTGAGACAACAGTTGTCAGACAGCCTTTGAAATGTCATTAAGGAGGAGACAGTACCTTTGCAGTTGTTAGTATTCACCTGTACAGTTAGCAGTTCTATTTCCTCTAGAAATTTTTTTTAAAAAAAGAGTCTATTATATATTCTGTTCTCCCAATAATTGCTCTAAAATTCTGATGAGCATCATTTAAAAATGACATTATAATAGTGCATCAGTTTCTAATGAAAGAAATGAATGGCAGCAACATGTCACAACTGTTTACAGGGCTGACCCAAGATTTTTTTGATGCCCTAGGTGAACTGTAATTTTGGTGCCATGACCTTCCTCTCCCAGCTAAGGAGCCCATGCCCTTCCTCTCTTCCACTCCTCCTAGTCCCCCCCCACCCAGCCTGGCTAAGTGGCAAGCCAGCTAATGGGGTGTGGGCTGAGTGGTGGCCCAGGAAGGGCCAAGTGTTGGGCTGGACCAAGCAGCATGGGCTGAGCAGCAGCCTGTGGGCCATCTGTTTGAGCAGCAGAATTGGCCAAGCCAGCAGAGCCGCAGGCCGGACCTGAGCCAGTTAAGCCATGGGCTGGAAGAAGGACCTTTGTCCACCATTCCTCTTTCCCACTCCTCCTAGCCCTTCCAAGGCTAGCTCTAGTGTCCTGAACTCTGTTCCTCCAGTACTTACATTTGCTGGAGTGGGGAGTGGAGCCAGTCAACACAGCTGGTTTCCTGGATTTCCCACCTTGCACTATGTGCCAGTGTGAAGCAGGGAGAGGGGCCATTTAAAATAGCCTCACTGGCCCATCTTGGTGGTCCCCAGTGCCCCATAATGTCTGGTACCCTAGGTGATCACCTGGGTAGCCTCTATGGTAGGACTGGCCCTGACTGTTTGTTGCTGTGTTCATTGTAGACAAGTTCCAAAGGGGTAACCCTGTCAGTCTAGTTCAACAAACAAACAAACAAACAAACAAACAAACAAACAAACAAACAAGAAGTCTTGTAATACTTTTAGGCTATGTCTACACCACAGGGCTCAGTTAAGTCAGCTTAATAAGGTCTACTTATGGTCGACTTCAAGTAGACCTTATTAAGTTGACTTAGTGAGACCCCATTAGTTTAAGTTGACTTTATAAAGTTGACTTTAAATGGGTCTCCTGGCTTAAGTCATCTTCATAAAGTCTAAAAGGCTCTGCTGCACTAAGTCTACTTTATTAAGTTGACTTCAATGGCCACATTGCATTAAGTTGACTTAATAAAGTCGACTTAACCCTTAAATTCAACTTTAATGGCAGGAGTTATTAAGTCAACTTAAGAAAGCACTTAAGTTGACTTAGTGAACTCCGAATGTAGCCAGGGAGTTACTGAAGTCAACATAATCCCCTAGTGTAGACATAGCCTTAGAGACTAACCAATTTATTTAATACTTGGGAGAAAATCCCAGTTTCTACAAAGATCTGTATCATGTCACTGAAAAGCCCAAATATCCACAATGATGTTTGGAAAATGTCTTTAGATAATGTGAGCCCTGACCAATATAAACACTTGTTTTCATTCTAAATTTCAGAAACTAAAATCATAAACTTTTGCTTATTAGCTATACAGTATCATTTTTAGCCAGGTCTGTTTCCAGTAACACCAGTGTAAATCTAGACTCACGATTGCAGTGGAGTTAGAATTTTGAGTTTATAATACTGGCTTTTGTACCTCATTCTCCATTCTGTTACAATAGTTTTACACTCAGCACTACAACGTCTATTGAGGTCACTGAGTTACCCCAGCATCTCAGCAACCTGGCATGAATGTTGACATCCTTTATATCAAACACCCAAAGGATTAATGTACCAAATTACTTACATTAGGAATAGTTTAATCTGTTAGACCTCCCACCAGGTATGCAATGCACATATGTAAAAGTTATTCTAGAAATAGTTTAACCTAGCTCTTATTCAGATGGGTACAATTTCATTGTAAAACACTGGATTTTACACATGTTTACACAATGGCCAACTTTGACCCAGCAATTGGCAGTTTTATATCAAGAAGTGGTGCAACTGTGATTTATTCATTTTTTTTAATTAGGATAGAACTTTTTGTTTGTTTGTTTTTGTTTCAGGTCTGGAGTAGTGAGCATAAATTTGTTCATTTTAGTAAAACATTTTAAATATGAAAAGCTGCCTACATTTAGGATTACTTATCTGCCAAAAGGAAGAACGTATATTTAACATTGTTTGTGATCTGGGCCATTTTATAATCTGCGTAATAACTCAATGTATATGGCATAAGTACTTCAACATTTGCTTTTAAGAGATGATCAAAAGTCTATTATTTTATTTTTTTCATTATTTTTTTCTATAATACAAGTGTGTTCTGATTCACCAGTCTTCCTCCATTTTTATACCAATGCAGTAGAGTTATACCAATATAACTCTGAATTAAGGCACTAGTAAATCAGGCTCCAGTTCCTCCTGCCAAATTCCAATGTCCCACACTATTTCCCAAGGCATTTATCACTTTGTTCTTGTGGTTTAAAAATGTATTGTGTTCTGCTAGACATTTGTGCTCTTGAAAGCATCCTAGCATTCTGTATCCTTTTTACTTCAAACTTCAGCTTTAGTAACAAATTTGACATTCTTTTGATTCATATCAGATACAACTGTCAATGAGATCTGAGGATTTCATTACATTAGAAGTATAAACGATGGGTCAGTAACAAAGACTAACTGTGGCGATGTGCTAGCAATCGTATGATGTACCAAAAGATCTTTTAAGCGCTTCTAGCTTGTCTGAAAAAAAAATGTTTTTTCATCTGCATTCTATCATTCTAAAGATGTACTAGAACAACCTCCCCTCCTTTTTTTACTGCTGTCCTCAGAAAAGTTTCCAGTGACTGAGAAGTATAGTAAATGATTTCACTAATGTTTCATTTTTAAGTTATTAAACAACCATACTCTAAGTATTCAAGTATTAAACAAATCCAAGTATTGCACATAGATTGTGATTGTGTGTGTGTGTGTGTGTGTGTGTGTGTGTGTGTGTGTGTGTGTGTGTGTGTGTGTGTGTGTGTGTGTGTG
>ML681993.1:22943412-22957680 GCA_007922195.1 Podocnemis expansa
GTGTGTGTGTGTGTGTGTGTGTGTGTGTGTGTGTGTGTGTGTGTGTGCGCACAATACTTAGCCTAGAGCAGGGGTACTCAAACTTTTTGTGAGCCGGTCCACATTCAGCCTTCCACCATTCATCGGGGTCCACAAGCAACTAGGGTAGGCCTACTGCTGGGAGCGGGAGGGGGGTGTGTGTGCTCCAGGAGCAGGGGGGCTAGCGGGAGCAGGGGGGTGATGCCGCCAATTCATGCTGGAAAAGGCTATAAAATTTAAATTGTGTGTAAAATAGTTGTTTTTGGAGACTGACTGCAGGCAAAGGTATTTGCCTCCTGTGAACAGCCACACTCTGGATATGTTCCCACCTCTTGGGAGCAGGTGGGGCCCAGAGCCTCAACTGCGCTTCTGCAGCATGGCTGCCTACAGTCAGCCCCCTATAACAACTATTATCTTTTTTGGGGCCATGAAATTTTTTGACATTAAAAAGGGTCCTCGTACTCGAAAAGGTTATGAACCTCTGGCTTACGAGACTGTCAAGTGGGGCTGTGTCAAAGCCCTGGCGATGTTCACTGAAATCACTCATTCACAGGCCTCTGGGGCCGCCTCTTTGGTTGATTCTTGGTGCGTCTCTCCACTCTGCTCTGCTTTGGCACCCCCACCTCAGCCATACAGACCAGGAACTCAGCAGGGGGCAAAGTCCAAACTCTGAGCACGACAAGTTCCAGTGGGCAGCTGTCTTAGTCCAGTTCAGTAAAAGCAGCAAGGAGGCCTGTGGCACTTAAAGACAAACAGATTTATGATTTTCTCCCATGAAAGCTCATGTGATAAATAAGTCTGTTCATCTTTAAGAGCCATAGGCCTCCTTGCTGCTTTTTTTCCCCGAGCACACCAGTGTGCGCACGTGGACAAGAGCTGGCCCACTCCCGCTCACTGGAGCCTGGCCTGCTCCGCGCCTGCGCAGTAAGTACCACGTGCTGCGCCGCCAGCCGAAGTGCGGTGGCGCGAGGTAAAGTTCAGTTGCCAGGAGATGGGAGTAGAGACGCCAACAGCACCAGTCGCACTGACAAGTGCGCATGCGCCTTTCTCCCTACTCTCCCCACCTTGCCCTCATGTCAGCGCTCAGGAGAAAACAAAACTCTTGCGCTGGGAGGGGAAGAAGACATTTCTCCCTGTTGCCGCAGCGATCCTGCCAGCTCGTTCCCGGAGTCCTACACGCCCAGCTCCTGTTGCTGGCCAACAGCAATCGTTGCTGTAGAGGGAACATTGCCGCGGTCCACCAGAAACGTCTTTGCGGTCTGGATCGTGGACCCCTGGCCTAGAGTTTTTTAATATGTTTTGCAAGATACAAGAGGGTTATTTGTTCATTTCTTTTTCTCCCCATAAAAGTGTTGCAAATTTATAGAGCAAATCACCAAATGTAGTAAATGGTATAAATAGTTTTGAATGGAATAAGATTTATACCAGTGATTTTCATTTATTTATTTGTTTGTTTGGCTTGAGAACCACAAATATGATTTTTATAACCCCATAGGGCCACCGGTCTTTACCAGCAGCACCCTTCCCGTTCCTTCTACCAATTCAGTTACAGCAAATGAGTTTGGTGAGCAAGATCTCCTGTCCCCTTGGCTGCAGGGAACCCTGCTCTCTAACTGAGTCCCTAAGCAGTAGTTCATTTCTGTAGCCAGAGGAATGGAGGATCAGTGCTCCCCTTCTTCTGCCTCCAGCATCTACAGTCCAAGGCAGAGTGTTTTGCCATGTTCCCTGCTACAGCGAAGGGGAGGGGAGTGCTGAAATCACCTTTCCTTAGCTCCATAAGGAACATGCACAGTCTTTTTGCCTGGGGACTCTATCAGGCCTGCAGCAATGTGTTCTGCCTGAGTCCTCACACTGCTGCAGCTCTCTTCTGCAGTCAGTGGGAGGAAAGCAGGGGCCATTTTCAAAGCCCCCCATGGATCACTTTTGGTCCATGGGCCATGAGGTAGGAATCACTAGTTTACACTAATAGTAAAAACAAACATATTTAGAAACAACCAACCAACCAACCAACCAACCCCCTCCCCCCGCACACAAAACAGTTGAGAAAATATTAAACACCCATGGTTAAGATTTTCCTGCATCTAACTGTGTTGAGGTTTTATTTATTCAAAGATATATGTCATAAGTACTTATTTACAGATGCCAAGTATGTGTTTCTCTAATCTTCTCACATATCAGACAGGTTTTTTTTTTCCTCATGATTTCAAAATGAAACAAAAACAACTGAACACTCACCACATATGGAAAGTGTCGTGCCTGAAGGGTGAAAGTTTCGGAAAATGTGTGACTGAAGACATGAGGTCAAAATGGAAAACATTAACTCTTTGACAGCAGATGACCGTTACTATTCTTGTTATAATTTCACAAAATATTCAAAGCTGTGGTTTTCTATGAAAGCAAATGACAAGCTACTTAGGAAGTAACAGTCACATATTTTGCTGTGTAGCTCATGGGAATAACTTTGAACACCAAGGATTTCAGAGCACTTCCTTAAATAGCTAATATATTAACACGCTTGCTGTTTCTGTGCAGTGCCTACAATTTTTCTGAGGAAGGAATAACTCAAAGCCTTCAGAGAATCCATTCTAATTGGACATCTGTCCTTTGATAGTTTTTTCATACAACTTTATTTCACAGGAACTTACATCTTCCTTTCAGTTTGTTTAAGGGACACCACACTGCAGCTTGATCTTCCATAATTTGCAGGTACCTCACAGAATAGCTTAGAGTCTCACAGATCTCCTTTTAAATTTAATCAAAGGCCAGATAACCTTTTGATCCTTACAGCTTTTTTTTTTTTAAGTCTTCCAAACAACAGCACAGACTAACAAGAAACCTACATTTCACACCAACTTATTTTTGATAAAGCATAAAAGGTACAAATGAATGAATGTCATGGATTTATAAATTGTATGAAGTATTTTAACTATTTTGGAAGAGGAGTTGCAGTAAGATCCTATGTTTACCAAATATATGGACTGGCTTACTCATTAAAAAAGTTGATTTTTTTTTCTTTTTGCCCCTTTTACTGTTCCCACCTTCTTATCTCTTATTCCACAATGTTTGAATCCAAATGACTTACTTGGTTTGCTGAAATAGTTCTGAATTGACCTGACTTAGCTTTCTCTGCATTTATACTTCCCCTTTCATACTGTTACCTCCATTTCATGCATCTAATAAATTGTGATTCTGCCCATGAAAGCTCATGTGATAAATAAATTTGATAGTCTTTAAAAGTGTCACAGGACACCATGATTACTACATTTACTAGCAATTGTCTGTTATTAAACTCTTGCCTTGTTTTCTCCTTGCTACTTGTTGAAGCCAAACAAAATATGGTCCTTGTGAGGATAAACTACAGATACTGAACCTGCTTATGCTGAGTTAAACTGGGTAACTTCACCACAGTAAATGCAATTACCCTAATGAAAATCTGAAATGAAAAGAAATTCACCTTATGTACATATTGACATGCACACAGAGAGAGACACAGGCGCGTACAAATGTAAAGCAGGTCTAGAGGCTGGGCACTTCTCCTGCTTAACACTTCAAAGGGGGCAACTGATTTGTATGAGCTTTGTATTTGTATAAGTAAAATATTATTAGCATAATCTCACTACAGCATGATAATAAATGATGTATGGGCTGACTTCATCACAAATCTTTCAATCCCTCTATTTTAACTGAAGAGGGAAATGAAATATTGTCGTTTCATGGTATGCTACCCTTTGTATAAACTCTGTTTAGCCTGTTTGATGGAAGAGTAACCATCAGTAACACAGAACTTGAAAGGATGAGGAACTCTACTTTACAAGCTTGTGAGTTCAGATAAAGAAGGGTGGAAGTAGCATTAGCTCTGCTAAAGAGCAATGTCTGAGGCAATGCCTCACCCCCTGCTCATTGTTAAAAGATAGACTTGATGACTCCTTGTGGCGTATCCTTTGTTATTTCAATCAGAAATCTAGAGCTGAAATCCTCTCCTAAGAGTTGAAATCACTGAAGAGTGGCCAGCAGGCAGTACCAGCAGCCAGCAGATGGTGCCAGAAGCCAGTGGACTGAGCCAGTAGACAGTGGGTGATGTGAACTGATCCAGAGGTGGCAGAAGACAACTGGAGGGGAGGGCTAAGGGCCCCTCCCACACCTTTTTGAGGTGGATGCCAAAACTATGATAGCCACTATGATGGTCAGAATGAGGGCAATGGAGAAGTGAGGGACATTCTGTACAAACACTGGGGTGGAGTGAGTGCTGTATTGGGCTTTGTGGGAGTCTTGTCCTTCACTGATTCTCCAAACCAATTCTGCTTTTGATATTGCTTCTATATATTCTTTTATGCTAGCATTAAACATTCTATGTACTACATTCAGACTCGTGCTTGTGAGCATGCAAGCATTGCCCCTTTAAGGTGCCCAGGAAATAGTGCATGGTTTCCAAGGAGACTGGGTGGGGGCTTGAGCTGGTTGGTATTGTAATTGTTTGAAAACTCCGAGATATAGCACCCGACCCTTGCTCTGCCATCTCAGTGTGGCAGAAGGGTTTCACAAACGCAAACAATTTTCCTATTTTATTCCATTCCCACATACAATACTTCTTTTCTGTCTTTCATAAGCAAGATGTCAATCCAGTAATACTGGAGTTTGAACCAAACTTTTGATCTTAATGGTTGAATCAATCACTGATAAACAGAGTCCCAGAGAATATGCTAGCAGGGATTCAGTGGGTATTGCTAACTACATAAGACTACCTTTATTATAAAGTCAATGTAGTGTGTGGATTTTAGCAAATAACTATCAGTTCACTCTCCTCTTTGAGAAGATATACCCAGCTAAGGCCTGATGGCTCCAGTCTGAAAGCAGAAGAAAGTTCCACTATCAAACTTGAACAATGCTGAACGATAGTTTTCTGATACAGTGTGGTGTTCAGCTTTCTTTAGACACAGCAATCAACATTTCTATTCAGCGCTACAGAACTATCTGTAGATCCTATTTCCTCATGTCCCTTAGCAAATGAATTGATTAATTCTTTTTTCACAGGGGGCTATTTGAAATGTGGTACATTTACTATGTTAAACTGATGTTTGTTTCTTTAAACCTTAAGGTGTCTCTCTTTCACTTTAGTAGCATTAATAGGATACAGCTCAAGTAATGAACACACCAGGCCTTCATCTAATGCTTCTCATGTTGAAATTTGAGCATAATTTACATGAACAAGTAGTGCTATTACATTTTATAAATATGGAATTGAAGCATCAGACGTTAACATGTCCAAGGCCACAGAGAAAGGCAGAGAGAACTGGAAATAAAATTCTAGTTGTCCTGTCTTGTGCCCCTGTCTACTAGACCACTCTTCTTCAGAAAATACTGAGTCACAAGCCTCTCTATAGAAAACCATCTTTCTATAATCTGTATGGGACTGTGGTAATGTTGCCACCCAACTAAGGCAGGATGTCACATTGCAGCATCCTTTGCCTCAGTTCCTTCCATATTATTTCAATCTGTTCCAGCCATGAGAGTGGCCTGTTCCCTGGCCTAACAACCTTGCAGAAACCTACCTCCTATAGCGTCAGAATCTTGTACCAAAGTTCAAAAGAAAGGGAAACAAAACCAAACCTTAAGTTAATTTGAACCCAGCTAGCAGTCACCTTGCCATAGGCATACCATGGCTGTTCTACACCAGCCTCCTTGGTAACTACAGGCTTCGGTGCATTGATCAAACCAATTTCTCAAGAATGAAGAACAGTCCTCTCTCAACTAGGGCTTTGAGTAGGTTTCTGATACACTGAGCCTCCAGTCAGGCTTCTGACTTGACACACCTCTGGAGCAGCTTTGTGTGCTCTGCTTTTCATTCTATTTCCCAGAAACCCTCCCTCCCCTTCTCTTGTTTTCTTCCATCTACCTGGGCTCACTCTGCTCTATATGGCAACACGCCCTGCTTGCCTCATGCTGGGCTTTATTTGCAGTGATGCCTGCCCCATCCTAGAGATGTGCCTATTTGGAGACTGGGTGGTGTGCCCACCCACTGCTCAAACCCTTTCCCCAGCCTTCAGGGAAGTGGCACTGGATCAGGGTCTAATTGAAGAGGCAGGGCAACTAATGAAAAAACAAGGATGGGTGTGAGGTCATAGATTTAAAATGAGGAATTTGGAGGGGGACACCAAACAGAGAACTCCGGACAGTGCCCACTGCTCCCAGAAGGTGTCAAGGGAGCCAGCGGACACCACCCAGAGGAACTCTGCCCGGAGGCATGAACGGACGAGGGACCGAAAATAGGCCCCACAGTTGCAGGCCCCTCCCTCAGCCAACCTGCTCTCCCTGGTCTTACAGATGGCAAGTTTCGCATAAGCGAGGAGGAGGTCCCATGACTTTGTGGGGCCAGGGATGGGGAGTACATACAAAAGAATGTGTGGGGAGAAGTGCGGACAGAACCTCAATAAGAACTTCTGGAAGAGCTGGAAGAGGGGCTGCAACCTGGCACACTCCAGGTATATGTACGCCAAGGTCTTTCTCTCATTGCAGAAGAGGCAGGTGTCAGGGTACACGGTGAACAGCACCAGGTACATGCCCATGCTCACAGCTCCATGAAGGAGCCACCAACTGATGTCCCTGGTGGGCTGTGGGGTCAAGGTGGAGTACAGGCTGGTCCACTGGGGATCCTCACCCTCCATGGGTGGAATGAGGTCCAGTCACTTAATGTCAGGGTGGGACATGAGGTCAAGGAAGTGGATGGTATGGAGGATGAGCATGTATAGATATTTGTGAGGAGTGGTTTGGAGGCTGGCTGGCTGCAAGTCCAGCAGCCAGCTCAGGGCATGTGGGGTGGTCAGGGGGCCTTGTGGGGCCAGGGCTGGATCAAAAGCTCTGAAGGGCCAGGACTGAGGGGGAGTGGGGAGTACCCTCTCTCAGGACCCACTCAAGATAGGCCTGAAAGGCAGAGGACAGGGCTGCCTTCACCTCCTGGAGTAGGTGGCGGGGGGGTTGAAGGGTGGAGAGCCCCTTGCGCTGAGCCAGCATGAGGGGGTATGCCCAGTTCCCCTGGGCATAATCCAGGAGGTCTCTGACCCTGGTGATGCCTACCAGGACAAGCCTCCCACCTCACAGAGGGGGCCTCTGCCACCTGTACATGAAGATGGGGGTTGTGTAGCACGGTCTCCATGAGGAGGTCTCCCCCCTTAGTGGGCACAAGGGAGCTGGGGGCAGAGACGAGCCTCCAGGTCCAGAGGAGGTCCTGGCAGAAGGGCTGCAGCTCGGAGAGGTTTCATAGATCACCTCTCAGATGAATGTAAAAGAGCTGCCGGTCATATTGGAGCCCCCAGAAACGGCGCAGGAAGGTGTGCACCAGATAGCTCCACACCGGACCACCTGCGCCATAAAGGAGTCTCTGCAGGTCCTGGAGGCAGAAGGCATGGACCTGGCTGTGAACACAGCACAGGCCCTGCCCTCCCTCCTGCAGAGGAAGGCTCAGGATTCTCGTAGAGACCCAGTGCTGTCCTGGCCAAAAGAACACCAGAACTGTCTTCTGGAGGTTGGCCAGGAACGTTGGCGGCAGGATCAGGGTGTTCAGCTGGTGCCAGAGCATGGATAGGACTAGCTGATTGACAATCAGTGCCTTCCTGTGAAGGGAGAGGTATGGCAACAGTCCAGTCCGTCTCCACAGCTTCCCAATGACCCTGCCCTCCAACTTGTGCCAGTTCTCATCTGGGGAGGGATGGGTGGTGGAAAGGTAAATGCTGAGATAGAGTAGTGGTCCCGTGCTCCACCAGATGGCTTGAAGCGTGGTTGAGATGGAGCCCATGGGCACCTGGCCCATATCATCAGGCCAGAGCTCTTGACCCAGTTGAACAGGGCGGAGGAGTTCACCAAGTAGATGACCTAGCAAGCCTCCAACCGTACCAGGTCACCTGGGGCCTGGACCACAAGGAGCACTTTCTCGGTGTACACCAACAGGATGAGCCTCAGCTCTGACTAACGGAGCACCAACACCATCAACCTCCAGCAGAGAAGACAGAAGGGCTCAATGGCCAGAGCGTACAGCTGGCCCAATAGCGGACAGCCTTGGTGTACTCCTCGCCTGAAGCTGACTGGTTTGGTCAGGGTCCAGTTGAACCCTATAGATGTGAGCAGACAGGTTCACTGGCCTCTCACCTACATAAAAAGCTTCCTCAGAATGTGTGGATGAATATCCTGTCACAGGAACCTTTTTTCCTGGTGGTGACCATCTGTTGTAATTTTAGCCACTGTACCAGGTTCTAGATTTATTTCATTTTGTCACAATAAATTTTAGATCCACTAAAGCACCTCCCACTTTAGAACCTGCTATTGGGAACTGTACTCATTTACTGCTTCTTAGCCATTTCACTTCATCACAGCTAGGAGCCATCCATTTTTTCTTGCACAGTCCTGTGTATGAGTGCATTTAGTGTTCAAGGAAGATACTGTGTGAACAGGCCATGTGAACCATATACTCATTTAGCCCCAGAACAAGGAGCTAAACCCATTAACATGCATTATAGCATCACAAAGGTTTTCTTGCAAACCCCAACATGCACTTGAAGCTCAACCAGGAGGCACCACCTCTAAGAGTGAGAGAATAATCTGTCTCTCTGCTTGTGCAGTTTGCATACTTTCTGCTGCAGCACCAAATTAGATTGGCAATTAATAACAAATGTAATGATCATTTCTGTAATATGGATAATTGTGTTCTGGGACACGAACTCTGACAACCAAACAGATTTTTTAATAGGCCAACAAATGGCAACAACTTTCAGTCACTACTGACTAGGGATTAATTTATACAGGCAGCCTGCAGATGAAAGATGTAATATCCCATTACAAATCTTTGAGTCATTCATTCTTTTACACTGGCAAAAAGGACTCCCCCCTTACACCCCCCCCCCGGAGAATCCTGTGTTCATCCAAACACTAATAGGCCTCTCACAAAGAATTAATTGACTTGACTATTACATGAACTCTCCCCTCTCCAAGTCAGCCTCAGGCCCTGATTTTGAGAAAAAGAAAGAAAGAAAAAAAAAGGGAACTATTATTTAACACAGCTTTGACCAGCCACAATGGACAAAGCCAAACAACATTTAAACCTGATACAGTAAGAGAGAGAGAAAGAGAGAGAGAGAGAGAGAGAGAGAGTGTGTGTGTGTGTGTGTGAGAGAGAGACATTATAAAGAATTCCTAAAGGAAATGGTTTCATTTCTGGATTTTGGTGCAGATTGCTTTAAGATAACATGACTGACTTTCCTCAGCTGAAATGTCATATTTGCAAGCTGATAAATATGATAAAAGAATGTCATGTTTTCAGAAAGATTATCAGGCTGGTAAGTAGCAATAATAAGATAAAGGTCCCTCATTAGTTTTGAATAGTTTCATTCACAATTGACCTTTTACTGATTCAGAATTAGACATTTCAAAACTGTTTTAAGCCTTAAAAATATATAAATAAATAAATTGAACTGGTTGGTAGACCAGAGATGATGTTCATAGGAGTCTTTAACTAGTGTTTCAAAATATGTTAGTGGGTTATTGGGAATGATATACGAAGAACCTCATTTTGAATTCACCTTCCTTTTTGTTTTGGTATATTAGCACTGACTTCAAGGGAGTACCTCTAATTAACATTTGTAACTCAGAGAAGAATCACGCGCAAACAACCCAGAAAATGTTGTTATTTACAGTTATTTCTAAAGACTTCTGTCTGAACTTTTCACACAACTATAGATTTATGTAGTTACACAGATGACTAAATTCTGCTCTCAGTTATTCTGTGAAAGCCTTTGAGTCATTGGAATTGCACAGAAGTAAATTAGGGTAGAATTTGGCCTTGTCTCTTAAAATAGTTAATCACTTGATTTTGCCAGTGTCGAAAACTGTGAGTGAGCCAAGCAATCTCAATGTGATCACTTACAGAAAGTTTGTTATCTGACTGAACATGAATAAGAGTGGCAAAGTTTCAATAAACATATGATATTTTATTCTCTGTTTTTATTCTGAAGAACCTCTGAACAGAGATTATACAAGTTCAGAATAAATGCTGTCTGTTTGTGTCTGCAGGTAACAAAATGTTATAATCGTTCAGGAGATTATTCACTTTGCACTTGTTGAATGTTCAGAAACTTATTTAAAATTACTCCATGCACAGGGGGACATATATATGTGTGTGTGTGTGTGTGTGTGACTGGATAGCGTAGTGGTTAAGAGTGATGCCCTTTGATATGGGAGACTGGGGTTCAAATCCCGGTGGGTACCCCCTACCTTCCCAGTAAGGGTCCTTGGGGGGGAAAAGCCCCCCTAACGCCTCACTTGCCTACCTCAAATATAAGAGAGACATGAACTAGGAGAGAGTCTTGCCGGCTCGGACTTCACCTGGATTAACAAGGTCCGCGCCAGATGCTGGGGAACCAGGACAATCTGACGATAAGTGGGCTACTGGAACAAACCATGCATGGATGAGACAAGAGAACCTGGAATTGATGGAATGCTACTACAACAGCAGACCTAATGAGAGGGGATATATAAGGGGACTACGGATGGACAAAAGACCTACATCCACACTAACCGAGAAACAGCTAGTTACCCAACGTTTCAACATAGTAAAGAGGCAGCTGCTCTCACAACTGGAGATAGACCAACTCCACATTACCTCCCAGACTCAAGAAGAACAACTAGATGTGCAGCCCCCACCTGAAACTGGAACTTCACTGCCACCCCCTCCCCCTCCATTACAGAACACAGCAGCTGATATGAGGCATAAGATCACGGATAAACTAGCTACAGTTAACCCTCGAGACCGATTACCAAGGCTCGTTGGAGAAGTACCATCAGATAGTATGCTAGAAGATGCCAATAGAGCCCTAATGACAATTCCTACTACCACCATCACTGAAACCAATGAACTGGTATACGCTACAGCCTCTGTAATCCTGGAGATGCTTGGCTACACAATCAAAAAAAAGAGCAGCAGTACATACCCACCCTGGAAAATGAGGTTGGAGGATAAGATCAAGGCAACCCGGAGAGAAGTTAGCTGGCTGGTGGAACTACAGAAGGGTGTAGAGATTAAGGATAAGACTTGGCTACTGAGAAAATACAAGGGCCTGACTCCATCTGAAGCCCTAGAGACTGCTAAGCAAAGGCTCACAGCACTGGCCACCAGGCTAAGGAGATACACTAGAGAAGCAGAGGCCAAAAAGATAAATGCCCTGTTCTCCAAAGAACCATCCAAGGTGTACTCCCAACTGCAGTGCAACAACACAATAACAGCAGAGCCACCAACAGCAGAAACTGAACAGTACTAGAAGAACATCTGGGAGAAAGAGAAGACTCATAACACCAGTGCAAAGTGGCTGCAGGACCTGAGAACAGACCACAGAAATCTCCCAGAACAGGAACCAGTCACCATCACAGTAGCCGACATCCAACAGCGGGTCAAGAACATGAAGAGCTGGACAGCACCTGGCCCGGACATGATCCACACCTACTGGCTAAAGAAACTAACAGCAGTGCATGAACGCCTAGCAGCACAGATGAACCAGCTGCTAGCAGCAGGCTCCCACCCAGACTGGCTAACACAAGGCAGGACAGTGCTGATCATGAAAGACCCCCAAAAGGGAACAGCACCATCCAACTACCGGCCAATAACCTGCCTCCCCACAACATGGAAAGTCCTATCAGGCATCATAGCCGCCAAGCTACAGGACCACATGGGCCAGTACATGAGCACAGCTCAGAAGGGTATTAGGAACAACACCATAAGCTCAAAACACCAGCTGCTCATAGACAGAGCAGTCACCCAAGACTCAAGGTCTAGACAGACCAATCTGTGCGCAGCCTGGATTGACTACAGGAAAGCCTACGACTCAATGCCGCACACATGGATCTGTGAATGTCTGGTGCTATACAAAGTCAACAGCACACTAAGGACCTTCCTCAAGAACTCAGTGGGACTGTGGAAGACGACACTGGAAGTCAACTCAAGACAGCTTGCACAAGTGACCATCAAGTGCGGCATATACCAAGGTGATGCGCTGTCCCCGCTGCTGTTCTGCTTTGGCTTGAACCCCCTCAGCCAGATAATCACAAGGACTGGGTATGAATACAAGTTCAAGAGTGGAACTAGCATCAGCCACCTCCTCTACATGGATGACATCAAGCTGTATGCTAAGAATGAATGAGACATCAACTCGCTAATCCACCTGACACGGATCTACAGTGAGGATACTGGGATGTCATTCGGACTGGAGAATTGTGGCCGGATGGTAGTAACGAGAGGAAAGGTAGTGAAGACTGATGGGGTGGAACTACCAGCAGGCCACATAGCAGACATACAGACCAGCTACAAGCAACTTGGTATCCCACAGTCACATGGGAACCACAATGAGGAGGCAAGGAAGACAGCAACATCCAAGTACCACCAAAGGATAAGACAGGTCCTGAAGAGCCAGCTCAATGGGAAGAACAAGATCCACGCCATCAACAGGTATGCCCTGTCAGTCATCAGGTACCCTGCCAGTATAGTGAGCTGGCCAAAGGAGGACATGGAGGCTGCCGATGTGAAGACCCGGAAGCTCCTCACAATGTACAGAGGTTTCCACCCCAAGTCCAACACCCAGAGACTGTACGCCAGCCGGAAAGAAGGCGGGCGAGGTTTGGTGAGTGTCAAAGCCACTGTCCTGGATGAAACCCAGAGCATCCAGGAGTGCATCGGTAAGATGGCACCCAAAGATGAGCTGCTGAGAGAATGCCTGTGGCAGCAGCAGACATGGGAGAAAGATCAAGCAGAAGAAGTGCCATGGCAAGACAAGACCCTGCATGGAATGTACCATCGACAGATAGCTGAGGTGGCTGACATTGGGAAATCCTACCAGTGGCTGGAAAAAGCTGGACTAAAAGACAGCACTGAGGCACTGATCATAGCAGCACAAGAACAGGCACTGAGCACCAGATCCATTGAAGCAGGGGTCTACCACACTAGACAGGACCCAAGGTGCAGACTGTGCAGAGGCCTCAGAGACAGTCCAACACATAGTGGCAGGATGTAAGATGCAGGCAGGAACAGCATACACTGAATGGCACAACCAAGTAGCTGGCATTGTGTACAGGAACATCTGCACAGTGTATGGGCTAGACCCTCCCAAGACCAGATGGGAGATTCCACAGAATGTTGTGGAGAATAACAGGGCTAAGATCCTGTGGGACTTCCAGATCCAGACGGACAGGCAGGTACTGGCCAATCAACCAGACATCGTGGTAATAGACAAGGACCAGAAGACAGTGGTGGTGATAGATGTAGCAGTGCCAAGTGACAGCAACATCAGGAAGAAAGAGTATGAGAAGCTGGAGAAGTATGATTTGATTTGAATGAGAATTTGAATGAGGTGTAATGACTGACTAAGGGAAAGTACCAGGGCCTGAAAGAGGAACTAGAGCAGATGTGGAAAGTGAAGGCCAAAGTGGTCTCAGTGGTGGTAGGAGCACTCGGCGCTGTGACTCCTGAGCTGGGAGAGTGGCTCCAACAGATCCCAGGAACAACATCAGAGCTCTCTGTCCAGAAGAGTGCAGTGCTAGGAACAGCTAAGATACTGCACAGAACCCTCAAACTCCCAGGCCTCTGGTAGAGGACCCGAGGTTGAGGATGACACATACCACCCATAGGGGGTGAGAGAGGAATTTTTATTTTTTTATATATATATATATTTGATATATATTTTTATATATTTATATATTGGAGAATTCTCCAATAAAAGAATTGAGAACGGAGAATAAAATTGGAAAGTATAGGCCAGTAAGATGGCACCCAAAGATGAGCTGCTGAGAGAATGCCTGAGGCAGCAGCAGACCTGGCAGAACCCTCAAACTCCCTGGCCTCTGGTAGAGGACCCGAGGTTGAGGATGACACATACCACCCATAGGGGTGATAGGGGAATTTCAGTTGCAATTTGATGTTCCTTTCTGAGGTCTTTGTTCACCTTCTTAGCATGTGATATGAAATCATCTATAAAGCCATCAGCTTATCAGTCTGGTTCATATCTGATACTTTGCTCAGATCTGAGCTCCAATATAAATGGGCCAATCATGTTTCCCCCTGATATTTGTGGATATTGAGGCCACACTGTATTCCATTCCAAATGTGAATCAAATCCTTAATAGAACTAGATACACATTCAGAATATAAGAAGTTTTTACTTTCATATTTTGTAAAACACACACACACACACACACACACACACACACACACACACACACACA
>ML681993.1:22957690-22971360 GCA_007922195.1 Podocnemis expansa
ACACACACACACACACACACACACACACACACACACACACACACACACACACACACACAATCTCTGAAAAAAAGTTTTCTAATCAGCAAAAAACTTACACAAAGGAGCATTACTTTGAATAGTAACTTGCATAGCCAAGCCCAAAAGAACAGTCATCAAAATGCCCCAAAACATAGGGAAGGGTATTTAGCTGATCTTTGTCACTAGATTGTTTCCTGATCATTGGAAATTCCCATGTGGGAGAGCAAACAGGCCAGAGCTTCAACAAATAAATTAAAAAATATACTTCCATATTTCAAAAGGATGAAGGAAAGACTGGAGGTCATACAAAATGGTTGTCTTGTGACCTAGTATGTTGTCCTACTGGATCTTTTTAGTAACCAGTTGCCCAGAAGGCGGCTCATTAAAATTTCAGGTAATAGCAACATCAAAGCAATGTTGCTTAAATTAAAGGGCAAATACTTCTATGCAGTCCTCTCTTGAGTATTCGCAAGGAGAAAGGAATGCTGAAGAGAGAAGGGCAGGGATGGACAAATATTTTGGCCTAAAAGGTCGAAGTGACCAAAGACGGATGGGCGAAGGGTCAGGACTCAGAGGGGTTGATGTGCTCCAACTAAGGCACTGCTAGGACCATGTGATGGGGAGGGGCAGAGGTAGAGGAGCAGCTGCTGCATTCTGGCCAGAATGCCACTGATCCCTGAAAGGAGCAGTTATTGCCCTCCCGCAAGGTACAACTGTTAGCCTCATGCAATGGGAGAGGGATGGCATATGATGGCCATGGTCCAGGCAGTCAGGGTGCTGCTGCTGCATGTGGTGGGGATTGAGGTAGTGGAGGGGGGAATCAGGCCAGAGAAGTGTCTGTTGCACTGCTTCCAGGTCCATTTAGTCCATGTTGTGGAAAGGGAGTAGGGTTGGCAGGAGAAATGACTACAACACTCCAGCCAGGTCCAACTGGAAGACAAGATGAAGGGCCCATGGGCTGTAGTTTGCCCACCTCTGGATTAGAGGTTCACCTGGTATCATACCATGTACTGTGGATGCCTGTGTAGAGATCATCTTTCAGGCGGCAGGAAGTAGAGAGTGGCAAGGTGAACATTTTTCTTTTTATCTTCTTTATTTTTCTTCCATGTTTCATGTCATCTTACACAGATGAGGAAAAACAATGACAGCTTTCATAAACCTTGTTTAAAATAGCCCAGAAGGCACCAAATGGCTAGAAGTAAAGTGAGAGTTCCCAAATCTGAAAGAGGAGAAACATTCTTTAGGTGTTTTAAATCCTCTGGCAGGATTTAATAGAGAATGTATCCCTCCAGTAAAAATTCAGTTCAGTGGCTCAAAACATAATAAAATCAAAACAATTTGGAAAGTTTTTTTTGAAGTGTAATTTCTATAGAATCATATTTTCTTCTGTTCCTATTTATTTTTAAGAGAGCTCCACAATGAGGAATATTAGTCTTTTTTTTATTTTTTTTTAATAGTGAGTTAGTTAAGCAGTGCTCTTCTGGTGGTGGGAGGAATAAAGTGTAAAAGGAAAGATATGTGAGAATCAAAAATAGACCAATGTGGGACATCCTGACAGGCTCTCTTTTCTGCATGTTATCTTGTTCTCCAAAGAAGCCAAGATTCATAACCTGCTTGGGCTTTGATGAGTACAGATGCTTGTAATGGAAATAGGCATTGTCAGAATATGCTTATTTATTAAGACAGGGTAGGGAAACAACTCAAATGTTCAGATGGAGATTGCATTATAATGAAAAGAGAAACAATATGGTTCATGCAGAATTTTAAAAGCTTGAATGCGCGTGTAACTTTCATGATGATCAAACAAAATAAAAATAAATGACTTGCAGAAAAAAAGCCCTTTGGCAGAGTTCCCAAACATTCTGTTTTTCCCATCTTGTATATTAATGTGGAAATTTAGATGGTCTGAATTTAGTCTATTTCCCCCTCCTCCCCTACTTATCTTTTCCTTGTAGAGCGCTTACATTAGAGTCAGAGAATGAAACAAGGACAAGTCTTTGAAGTTCGGGTGCAATGATTTCAGCTACAAAAAATGCAAGCTTTTGACACTGCATCCCTCAGCATTAGTTATGAACACAAGAAAAAAAGGCCATGATTTTATCTGTTTAATACCCATTCTCCAAATGGAAAACATATTGCTCATCAGTTAGACATCTTACTCTTTTGATAGCTTTGTAGCCTTGGCCATTTGAAAATTACTACTGTAAATCAAAGTGTCTACTAAAAAAAAAAGAAAAGAAAAAGAAAAGAAAAAAAAACTGTAAAATTCCTCACTCATGCTTTTCTCATGTTATATTTAGGATCTTCAAGACTGTATTGATCCTTGGGAAGATCACCACATTCCTGTCCTTAAAACCCCCATCACAGCCTTCATGATTAGGAATCCTGCTTTCCTCCTAAACCTGGGAGTCAAAAAACGAACTGAGTCTGTGAGGGGAATGTGAAAGACAAAGACACTGACATCCTACCTCTGGCTAATGAAATAAAGTGATCAGTTCTCCCCTCCTTTGTAGAGTGTAAGAAGGCAGCTTCTTCACATTGCTGCCTCTAACACAAAGACAGTTTGAGACTCTCCGTTCTGTTTTTGATGAGGATTAGTAGTAGTAGTAGCAGTAGTATACAAAATAAAACATTAAATAAAATAATAATAATAATAATAATGCTTTCTTTTGTATATGCTAAAACTATGCCATAGAATCAAACAAATGTGGGATTGGAAGGGACCCTAAGAAATATTCAGCCTCCTGCACTATGGCAGGACTATGACCATTCCCAACAAGTGTTTATTCAATGTTTTTGTTATTAACATACAAGGCTGGGGATTCCAAAGCCTTCTTTGTACTAACTATATATTTATATTTGGTAGGTGTTCTTAATATCTAGCCTAAATCTTCCTTGTTGCAGATTAACAGAGCCCTGCAAATCCGCGGATATCTGCAGATATCTGCCTTATATCCGCATACGCGGATACATGGACCATTTCTTGTGGATGCAGATTGGATACGGATCCACATATTTTTATCTGCACAGAGCTAGAACCCTGCAAATATCCAAAGATACCTGCATTATGTCCACATCCATGGATACAACATGGATATCCATGAACCGTTTCTTGCAGATGCAGGTCGGCTATGGATCCACTTATTTGTATCTCTGCAGGGCTCTACAGATTAAGCCCATTACTACTTGCACCATAGCCAGTAGACAACAATAGTAGAAAGCAATTAATCGGCATTCTCTGTATAACAGTCATTAATATTTTATGGAAACTGTTATCAGGTCCTACTTATAGAGCCCTGCAAATCCATGGATATCCACAGATATCTGTATTATATCCACATCTGCGGATACAACATGGACATCCATGGACCATTTCTTGGGGATGCAGATTAGATACAGATCCACATATTTTTATCTGCACAGAGCTAGAGCCCTGCAAATATGCGGATATTCATGGATATCCATATTATATCCACATCCGCGGATACAACATGGATATCCATGGGCCATTTCTTATGGATGCAGGTCAGATCCAGATCCAGGTATTTGTATCCATGCAGGGCTTTACCTATTTAATCTTCTTGACATTAAACATGACCAGTTGGTTTAACCTTTCCTCATAGGCCAGAATTTTCTTAGGCTTTTATTGTTTTTATTTCTCCTTTTTGTACTTTCTCAAGTTTGCCCATACCACAACCTGTCAATATAAATCCAACTGATGCCTCACTGGAACTGTAAAGAGTTGGAGGAATTACTTTCCATGTCTTACACTCCTGTTAATACACTCCAGAATGAGATGGGCTTTCTTGTTTTATCCAAAGCAAAAGTTAGGCACCATACTAGGTGGCTTGTAGTGATAGTGTAACGGACTACCTATAAGACTGAAAAAAAAAACACTAGTAAAAATCAGATAAATAAATAAATAAACAAAAATCAGAAGCCTGGGATTATAATACAAAGCCCTGTGGTTTTACTAGCTCAAATCTAGAACAACCTAGAAATGTTTGAGTCACCATCATCACAAGAGGTATTTGTGAAATGAGTTAGTGGATCTAGGTCTCCTAGACAGAATCATTGCCACAAAAGTCATCAGTACATCTTATGTACAGACATATGACTAAAGGCAGACCTTAATGCTACCCCTCCCTACCCCCAGAAGTAATGTGTCTCTCCCATGTCATGCCACTCTTATTAGGATCTGCATAATAACCTTGTGATGAACCTCAAGTTTGAGAACCCCTGCACTAAAGTAACTATAAAAGACAAAGACTGACAAAAAAAAATGGGTTACAGTCTGGGTCCAAGAACTTCAAACTTTTGCAGTTAGGAGTAGTTCATAGCTACAGCCCATATTTTTATGTTTTTTCTTTATTATCATTGCTTTGTGAATACTGGACTTAAGTGCAATCAATTCAGCACAATAATTTCATTTTTTCTTTTGTATTTCTAATATAAACTGTAAAAATAGTTTTACAGCTGATTTATTTGATGACCTTGTTTAAGTCACCTTTAACTTTATGAGCATTGGTATTTGATGTACTGGATTACAAAACTTTAATTAATTTTAGAATAAATCACTGTTGAAGATATATTAAAAATACCACTAATGCTAATAAGTCCGTTTTCTGACAGGAAAATTAAAAAAAAAAAAAAAAGTATATCCAGATAGTATTTCTATGTACAGGAAATAAATCTAAGAAAACCTCATTTCTAGGTATCGTGATACAAAATGCTAAACCCAAATCTATTTGAAATGCTTATGAACTTGGTTTAAAATAAAAAATGTTGCACGCACACTGCAAATGTTGCAATCAGCTGCAGTGCAGATGATCTTTATAGTCCAGATGTTCTGCTTCTGTATATTAAGAAATACACAGAGATCCAGTTTATACCAGCTGAGGATCTTGCATTGTTTATATTATTAAGCTGTTCCCCTACCTCTAATTATTTATATATGTCAAAACAAGTCTTGTAATGGAAAGAGAGGCAAAATGAATTTGTAAAGCAATATTTGAACTTTTTCATTTATAAATAGGGTTTTTTTTTGACATTTCTGATATCATTTCATCTTGCCAATTTGGTTAGTCATAGTAACGCATGCTAAAGTATCTATATTTGTACTTTAGACAGTGTTTCTAAAACTACTCTAAAACATATCAAATGATGTATATCAGATTGGACTGTATTTAATAGGAAGTATTTTATGGAGATAACCAACAGAATGTGACATATTCTATTATAATGTGAGAAAGAGCAGGAATCCTGCAATTTTTAAGCAAAAATTGTCAATAAATACTGCATGACAAGAACCTATTTGCAGTTATCCTTATTTACAATCCATTTAAAATCTACAGCCCATACTAATGACCAGATAATGCCCTAGGCTCTACTAGAGATACATTTCTAGACTGAGCAGCTGCAAGAAATCTAGCGCTGCATCAATAAATTAGGTCTTATTAGCAGACTTTTATGTACTAAACGCTATTCAATTTAAAAATGTATCTCTCAAGTTTCAAGTCATTTCACAATAATCTAAGGCAATCAAAATATGCATGCAATGTAAAGTAATCAGACAATTTTGCCCTTTAAGGAATCCGTGGTCCATATATTTAAAATGTTATTTTCAACTATAGCCTAGGAGTTAAAAACAAATCACCATCACTACTCATTACCGTGAGTTCAACCTAGAGTAGAGCCTTGCACTGGTTGTCTCAAGAGTGAGGCAATAATCATTTAACAACAAAGATAGCATGAACATGAAAGGACAATGCTCTTTTCTGGACAGTCTCTTGGATTCAGCATTTAGAGTCACATGCAAATACAAAGTCAGAAAGGGGGGAGCCAACAGACATCTTTCTTAGAAGCTTGCCAGTCGGGTGTTATATATTTATACAGTTGTATTTTTCAGATCATAAGTAGTAATACAGTTTTGATAAGAGCAGTCACAAGCCTTTTTGAACATGATATAAGGGGAAGGTCTTTGACAGTGTCTTTCTTCCACTTGTTATAAGTTACCACTGAGAACAATAAGCATCCATAACTGCTATATCTGCACTGTGAACACTCTGAAGTATATCAAAGTAGTGTGACTGAGTGTCAGGCATATGCCATCTGTATAAAAAGTCTTGTAAGACCCAGTATATAGCAGGTCATTCAAAGACAAGTTTATTAACATTGGAGATAATACTGATTCATTCATTCTTCTGGCTTGTTCAATCAGTTGTTCTATCATTTATTTGCAAGCAGAAATGGTGATTTCTGTGGGGAAAAAAAAACTCAAAACAAAAAAACATAGAGCTATTGCTTATGCTAACCAAGTTGGCATAGTTTTAGACAATTTTACAAAAGGCCCAAGTATTGTCAATAGGAGCTTTGATGATCTTTAAAAAATGACTGGCAATCTTATTTGGACAAACTACCAGAGTGCTTTGTGCACATGGATATTGAGCTCCAGCTTTTCCAGATTGACTGCATAAAATTAAGTGCCAATGTTGCTTCCTCCCATTGACTAAGTCTACACTAGAGGACTCACTTAAGTCAACATAATAAGGTTGACTTTAGGTCAAATTAAAAATGACTTTGTTAAGTCGATTTAGGGAGTCCACATTCAAAATGCCTGTAGAATGCCCATGTCCACACTGGCAGCTGCTAGGTCAACTTAGGTGTGGTACATTGTAGGTAGCTGGCCCACAGCACCACAAAAGTGCCCCCCACCCCTGGCCACTCCTGTAAAATGGGAAGTGACCACAGCACCCTCCCCACTGTGCCTGGCAGGATGGAGCCTGAGAAGGTCATGGACCTCGACGTGCCCCAGGAATGTGCCAGCACAGCACTCCACACCTCCCATGCATTGCCAGACTTCTCTGGCTCTGGACCAGGCACAGCAGGGCAACTGCCAGCGTGGAGGCAGGCCTTAGCAGGCTGACCCCCTCTGATGAAGCTGGCAGCTGGCACACTTATGGTGCCATCCGTGCCCCAGTGTACCTGGGCATGGGAAATCAGCACTGATTGGTGGGATCAAATCATCCTTACTACCTGGGACAATGACCAGTGACTGCAAAACTTCAGGGTAAGGAAGACCACTTTTCTTGAGCTGGTCACCAAACTCACCCTGGATCTGCGAAGCACCAACAACCTACTCTAACCTGTCCTGCCTATGGACAAGCGAGTTGGCATTGCCCCCTGGAACCCTCAGACTCCTTCTGCTCTGTTGCCTGCCAGTTTGGGATCAGCATGTCCATTATAGGGGCTGTCGTGAGGCAGGTCTGCAGGGCCTTCAGTAACACCCTGCTTGGCCGCATCATGAACCTGGTCAACCTGAAAGATATCCTGGATGGATTTGTTGGACTCAGGGTCCCCAATTGCAGGGCATTGTTGATGACACCCACATCACCATCCAAGCCCCTGACCACAGGCCGGCAGCCTACCTGAGCAGGAAGGGGTGCCACTCCGTGGTCCTGCAAGCCCTCATGAACCACCGAGAGCTCTTTAGAAACATCTTTTTGGGCTGGCCAGGGAAGGCGCACAATGCCCATGTGCTGAAGAACTCCAGCCTGTACCAGTGTGTATAGGTGAGCACCTTCTTCCCTGGGCTCAGCATCACCCCCATGGGCATGCAGATGCCCATCATCATCCTGGGGGATACTGCCTACCCCCTGCTGCCATGGCTGATGAAGCCCTACATGGACAACATGGATGATAGCAGGGCCTTCTACAACCAAAGGATCAATAGCAGCCAGTTGGTCATCGAGCATGCCTTAGGCCAGCTGATGACACCCTGGAGGGTCATCCTGACCAGCCTGCAGCACAGTGAGACCATCATCCCGGAGGCTGTCAGTTGCTGTGTGCTGCACAACTGCTGGGGGTGGGGGGGTGAATGGGTCCATCACTTCTGGCTGAATGGATTATCTCAGAGTTCAAGCAGCCTGGCAACACCCTGTGATGGATGCAGCAGATCCAGTGGCAACGGGTACTGATCAGGAATGCACTGAAGGTCCACCTCCTCAGCCACTAGAGCCTCCTAGGTGCCATTGCCACCCCCATGTGCCCATGCCTGCCCCACGCCCCCCCCCCCACATCTGTCCCCTGTCCCCAACACAATAAAATGATGACCTAGACACAGAATAAGGGTGTATATGAATTTTATTGACAAGGGGACATGAGGGGGTGCTGAGGGGGTGGGATCTGTAGGACTGAGGGGGGTTGGGAGAAATAAGTAAGTATGGGAGGACTGGTGGGGTGGGGGCAGTGTGCTAGCAGCCTTGAGTATGTGGGTCCCAGGTCTGCAGCCGTCCACTTTGAGTCCTGGGCTGCCAGAGAAGAGAGCTTCTAGGAGCAGGGCCAGGTGGACACTCAGCATGCCAACAGCCCCGGCCCCATGCCAGGTGCTCAAGGGCATGGATCTGCTGTTCCATCATGTCCAGCATGTGGTTGAGTGTGGCCTGCTCAACCCTCTGATGGGGGTCCTCCTGCTCCCATTAGGCCCTCAAGTCTGCATTGGCCTACTCTGCTAGCTGCAGCTAGTCCTCAAGGATCTTGCCCTGCAGCTGACGTCCCCTTCTACTCCTCATTGGGGCTTGGCACACCCCTGGAATGTCCTGTGTCATGGGCACAGGGTCCACAGGAGAGGAGCAAAGAACAAGAGTTCCTCCCATTAGGTAGTGCAGTATGCCACCTGACAGCAACTGCTATCCCATGACCAACTCCTAGATTCCTCATCCCTTTACTGTGGGACAGGCACGCCTTAGTATATGCTGCTGTTCTCTGAAACACAGGTTGGGTGCAGTGTCTATGGTGGTGAGCCTCACAAAGTTCTGCCCTGTGGGTGTCTCCTGAGATCATTTACCAAAATTGTCAGATGCACGCTTTCTGGCCATGGCACTCCCACCTACAGTCCCCCCACCCCAGCTCCAGACATGCCCCCATCCTGCTCATCTCTGGGTCCCCCCTGCCACATGGTCCCCTGCCTTAGCCCATGACCCTGCCTGTCCCCTGTCCCTATCCCACCTGCCTGCACCACCTTGCCCACAGGAAGGGAGAACTCACCAGCAGGTGCAGCAGGGGTGTGGTGCAATGTCCCCTCACCTGGGTTATCCTGAGTGGGGGAGCCTCCTCCTGCATCTCCAGGTCCAGTGTCAGGGTAGGGAACAACTTGGGTGTGGCAGTGACCTTGGCCAGTGAGGTGCTCCCTGACCCAGCACCACATTTTCATCCACCAAGCCCTCCTCCTGGTCATCAACAAGGGAGGAGGACTCAGTGGATTCGAGGGTGTGGGCCAGCAGGGTGTCAGCCTCCTGCCCCAGGAAGGCATGTAGCTCTGTGTAATATGTCCAGCTGCTGGTGGTTGCTCCTGAGTGGCACATGGCCTCCCAGGCCTTTTGGTTTTCCTGTTGGAGGTCCTTGATTTTGATGCACACTTGCTGGGTGTCACTTCTGTGTCCCTGGTCCACCAGGCCCTGGGCCATAGACATCCCAGTTGCATTGGCTGCCCTACAGCCAGGAGTGTACAGTGTCATCCCCTCCAGATGACCAGGAGATCCAAAATCTCTTGGTGGGTCCACACTGGGGCTCACTTCCTGCGCTGACTGCCTCTATCCATGCTGCAGGATGGCAGGCCTGGCCGGCTCTGTGGAGGGTGGGCAGGACTTTCTCCTGTCCTGTCAATGACGAGGACTTTTCTCTGCCCTGATTGGCCAGGACAGGCTCTTCCTGGTGGCCAAGGGAGTGTGGGAGATGGCTTGGAGGGCAATTAAGTTGACTTAAGCCAAATTTGCATCTACATTGGTTTAAGTCGACTTTACGGGTGGCAAGTATTAAGTCGACTTAAGGAAGCACTTAAGTCGGCTTAATAAACTCCAAATAAAGCAGTGCAATAGCTTAAGTCGACTTAAGCAATGTTAAGTCGACTTCAGCTTCTAGTGTAAACATACCTATTGAGCCTAATGAATGACATCTAATAATTTTAGAAGACCGTCCACAATCTTTAGATCATCTGACTACTCAGACTGCCTTGAAAGTCTTCACAGTCCTTGTTCAAACATGCAAAGTATGCTGATCAGAAACTACATGGAATTGTTGTATTTGCAGCTTTTATAAAGGTGCAATAGCAATGATGGTTTGCATCTTTGAGAGAGATAATATTTAATGGGATGATTGTAATGACTCTTGCTAAATATTCTGTGAAGGAGACTCAATCTTCCATTCAGAAGTATTATCTAACTTTTGATATGCTTCTTATTGTCAGAAGATACATTCCCATCTGAATGAACAACAGAAAATTGGCTATATTGAAAAATCAGGAAGTAAAGCACACACCACTGCCTGCAGGTTATTAGCAAGTGACATGGCCCTGGATAGGTCTGGGCAGTAGTCCCTATTCCAACATGCGGAATGGAAGGTTCTATGCTGCTTACAGTGATGGACAAGTGCAGGATCTTTTTTTTTTCTCTCTCTTTTTTTTAACCCCCCTTCAGCATTTGTTCACTGTTTGGGTCTGCAGTCACATAATCTCACTTGGTATGGTGACTATTAAAGTTGCCAATATATATTGCTTGATACTTATCCTTGGGCATACTTGTGGATTCCATGTTTCACTGTCTATGCATTTTTTTATTTGAAACCAACCAACTTCAATTGTGTTGCCAAAAGGTGAAGAATCAGTTTGAACACCATCTGATATACCTTGGATGTACACATTTTGACCATATTTTTCTTGAAGATGTTAGCTTAACCAATGATCTTAAGTAGGTGTGCTTCTTTCAGTGTGTTGGAAGTTTCTTGCAGACAAATGGCATCCACTAGAACTTCCTTTGACAGGGCACCAATAAGTTCCCACTTCACAGTAGAAAACTGTTCAACTTTTAGTTGGAGGACTAAAAGTGCCAGAGTTATGACTACAAAATCATCATCCGGAATCCATTGGAAAGAGCGATTCAATTTGAGTATTACCATAAATCTCAACATGCTGGTTGCATCATCCTTTTCTCCATATTGAAGAAAATTTGCAGGTGAATGCTTGCAGAAGACATGCCATGAGATCCATTGTCCATTGTGTGTTTGGCATCCCATAGTTGGCATGAACACTATCTTCTGTAAAATCTGTGGAAATTGCTAGGGGTGAGGAAAGCTCCATGAGATTTTCACTGCAGTTCTCCCCACACCATTCCACATGGAGGTTGCGTAAGTCCCTTGCAGAATGTGTGATGGATCTGTCCCAAAGGAGTACATATCTTGGAAATGATAGGACACTAGAATTATCCATATGGAGGCTCCACACTGTAGCCTGAGATTTTTGCCATCTCTTTAGTATCACAGAGAAACAAATAAATAAATAAATAAAAATACTAGAAAAATACAAAAACCCATATGAGTAAGAAATGGCAGGGAAATTTAGCAGAAGTTTTATGGCAAAGCTGGAAAAACAGCATAATATGCAATAATTAAGGGTAAAGAATTCATAAATTAATCATTTAACAGTGTTTTAAAATTAAATACAGAAATAAATACAGAAATAAATAAATAAAAGGGCATTTAGCAAGAAAAATGGAGAGATCATAGGATTAGCAGATTCTATAGGTAGATGGTACATATCTCCATCAGCAGATTCAACAGAAAGCTAAGTAGGTCAAGATGGAGGAAGATTCTGAACTTTTGAACTCATTCAGTCCCCCTCCCATCAAGTATTCTAAGGTGCCCACCTCCTGTCAAAAAGACCCATCAAAAGTATTGATTTTTGTCAGGCACTGTGCATGCATTGAGCAGATGGACAGTGAAGTCACCCTTTTTAATTGGATGAAGATGAACTCACCTCTTTGTGACTGGTCAAGAAGAAACTGGGAGTGGTAGAACAGCAAATAAAAGGCAGTGCAGAGAGCAGTTCTGCGGAGATCTTTCCCACTCCTTAGTGGGTTCCACTAGCCTCTGGCTAGGTTCCCACATTCACATTCAGCCCTAGAGAGAGTAACATCGTCTCTAGTGGAAGCCTGAGAGCTAAGTTTTTGGACTTAGGCTCTGAGAGCTGGGTTTAACTCAGTTTCTGAGAGCGGAGTTTCTGACTTAGTCTCTGAGAGGCAAAAAGGGACTTTGTCTCTGAGCGGTGACTCAGGACTTAATCCCTGAGCTGGGTCTCTGTGCCCAGTCTCAAAAGGGCTTTCCATATACCAACGCTGCAGTCCCAGGGCTTCCAGCCACTGCAACTGCAAGCTGCTGCCGTGCCAGAGCTCTGGTCGCCCAGCTATCATGTCTGCAAGCTGCTGTCCGCTCTGAAGCCATGCCGAAGCTCCAGTCACCCAGCAACTATACCTGCCTGCTGCTGAACATTCCGAACTGAGCCAGAGCTCCAGTCGCCTAGCAACCAGCCCAGAGCAGAGCAAGGCCTGGACAGAAACCACCACTAATTCCCCGCTCTCCATTTAACAGCCTTTTTCGCCGGTTTTTGAGGTAAGAGAAAAGGTCCCAAGGAGGGGAGGAACACCTATAGGGAATAGTATTAGGGGATGCCCAAGCCCTACTAAGTAACTTTTAAGGCAAATTATTTAAGAACAGTAAGACAAGTAACCCAGTTTTAGACCTTAAGGAGTAGCATTAAGAACTGAGAGCTCTCCATTCAGCCAGTGACTGGCCCTCACTCACTGAATGTTCTTTTAAATACCTCATTGTCTATATGTTATAAATATAAGTTAAGTGTTACCTTTTATGCTTTTAATTGTATAAGTGTTGCCTTTTATGTTTTAATTGTATCTATAGACCCGTAAGTGCCTTATGCCATAGTTATAATTTGAGTAGTATCTGTATATTGTAATTGCCTAAAGTAACTTTGATGCATTAAGATTAAGGTCAAGTAGAGGTTTTTCTTAAAGAGACAGATGCGCTTTATTCATTGCTTATCATAGACACTGTAATAAAACCGCTTTTGATTGCAATGAGTTATTGGCTTTAAATCCTTTTTGTTTTTGGGTCTGTGCTTGATCGGTGGGCTGTAGCCATAATCCCCACTTGGGACATTTACCCCAGGGTGTGGATATTTGTCCGTTTAGGCGAAAAGACCTGATATGAGTCACCCCATTTAAAATTGCAAATTTAAAGCCCAGACTGCAGGACAGTCTGAAAATTAGTAAATTAAGGAATTAAGTGATTAGATTTTGGGGATCAAATTTTTGGGGTAACAACACCTTTGCATAGGTTCAGAAGTGCTAGTGGCACTGCCCTTGCTGGGTAACTTCAAGTTTATTACCTCCCATGTGGTCTACTCCAGGAATTCCTAGTCAGTTGTTAGGCCTTCAGCAATCACCTGGCATGAACCTTTTTCCCATTCCCCCTCTAACTGCATTTCTTAAGGCTGCACAGTCCCATTCTGTACATTGTAATATCATCAGAAAGCTAGTCTGGATGATGGTGAGCATCTGTAATTTTTTTTCTTTTTCCTCCCAGGGCTACAAATCAGTGTATTACCAGTAGTTACAAAGTACCACACAGACCTCTCAAAACAAGGAAATTTATTTTAAGGACAAACACAGCACAAAGAAAAAAAAATGTAAAAAAAAAAATACTCGAAATGCTTCCTTAAGCGGGGGGGGGGGGTGCCCCTAATTTTTTTAGGGGGTTTGGGGTGGGAAATTTTTTACTATTTTTGCGCCCGGGTTGAATTAACA
>ML681993.1:22971460-23004298 GCA_007922195.1 Podocnemis expansa
TTGCCTATGATTTTCATGGGGATTCTGGTAGGAAAGTCTTTCCAGTTCTTGAGCCCGAGTGGTGTAACTCTGGGAAAAGTTCCTGTCCATTTCCATATCAGAAAGAAGGTTCTGACTCTGTTTATATTTAGCCCTTTATAATCTTTCCTAAAAACAGGTAGAGTCCTTCTTACTACTCCTCACAAAGTCAGTCTTCAAAGACAGCACTGGGATTTTGCATTCATCAACCCTAGTGATTCCAGATTCTTCAGGAACCCATCCTCACTCACTGGGCCAGGAACACAAAAATACACTTCTCTTGTATTGACACAAAAGGCTATTAATATTCTACAGCTCATACTGTCTGGCCCATGTCAGGATAATAGGTGTATGGCTTTCTGATATTTTTATGCATGCTTTAATCATAAAATATGTCCAAAGATTCTACATATGATTGTGATATCTGTCATACTCCCCAGGCCACTCTCTGGCAATGTATCTCCAATGCAAGGACATCTTTATTAAAAAAAAAAAAAAATCACCACCAAAGAAGGGGTTTCATGAAAAAGGAGATATGCACCATGTTTCTCTCCACTTCACCTTCAACATGAGTTTGCTTGACACAAAGTGCCCAGGTACCACCAGCAGACCTCAATTTGGAGCATCCTCTGTGGAAAGACGGGATTTGGGGGTTGTGCTGTCGGTAACATTGCATACACCTTTTGACATGAATCGAGACTTCTGCATGTATATCAGGGGACAATCCAGCCAACAGCCCAAATGGTGTCAAATGGGACTGAAAGTGTTCAGCAGTTCTGAAAGCCACCAGCTCTGCCCAAAGTGCTATCTCATGATAATAATTATCATCACTTTTCTCCAGTGCCATATCAAGGAATCAGACAATTTGGGGCCTACTTCTCTAAGAAGAAGAAAAAGATGATGAAATATAGAACTCAAATGCTCCAAATGAAAATGAAGCCCCATATCAGTAAGTGTTTTACAAGCACTTTGTAAAAGACAGTCAGTCTTGTATGGTTAGATTGTATGCCCTGCAGGGTAAGGACTAACAGTGGATGGGAACCAGCGGCACAGTGTGGTGAAAGGATTTAACCCAGGTCAGAAAACATGGCAATGACCGATTTTGAAATACAGCACAGTTTTCCTAGTTCCCAGTCCACTATGTGATACATGAACACAAGGCTGCTTCCAAATTTAAATTAATATTTTTCTTCGAAGACAATAGTGATCTGTTCCACTGTTTTGTTTTTTTTAACCTTAAATCATTTTGGACTATGGTCTTACATGGCTAAAAATAGCAGTGCACATGCAGCAGTGCAGGCGTTAGCTCCATCTGCACAAACATGCTGAGGACTATACATATGTTTCTGAAGCCTGGGTCATCACAGCTAGGCTGTTATTTTAGCCCTGCTAGTGCAGGTACATCTATGCAACCTGCAATCATATTTCAAATTAAAATGTAGACCTACCTTCAGGTGGCTTATCTTGAAATGATATGAGACTACAACACTATTATTTTTATTAAAGTATGATTTTTATTTAAAAATAATCTTTTTGTAGCAAGTTTATATAGATAAGAAATAAAAGACTGGAAGATGAACCTAAATTGCATTACTCAGTGGGTTTGTCATGAATTTAGTTGAAAAAGCCTATATAATCTGAATTCAGACGTGTTTTGAATAAAGCATTTCTAGGAAAAGTTAAATAAGTTTACACAAGACCCCCCAAATGGATTAATAAGGTATTTGTGACAAACATCAGCAGTTTACCCTGACTTTCCTTAACTACATTGTTCTCTATTTCTTTATCCAAGTAAATCATCTTTAGCCACATTCTCAGCTTCTGGAAACCAGCATGCCCCCACTGAAATCAATGGATTCCTACAAAGGATCTGACCCAATCCTATCTGCATAGCTGTTGAATCCTCAATTAATCCCAATGCTTTTACCTGCACAACTGGTTAACTATTTATGAATTCTGTTTTCAACAATATCAATGGTTATTTTTTTTAACATTTCCATGCCTAAGAATAAATCCATATTAAGCTAGAGAATGAAGTAAAATCCTTTTGATCATGTTTCTCAAAATACCATGATATATGAATAATTAGTTAACAAATTCTGAGTAGGCAAGAGAAAAGCAGATATGCAGATATATTAGTTTGCATAACATGTATTATATAATTATTCTGCTACATGTGTTTCTGATACATCATGCAGAGAATCTCAGAGGCTGTGTTCACACACAGGGGGTTACTTCAATACGGTTGTTTCAAAACAACTTGTATCGAAATAACACCTTATTTCAAAATAACTTAATTCGAATTAACAGTTTGTTAATTTGAATTAAGGAAAAAGCTCAAAGCAACATAGCAGGTTCAGGCAACAGTTATTTCGAAACAAGTCACCATTGTTTTGAAACAACATGTTTGCACGGCATTGTTTTGAAACAATTGTTTCGAAACAACGTTGTTTCGTCCCCGCATGGGGTTTAACTTGTTTTGAAACAATGCCATTGTTTCAAAACAACGGTTCCCATTGTTTTGAAACAACTGTGTGTCGTGTGAACAGGGTATTTCTTATTTCGAAACAACCTCTGTTGTTTTGAAATAAGAGTGCTGTGTGAACACAGCCAGAGATTTCCTGGATGTTTAAGCAAAATGAAGCCTTTTCCAAGCAGGAAAATCTCATAGATAATAGGGCTAGATCAGCATAATCTCGTTGAACCATTGATGCTATTCTGATATACAGCTGAATATACAGCAATAATGTGGATAATTTCTATTGTCAAATTCACACTATAAAGTGATTAAAAAAGGTAGATATTAGGAAAAAAGATAGAGGCTGCAAAAACAAAGCACATTCTTCCATACTGTTCTCAAATTGTATATGTTAAAACATAAAAATGCCACGTGTAATTTAGGTTTCAAACCTGGATGAAAATTGTAGCTCCAGTTCCACAAACTCAATTTTCCATTGAGATGTAAAGCTTTAAAACTGAAGAGACCAAACCAGAGAAACTTTCCTCAGACAAGCCAAAATTAAAAAAGCACCTAAACGTTTATGTGACATTAAACATCTAAAAAATCCTCTGTCTATTAACAAGACACTTCCATTAATAGATTTTCACTCCAGTATTTAAACTTTGTTTCTAATTTACTATCTTTGTAGCAAAATCCATGGTCCTATATGTGCAAATATGCATGCACACACAGAGACACATCTTCTGATGGACATTAAAATTAATATTAATAATACAATACATATATTACTATTTAATTATATTCATATTACAGTCATGTGGAAAGCATGGCAAATCCTGGAAGCCTCAGCAGGATTTTGTAGAAGTCTAGGAACGTCACTTAATTCTGGCAACAGAGAATCCAAAATAGTGTCTGTCTTTTCCTGTGAAAAGAAGCAAACAAAATGTTGTCCTTTAAAGAATCGTTGAATACATTTGATGAGTCAGATCTGTATCAGAAGAAACGTGCCCATGGTGAAGAGTTGCTCCTTCCAAGACTGACGAGAAGTATTTTAGAAAAGTATTTGCAAACTATGCTTTTGTAATAGGAAAGTAACCTTTAAAGAAATGGCCATCTTGAATACAATTGTCTGGTAAAGTTAAGGCCTTCTCTTCTGTTTAGGGACATTTTTAAAGCACCAGTCCTATACATATTAGTTGTGCAACCAGGAATAATTTTGTATGCAAAGAAGTTTAGCAATCACTTCTACCTGAACAATTTGATTAAGGGAGAAAATTTAATTAATTATGCAATCTTAGAGACTGGAGATGGAAAAGATCCCTTTGATAATTTTGTCTGTATCCTTGACAATGAAGGAATGTTTAGTAGAGTCTCCCCTTACTTTATTTAGTTCCATTTTAAATGACTCATCTTATGTAGCTTCCACTAGGTCTCTACTCTAGTAGCCTTTATTGTTATAATTTATTTTTCTTTCTGATAGTAAACTAAGGTTTTCATTTTCACATTTTTAATTCCATTATTTGCATACAATTGGAGCCATTTGCCTCTGATGAAATGTTACAGATGATATCTTCCCTTCAGCCATCAAGTATCTGAATTATATATAACATTTTAATAATATTTATGGAAATCACTCACTACTAAACTTTGACAGTTTGTCACATTTGTTGTTTTTGCACCTAAATTTCCTTCACTTCTGGCTACATCTTTCTTTTATGATTGCCTCCACCACTATATTCACTGAAGCAACTTAACTAATTTGATTCTCATTAACACTTTACTAATTCTAATCCAACTACCTTTTCTGCATTGCTCTTAACCTATTAAAGCTCAAATGTAAGAATTAGCAGTTTCAGATTAACACATCAGCACAGAACAATGGGTAACATATTAAGTCTTTTCCTCCAGTGAAGATATATAATAAAACAAATCAGGTATTGATTCTGCATTTGATACCTTTAATTATCATGAACTTTTTTTTTATTTTCTTCCCTTTCAACCATTTTCAGGATGCCCCATTTGCTTGGATCATTCAGGAGTTGTACTAACACAGGCCAGAGAGAGCTAGGTGCCAAGGGAGAGGCAAGGTTCTCTGGAAAAAAATCACCATCTGAGCATACAGAGAGGCTATGTCTACATACAAGGTTTTATTTTGAAATAAGTAATTCCAAAATGACTTATTTAGAAATAAAACCTTTATTTTGAAACAACTTATTTCAAACTAAAAAAAAAAATTAGTTCGAAATAAGGGAGACCCTGAAAGCAAAATAGCAGGTCCTATGTATGGACTTGCTATTTCACCTCAGGAGAGGGGCACCCTGGGAGGTGTGGCAACTTGGCCCCTCGCAGGCCATGTTGCCACCAACGAGGGCGGAGGGAGGGAGAGAGCTTGCCAGGAGCCAGGGAGTGCCATGGCTCCTCCAGGCTCCCCCGCCCAGGTCAGGGGAGCTGCAAGGGGCATGGGGTGGCCACAGCCATGGCAGCTCACCCCATGCCCAGGTTCCCGGGGCTGCAGCCCTGGTGGGGTGAGCTGCAGCTGCGGTGGGCTGCACCCCTTGGAGGTGATGAGGAGCTAGGGCGCCCAGCTCTCCCTGCCGCCAGGGCTGCTCCCAAGCCCTGCGGTAGGGGTGCGAGGGCACCCGGATTTCCCCACCACTGGAGCTGCTCTCAAGCCCTGTGGCAGGGTGCTCCCCATCATGGGGCTTGGGAGCAGCCCCAGTGGCGGGGAGAGTCGGGTGCCCCGGCGGGGCTCCCTGCCAGTCTTGGGGGCAGCCCGCCATAGCCTGGGGGTTGGTCTCCCCTCAGCACCCTGGCCAGGGTGCTGAGGGGGTGGAACTTCCTCCCAGGGTGTTCATCACCCTGGGAGGAAGGTCAAAAGTTATTTAGAAACAACCATTGTTTCAAAATAACATGTCTCAACAGCGTTATTTTGAAACCACCTGTTTTGAAATAACCGTTGTTTCAAAACAAAAGTGGTTTAAGCTGTTTCAAAATGACAGCTCTTGTTTCAAAACAACGAGCTTGGTCGTTTCAAAACAGGAAAACGTTGTGTGGATATAGTCTTTTTTACTGAGAAACAACCAGTATTGTTTCGAAATAAAAGAGACGTGGACATACCCAGAAAATGTTAATATTGGAAAGAAAAACTGATAGCCTCCAATCTATTTGCTTGAGATATATTCATTACTGGACCCAAAGGAATGAAAACCAGAAGCAAGAGAGTGCTGAAAGCATCATTTACAGTCATATCACCCCAGAATCATTACATAAACTCATTTTCATTGACTCCTATTAACTAGAACAAAGGTTATTTTAACAACTTCTAAATCTGCCTGATTTGTAAATGAACAGTAACCTTTTTCAGTTCCAAAAGGTAAGAACTGAAACAGAGGAGACAAATCTGTGGTCTGGTAGCATACAGCACTACAGAAAACAATTGGAAAAGTCTGTGGTTTGTCTGAGATAGTAGAGACTCTGTTGTTTCCTGGCCAAAAAAAGAAAAAAAAAAGACTTCTAGTTATTCGTAGTGAAATCTTTGATTATTCTGTCTATGAAGAAATACAAAATGGTGTTTTTATACCACTGTATTGTACATTAAGGATTAAAAGCAGAAAGGGACTACAATTAGAAAGCTGTGGTTATTGTTCAGTCTTGCAAAAAAGTGTTACAGATTCATCAGCACTAATGGAAACATGCATGGGTGGGTAAGGGATACTACTGCTTTCATAGACTATGTGCTTTGGGATGTGATATATAGAAACAACTGTGAAGAGTATTGTTCGCCTTTTTCTTTTACATGTTGGTAAATCTTTTTCTCCCTTTACTCTAAGGTGATCTCATTTGTAAAGTTTTCCATAGAGGAGGAAAAAAGAAGGAAAGATCGTCATCCTACTTGTGTAAAAAAATTCTCATTAGTATAAAGGAAGTACCCTGAGGGAAAGGGAATAACTCCAGAAGCAAAAGACTATAAGGTGAAGGTGTGGTCCTATCACCTCAGATCAGTTACAAACTTCATGAGACTGAGTAAATATTAAGTGAGAAAACACAAATAAGATTTTGATTTTCTTCAATATTATGCAGTTGTCTAGGCTAGATTTTTGAAAGTGTAGGCACATAACATGCCTACCAATTGCATGCTAAACTAGTGGGTTAGACTGCATTTACAATTTGATCATTGAGTTACACAAGTCAACTCTGGGAAGTTGTAAGTCAGTATTTGGAAACTGCAAGAATAAAGGGCAGAATGTTCATATTATTGTATATTGTGAAAATGTACTTCTAATCTTTTTTTTAAAATTTCTTTTAATGTGCATACAAGAAATACTTATTCAAGAGAAGAGTCAGCCTGGCAGAAGAAAAAGGTACAAATTAAAACAAATCCATGACAAAGTCTTAACACCTATCAATTAACATTTCTGGAAAGTAATTTTTTTGTCGGTTTCAAGCAAGCTCACAGTGTCAGTGTGAAATACCATCCACTATTTCAAAAACATACTGTATCAGTCATCTAGTCCAGTATCCTGTCTTCCAGTAGCGACTAGTGCCAAGTGCTTCAGAGAGAATGAATAAAACAGATAGTCAAGTAATCTAGTCCATTGACCATCCCCAGACTCTGGTTAATAGCAATCCATGACTATCCTGGATAATAACTATTAATAGAGCTGTCCTTAACAAATTTATCTAGTTTTTATTTGAACCCCTTTATAGCCCTGGCCTTTACAACATTCTTGGTAAAGGAGTTCCACAGGTTGACTGTCTGAGCACTGTGTGAAGAAATACTTCATTTTCTTCATTTTACTTTCATTTCTAACATTCCCCTGTTTTCATTTGTTCATGATGCCTCTTAATATAATGTGATAACCCCAAGTTCTTATGTTACAAGAGGAGTAAATAAAACTTCCTTATTTACTTTATCCACACTGTGTATGATTTTATAGACTTCTTTCATATCCTGTTTCAGTTGTCTCTTTTCTAAGATGAAAAGTTCAATTTTTATTAATCCCACCTATGGAAACCCATCCCCCTAATAACTGTAGTTGTCTTATTCCATACCCTTCCCAACACCAATATATGTTTTCTGAAAAGGGTAACAAGATCTTAATGCAGTATTCATGATGTGGGTGTGCCATAGATTTATAAAGAGGTAATACAATGTTTTCTCTCTTATTATTTATCCCTTTTTGAATGATTCCCAACATTGTGTTAGGTTTCTGGGTTTTTGTGACTGTTACTGTTTGACCTACAATAACAGCTAATTCTGACCAAATCAGCTTATATGTAGAGTTGGAGTTATGTTGCCTAATATGCATTAGTTTGCATTTAATACAACTGAATTTCATTTTCCATTTTGTTGCCCAATCATTCATTTTTGTGAAATCTCTTTGTAACTCTTCTCAGTTTTCTTTGGACTTAATTATTTTCAGTTGTTTTCTATCCCCTGCAAATTTTGTCACCTGCCTGTTTACCTCCTTTCTAGATCATTTATTAATTTATTGAACTGTATTGGTACCAGTACCAACCACGCTCGGACCCTTGTAGATTCTTTACATACACATAACTTAAATTGGAGTGTCCTTAACAACTGTGTCCTAGTGGTGCTCCCCCCCCCACCAACCCCTATATCCTTCTTTCCTAGCAATGTCACACTTAATTCTATTTTTGTCAGAGTTTCAGGTTGATATATATATAGCTTTTCTCCAAACCACTTTGCTCATCCCTACTAATTAAGAAATTAGATGAATCACTAGCTACTCATCATCAAAAAGTAAAGAACAGATTGCCCACTGTTCTTTGGCATTAGCAATGTTGCATGTCATGCAATGATTGGCAAGCATCTGCTTAAAAATAAGAGCCTTGGTCTATAAATGAATTGTGCTATTCTTGAATCTATCCCTTTGAAAGCCTGAATTTATTATCAAGAAATAGAATCTTTGGGAGATTATCTGGAGAGAATCATAATTTCCTCTTCTATAAAATTCTGTACCAACCATTCAAGGCTGGGTAGGATTCAGAATGAGATGTAATAACACAGTACAATAAATGAGGACTTAAATATCTGTATTTTTACATACACAATAACTTTTTTTCCCACAAATTTTTGTGTGTCTTACAGAAAGTGTGTATTGTGAGGATTATGTAATCACACTTTCAGGAAGAAATTGTCTGTAAATTTAGAAGAACTGGTTGAGAAAAGTGAGAAACAATTTGTTTGTCTCCTCCAGATAAGTCTTTTTAAAATTAGCTATATAAACTATTTAAGTATTATGTCTTAGGGCCTGATTTTGCAAAGCAAATCATGGAAAGACCCAAATTCTTGCAAAATGTCTTTTCAGGATTGGGGTCTTTGATTACATATTCCTTAGGGCAGGGAATGTGATTCTGTTTTTATGTGTAAAGTGCTCCATAAAATTATGTCTTCCCAGGCATTATTTTTGTTTTAAATAAATACAGTGAAATGCAGGTGATTCTGGCTTTGTTGTATGAACAACATGATTTGTTGTATTATTTATCTTTCAGCTACAACCAGTCTAGACTGTACATACACAATACTCATATTTAGCATATTTAAACTAGCAAATGGTGCTTAATTATCTAACTTTTACAGCAGAAGTTGGTTTTGTTTGTTTTAATACACAACATTAGGAAAGCATTTGAGTTTTCTGTTTTGGTTTGGTTTTATGCATTTTAGTCTGAAGTCAGATGATTCCACAATAAATGGCCAGCTATTCTTAATTTATTTGCTTATAAGTTTGCCACTTCATCTTTTCATACTGAGAAAGAACTCTTAGCTCTAACAGTGTGTGTTTCTTTGTTGCTAAATCATGCTTCAGGGCTATACTTATAAGATGTCATCTAATTTTTATCATTAAAACATTAGTCTTCCAAAACCTCACTAGGAAGTATTTCATACTGCTAGCAAACCTGTTCAGGGAAATGTTGCTTCTACATTTTCATTGTTATGTTCTTTTGACTCCAGTTGTTTGTGAAGTAGAATTTAGTTACAGGTGGTAGGCTATTAAACTGGCAGTTGTGAGTGAAAATTGTACTTTGCTGTGCATTACTTTGATCTACTTTATCCTATTTACTCATATTTCTTTCATATACTGCAATGGATTAAATCCAGCTAAGCTCAATGACCAAGGACCCAAACAAACTATTGTTAGGACTAATGACACCACAGAGGACACTGGAACCTTCTACTAAGCTATTCCACCTGTAAAAAATGGTTCCCTTAATAACACTCCCTAACAATTTTTTCTAACTCACTTTGTTAGCTGCAGTTCAATTGTTTCAAATGAATATAGGAGAAAGGGGCATGACCTACTAGGAGAAGAAACAAGAAGGTATTGCAGAAAACTTTTGGCCTTATCCTGGTTTAGGGGGAGTTTTGGCTGAGGTTTATGGAGTTGTGAAGATTCTTTTGTTTGTTTGTTCTTGATTCACTGTCAAAGAAAACTTAGAGAGAAGGATACAGTTGGAAAGAATTTGCTAAATTGTCTCACTTTAACAACTTTGATATCATAATTTATTAGTTGTATATTTAAAAATCAGATCTAAGGGTGCAGTCCTAGTCTCCTAAGACAGTGTTTTTTAAACTTTATTCCTTGGGACCCACTTAAAAAAATCATAATTTATCAGGGCCCTAACCACGGTGGGGCTGATGGGGCTTTGCCCCGGGTGCACTGGAGCAGCTCGATGCTGCCGCTCTATTATAGGATGTGTTTTGCGGTGCCTGCCCTGAGAGCTGCTAATAGTAAGGGGTGCATACCAATCAGAATGTGCCCCAGGTACTGGATTGCCACCTTATGGCTCTGTAATTTATGCCCACAACCCAATGTTTAGATCTTTGAACAATGAATTCCAGGCTTATGACAGTGACAGCAGGGAACACTATGACACAGTACCAGAGGGTCTGTGACTCAGTAATCTATCCTGACCCATAGTTTGAAAACCACTGTCCTAGAAGGTGGGGGATTTAGCAATAACAGCCAAACATAATAATAGTAAATAAAGCTTATGGCAACATGTTATGCCTTTGCATTCATCCTTTGAATTTTAGGGAAGCAGGCTGTCCTCTTCCCCTTGTATTTTCTTGCTTATTAACTTGTCAGCTTTAGCAATTTATTTAATTAAGCTACTGTTCCTGCATATTTTATTGTTGGGATCTACAAGGTTATAGCTTATTGCTGAGATGATGCACTTGTTCTAAGAAAGAATTAAATTTATTATTCATTGCTGGTGGTCATACAAATGGGAAGGGGGGGTATGGCAAATACCATTTTTTTGGTAAATTAATACATGTAATATTTGCCAAACAGCAATATGATTAATTATTGACCTTATGAGACCTCCACAGCAAAAAGATTTTCTGCAGACTGATTGCATTGTGTTTCCACAAATAAACAGTCATTGTACTAAGAGATTGCATTGATAGTCCCACACATTTAGAATCTAGAGTATGACATTGCTATTTGTTTAAGTTAAATTAAAACATAACCTTTTAACTCTCATGGCTGAAAAGAAAAAAAAAATCAAACCCTTTTCAAAAGTGAATATAGTAGAAAGAATGTGCCTGGATTGACAGACAGAAGAAAACACTGATTCAGAGGTATAACTGCCTGACATTAATCTCATTGGTGCATTCAGTCAAAAGCCAGTTGCTTTTTAAGTACAAACATTAACTATTTCTTTGCTTGTTCTAAGTTCATTTAATACAAATCATCTATCAAATCTAATGGAGTGTATATATTTTCTTGAAACAAAAATTAAATGATTTCAAACAGCCCACCCAAACTTTCTCAGCAGGAGCAATGTTTGAGGAGTAGTTTGAGACTTATTTAACATTGCTCCCCCCACCCCGCCCCACAATTACTGAAGACTAAGGGTTAGAGATGAACAATGAATTCTGTAGATCAGAGATCTCAAACACATGGCCCGTGGGCCACATCCCTAAAGCTATTTCCTGTGGCCCGCAGTGACACAATCGTTACCAAGCTTAGCCACATCCTCGTATGGAAAGGTTTCAGTGGTGCAGCCCTCGGGCTACTGTCCTAATCCTCATGCGGCCCTCACAGTGAATTGAGTTTGAGACCCCTGCTGTAGATGATGAAGTGGGAATTTTAGTTCCAAATTCATTGTCACTGAAGCAGACTGAATTTTGAAGATATGAGTACACTTTGTCTTTCCCTCAGTCCTAGAACAAATACTGAGATGATTTTAAGTATATTTTTGAATGCAAACAGAGCTAGTAACACAGCTAAGATGCAAGCTAGCCTATTAAAATGGCCAGAAAGTTTTCATCAGCTTGCAGTTGTGTTAGCAGACCACTGAACATACAATAAAAACACTCACACAGTAGTAATAGCCAATGAGCACCCTGGTTTCAGTAGGGAGGTAAAAGGTGAATATTTTAATGAATTTCTCAGGCTTGATCTGCAGGTACATCAACACACTGTTAGAATTTTTGTTCTTTTATTGTGAAGGCTCTTAGAGACATATGGAGTCATCCGTAATGGTAAAAGCAGGGCTATCTAGAGTGAGGCAAGAAAGGAGCAAGGCATAAAAAGTATCACATCCTGTAGCAATTGCTCTGAGCAGCCACTAAGCTGCTAGTGCTACTGTTTTTAAGAGCTGAGCTCTTGGCTCCTCAGTCAAGTAATGTAGCCAATCAGGCAGCCTGCTATAGGCCAGCTATACTTGTTAAGCTGCTCTGCTGCAGATCCTGGTTGCTGACTGATAGCTTATGGTAGTATAGCACTGTAAATTTAATATAACGCATCTAGACCACACTTCACCTGAAAGTCTCAATTCACTTCACAGCCATAAGTTACTGAGCCTACACCATTAAGTGCCTCTTAAAAGCAAATTTCTACCATGCTGCATACAGTAGAACTGTACAGTTCTGACTCCTAAATCACACTCACTTGTTCTAAAGCTCTGAACTGTTCAATCAGCTTGTTCAAGAAACAAACTAAGGCACCAAAATTCTACTTTTCTCTCTCAGCAGACAGTTCTTTGGGTGCCCACTAGTCTGCTTATATTCTCTCCCTAGAGATGAAAACAGCTGTTCCTACTTATTCAGTTAAGCCTGATCCTGCTTGGGCTACTCAGTGCTTTCAGCTATACCCTTTCCTCCTAACTTATTCCTTCCCAGCCAGCCAAGGATTAGAGAAGGAGTTGACAGAGACACTAACGGGGCTTACCCTCTTTTTTGTTCCCCCTCTTAGTTCTCCAACCTACTACAAAGTCACTCCTAGCTGAGAACATGAATGCTATGCCAAGTCATCCATGAATAGATCCAATGTGGTATCTACATATCCCTTATTCCCAGCCTAGTCCCTCATCCAGAAAAGTGTACAAGTAAGTAACCCAGTGGGCTGTACAAGCTCTAAGACATTAGTTTATTATTCCAGCAAAGGGTAATAAATTTTCCATAGCCAAGTTTACCTAAGTAGAGATTTTCTAAACACTTAAATCAAACACAGAGGTTTTGATAAAACAGTAGAACAAGTTGGTAAAGTAGAAAAAGATGTTAAGTGGTTATTAGTGATAAGGCATAAGTCAGAATTGTTTGCAAAAGAATCAAACTAAAAGACACACAATCTGATTGTTAAACTTTACCAAGGCTAATAAGCAAACAGATTTCTCTCGCTGAAACACTTTCCACAATCTGTACTGGCTGGAAAACCTCTAACCCAGACAAACCAGCAGTCTGGTGGAACTTTAAAAGACTAACAAATGTATTTATTTATGAGCCTTCATGGGAGAAAATCCCATTCTGGGATCCATTCTGTATGTTCCCTGTCTTCAAGCAACTGACAAAAGGGGATTTTCTCTCACAAAAACTCATGAAATAAATTTGTTAGTCTTTAAAAATACCCCCAGACTCGGAGTTTGTTTTGCTGAACTAGACTAACACCACTTCTTCTTTGGACTTTAGCTCAGATCCACTCTTCCCAGCTCAATGTTGCACATTTGCTTTGCAGCTGTGCATAGAGATGTGGGGGGGGGGGGAGATGATGAGGAAGTCTATGCCTCTTCTTTTTATATGTTAACCCTTTGTATCAAAAAAGTTTTTGCTGGGCCATGGAGTCAGGCAGTTCTATGGCATACATGAGTTGACAGCTATCCATCCTGTGAACTGTAAATTTCTCCCCTGCTGGTGAATTTCCAATTAATCAGACAATGTTTTTTTAGCACCTAACTGTCCTGCCAGTGAAGGGCCGTAACTAGGGTGGAGTGAATGGGGCTTTGCCCTGGGCACCCCAGAACAGCTCCATTTCACTGCTCTATCAAAGGGCACTTTCTGCTCTTCTCATTCCAGACACCGCTCATTGTAAGGGGAGTGTTCTGAGTGTAAGGTGCCTTGGATGCTGAAATTCCTATTTATAGTGCTGTGTCAGTGTGTCTTTGTCTTTGAGCAAACGGTCTGAGGGTATTACCCAGAAGTACAGCAGATTTCAGGAACAATCATAAATAAAATTTCAGAGCTCCAGATATAATGTTGATACAGGATCCAAAGGGGAAGCCTTTGCTTTTTGTAGCATCTGACAAAGTGGTATTTTCTCCCATCAAAACTCATGGAAAAAAATATGTTTTGTAGTCTTCAAGTGCCAAAGGACCCACTGTTGATACAGACTTTTAAAAAGAACACTGATGTTCCACAGATCATTGTAGGAGAATAAAAATATTAGTGCTAAATTAACAAGCCTGGTTAGAGCCACAGGTCATTATAGTGACAGAGTCACTTCTAGGGCAAGTCTCATATTGTTTTTTTAACAAGTAGCTTAGGTTGATGGTTAAAGTATGTCATCTTTCCCTTCTCATGCTTTTTCTCCCGACCATCTGGACAAGGAATGTGGGCTGCACTGTCCCATCTTTGTTCTAAATGAAGATGGAGGATTACCTCTAATCACCTCCTCACCCTCCCAGTAACATAGCCCCTCAAGAATGTAAGGTCCGCATTTCTATTCACAAAATATTAAGTTTTAAGGGAATGCAGCTCTGCAAGGCATGGAAATGCTGTCAACAGTAAACAGAGGTGGGGATAATTATATGCAGCTTATATTCATTAACATACATAAAATAGATGTTATTGCAACCATAAAAGGGTTTATGGAGCATTGTCAATCATGTATACTGTTTTGGATAAAGGGAGTTGTAAGAATGCCCCTCCTCACTGGTTCGAGGTGTTGAGAAGAATGAACAGGCAATAAAGAATAATGTTTGACCCAATCTCCCCATTGGACAACCTGTTTGTTTACTTAACATCCAACAATTGTGTGTTTTATACCTCACAAGACATACTTTACAAAACATATATCATGACCATGCAAATGGGGTACATGATTTTACAGTATTAATGATGATGAAGTAGGAGAGATGGTTAAAAAAATGTTTCCATGAAATAGTTTCACAGAAACATGTTAATTTGTGTGAAAATTTTCTGCTGAAAAAATTTAAACAATGTGATCAAAATTGACCTTTTTTCCCATAATCTCCTTTAATTTTCACTTACATACTTTGTTTCATTTTGGTTTAATTTTTAAACTATTTAAAATTTAATTTTACTATTATATTTAGTATTTATTTGTAATAGTAATTTTTTTTTGTTTTAATGGTTTTTCATTACCTAACAAAAAACCCAAAAACAAACAAATAAAACCTTTTCAATAAGATGCACTTGAAGTAACCAGAATGAAATATTTTGGATAGTTTTTCTACTGCAACTATTGGTATTTTAAATTTTCATCCTGATTCAGACCAAAAGGAAATTCCAAAATGTCAGCATTTCCCATAGAATAGGAATTCTATTTTCTGAGCAGCTCTATAGAGTTGTGATTCCTTGTGTATTGGTCTGCAATGGGATGCACAAACCTCACACCTAAAGGAAAGAGTTAAAGAGCTCCTTTGGGCCCACTCCACCTGAAAAATACACCTGAGCTCAGATCCATGACTAAAGAATTTGGTGCCTGGGACTCGTTCCAATCAAAACATGGCCCTTACAGTATCTGGTACCTGGAGTGAGCAGTGAAGAACACAGCCTTCAATGGAGCATCTCAATGAAGCTACTCTGACATGCCCAGGGCAAAACCCCTCTTGCCCCACCATAGTTATATCCCTGCTGAGCTGGAGAAGAAGCATACAAAAAGAAGAGGCTGCCATGATGTAGATGAATAGGACTATGGGTTTAGGTCTTTAGAGGGAAAACTGTGGGAGGTCTAGTTGCGAGAGCTGCTGAGCTAAAAAGGACTTTGCAAACTTAGAAAGTCTGAGATCTAGTTTATTTAAGGTCTTCATTTTGCCCTTTAGTAGAAGGGAACTCGTAAGAAGTAATCTGTGGAGGTAGTGGTACAGAACCTTTGGGAGCTATATCTTTCTTGCCTACCACTGGGTTCTGGGTTGGAACATTGAATATAGTAGTTCTGTTTTCCCCTACTAGTCTGTAGACAATACAGAAGTGTGTGTGTGTGTGTGTAAAGAGAAGGTTCTAAATTCACAAGGGTCAAGACTCGGAGCCTTTGGCTGATGGGAAGCCTGAAACCCTTGTCTGACCAAAGTGCTATCCTTTACTGTGTTCTTTTATATACGCTGAAAGTTGTAGACTTAAATACATGAGCTGTTCAAAAGACTGTCACAAGAAGGGACAGACAATTTCAAGTTTGGAACAGCTGTTAGTAGGGAGCTGTAGTAAAACAAACATCTTGCTATGCCCATGATTGGCCACAAGGAGAAGCCTGTGCTGAGTCAATATCTTTACATAGTACCATCTTCACAATTTGTGTAAAAGGCAATTGGGCTCTCATAAGGACCTCTCAACCTGTTTTACTGTTCTGTATTTTAAGTTTTCTACAGTGAAATTACCTATTAGTGTCTATGGACTAATATGTTCTTTTCCTATTCTGTATAAATAACTAAACCCTTTACATTGATTTTGTTTTGGTTAGTAAAATGAACATTTTGGGGCTGAGGCCAAGCATTGAAACTTTCCTCTAAGAAGAGATGTGCCAGAATTGGTGTGGGCACTTAACAATTTCAATTTTGATGTTGGTCCCTGCATGCATTCTATAATGACTATTTGTTCGTGGGCATTTCATGCCCTTCAGTGGTTAGGCACAATGACTACAAACAGAGGCAATGATGTAACTTTAAATCATTTTTGAGGAGGCATCAGACTCAAATACTAGCACTGTCCCTCTTGAAAATGGAACAAAACTACTGATGGTTTTTGATGAAACAGAACAAAACATAATCTTCAGCACAAATAAATGACAATAACAACAACAACAATAATAATGGCAAAATGTGCATATGTGCGTGTACTGCAAGTTACTCCAGATTCAGCCTGTCAAGTTTTCAGGAGAAAGCTGGTACATAGTAATGAAGCTGTTGCACTTAACAGATGGCTATGTTTCCTTTTATGCAGAGAAATCTGCAACAGTCCTATCTTTAATACAAAGCATACATCTGGTTACTAATTACCTTTTCAATGCACTTTAATTATCCTTAATTGTTCCCACCAGAAAGCCACTAGATTTATTTTGTGTTGACTATGTAAAATTCATGTCCTTTTCAAAGTTTGTTTGTATAAATATACACACAAAAGTGGTTAATACAGAACACAAGCAATTTCTAAAATCTCACAAAACTCTTATTCCTGAATTATTAATATTTTTTTTATTTTTTCCATAAAATGAGAAACACTGATTTCAACCAATTGGAATTTAAGAAGGTAAAATTGTCTCTTATTAAGTATAATCAAATTTATTATAATCAGATCTGGTATTAACTTAGTAGCTGTTCTGATCCCTGAGATAGAGTCAAACACCTACAAGATCTTTACTAGGCATTAATGAAACCAGAGTACCCACCTTAGGAAGTGAAAAAAACAAGTTGTCAGAATCAAATGGGTACCCAGGAGCCATCTATAACAGGGCAGACCTGATAGAGAAAAAGCAGAACACCACAGGTCATCACCTACAGTCCTCGACTTAAATGTCTCCAATACATCATCAAAGATCTGCAACCTATCCTAGAAGGTGACCAAGCACTTTCTCAAGCCTTTGTAGGCAGGCCTATCCTTGCTTACAGACAGACCCCCAACCTGAAGCAAATACTCACAAGCAACCAAACACCATACAACAAGAACACCAACCAAGAAACTTATCCTTTCAATAAAACCCGTTGCCAACCCTGCTCGCACATCAACTTCAGGGATACCATCACAGGCCCCAACCACATCAGCCACAATGTCAGGAGCTCATTCACCTGCACAGCCACTAATGTATGTCAAACTTTTTTTCCTCTGGACCCAGCTCCAGACCCCTCTGTCATGCAGTGACCCTCCACTGAAAAAAAGCAGCGCCACCAGAAAATTGAACAGTGACCATGGCTGGGGGTGTGTGTCCCTCATTGCTTTCATCCTTTCTTTTGAGGCTTCTATTGCATGCCCCAAGTTTACATATCTAATCTGAGATCACCTACATAGAACATGCAGGGGTAATCCCACATGCTATGCTGCTGCTCAGATAAAGAAGTATGTCAAGTCTCTAAAATTGCATGGAATGGGAGGTGACTAGGTGGAGAAATGAGACGGAAATGCTGAGGCAGGGGAAGGAAGAGAGAGCCAATGCCAGGCTGGAAAGAAAGGTCCTGGAAGTTTCTATCTGCTGCTGGGCCTCTCCAAGTCCCCCCAGGTCCTGCTCCCTTCTCCACTGCCCAGTCCCAGGAACTGAAGCAGCCCCTCTGGGTTCCACTTTCACCTCTGCTCTTCATCTGCTCCCTGAGTCCACATGACTTTCTATGAACACACAATTGTCCCCAATATTGTGTTTTGGTAGACTTGTAACTTAGGCTTTCTAATTGTAGAAACAATGCCATACTTTCTAACACAGACTCCTATTAGAACAGTTTGCTTTTCTCTTCTCTTTTTAATTATCAATCAAAAGATCTCTGGAAAGCATTATTATTAAAATCTACAAGTTATAACTTTTGTTGCAAGAAAGCAAATTCTCAACCCACTGAAAAAAGTGGCAAGTCCTAATTTGGAAAAATAACTGAACCCCCCCCCAAGCTCCCAGAAATGCTGCAATAAGGGGGTGTTCAAAGTTTTCTTTTTTTTCTTTTTCTTTTCTTCATTGGGTCCGTTGATTAAAAAAAAAAAAACCCTCAAAGATTGCTTGCCAGTAACATCAGTCCTTTTCCTGTGAATGAGAGAAGCCCAAAGGGAGAGAGTGAGTCAGAGAGAAGAAGGCATAGAGATTGATTGAACAACCATTAGCACGTCCTTGTTAATCCTAATGGTCTCAGTGCTCTCCACAGAAGGCTGATAGTACTATATGTTATGTTTCCCCCTCTCCCAGGCTCTCCAGAAAACTGCAGTGGCCAGCAGAGGAAATGAGAGGCAGTTGGCTCCCTCCCCTTCTCCCCTACGCAGCTCTGATGCCTCGACTCATTACCAGCTGGTCTGCAATCCAGTACTGGATTGTGATCTTAATTTTGATGATCACGGGTATATGCTGTCATGTGCCAGCAATGCCCCTCTGCCATGTACATTAGCCAAGCCAGACTGTCCTTGCATAAAAGGATAAATGGACAAAAAATGGACATAAAAATGGCAGCATCAATAAACCAGTAGGAGAACACTTCAACCTCTGTGGACACTCAGTAGCAGACATGAAAGTTGCCAAACTTCAAAAACAAACTTTGAAAACAGAGTTCAGTGTGAAACTGCAGAGTTGGAGCTAATCTGCAAATCTGACACAATCAGACTGGCTCTGAACAGGGACTTGGAATGGTTAACACATTACAAAAAGTGATTCATCTATTCACACATTCTTTCCCTTCGATCAACTGGTGTGAATGGGCCCCATCTGCTCTCTGAACTGACTTTGCTAATACTTGCCCACCGCCACCGTGGCATCTGTATGTATTCCTCTCAACTGTAGTTTCTACTTCATGCATCTGACAAAGTGGTTTGGAGCCAACAAAGGCTTATGCCTGAAGAAATCTGTTTGTTCAAGGTGCCACAGGACTCTCATTTTTGTATATGAGTGAGTTTCAGGTGCTCAGATACTAAATTGATGAGTTCAATATAAGAACCTATCTAAAACAAAAGAGAATGAATCCACCACAGTTTAAACATGAGGAGAAAGGGGATATTGTTTGACTTGCTACATGAAGGTGTGTACCACTTTAAGGTGAGACACAGTGATTTTGCACAGTTGTTAGTCTTTAAGTGCCACAGGACTCCTTGCTTCTTTTAATGATTTTGCAGCAGCCACTGAGCAGGTGAGCATGGAAACACTGACCCATTGCCTCAGGTGATCAGAAGAGACAGAAAAAATTATATAAAAGAACACCAGCCAGGAGAAGTCCTCTTTTACCTGGACCAAGCAGAACAGCAGCCACCCTTCCACTCATGGAAGTGGCAAACTACTTGGTTAGAATCTGCTGTAGGCATTGAACTAGGGTGGGCTTTTTTTTCCCCTTTCTTTCTTTAGTGGATGGAAAGGATAGTTTATTACTCTCATCTGCAGATTGGTGTAGGTAACTCCCCTTCCCCCCCACCACACACACACCTTTCCCATTGTAGATTCAGATGTGGTGCTTAATTTGAGAAAAACATGAATCAGGAGTTAGGTGAGGATGTCACAACTCATTGCGTTGATCTGAGATGGATGTCCAGTACTAATATTCCATAGAAAAGGGCCACAGCAACTGTATAAATGCCTTGGTAAAAGATTTCAAGGAGTGTTTGTCAGGTAAATAGATATGTGGGGAGAGAGGAAGTTCAGGGTTCCTGTGACTGGAACTGCACACAGACAGCCCCCACCTTAATTTATAGCCCATTTTAATCCTTATTTGAGACAAGTAAGGGGGCAATGAGATCCAAAATGTGTGTGAACAGGAGATCAGCATGGGTAAGGAAGGACTGCAGGAAAACTCCTGCTTATATGTTGAAATGATAATGGAATATATAGAATGTACATTTTTACCTGCCAAGTACTCCCAAGTAGCTAATGAACTTGTGGCCTAATTAAACCACATCCAGAATTTCTTCTCTTTCTTCTGGCAGAGCCAGACAACACAAAATGACAAAAGAAACCACAAATGCTTCCCTTTTCCCAGGTGTTTATATAATGTAGGATTCACATTAAAATGAAGAATTGCTCGTAAGGGGTGTCATATTAGCCAATAAAGTCTCTCACTTGGTATCTAAATTAATTGCAAGCTAAGTGGTCCTCCTGTTAAATTGAAGAACAGAGAATGCTAAGTGTTACAGACACAGTAATATTCATATATTGTGGTTACAGTATATAATCTAACAATAGGCATTAAAAACTATTAAGTGAACTAATTTTTCTTGTATAGCTTACCTTTAAAAATTGTATGCATTAGCCACAGGAGACTCCTCAGTTTTCCTAATAGCCAAAAGAATGGATCCTCAAAGCAGAATAAAACTTTGACTCAGAAGTTAACCATTAATATCCTCTTAATGATATCTTCACCGGATTTAGGAAGGAAAGAATAACAGGTAGGAAGAACTGAGGAGTATGCCGAAAAAATGTAAGTTATCTTTCAACATATCAGAAATTCCACTGATATTTTGGGAACCATCAAGAATAAAATTGAGGAATTATCAAGAAGATAATTGAAGTTTCTAAGAGGGTATTAAAAAGGTATGGCAATATACTGGTTTAGACAGATATTTCACCTGAGATCAATGTTAAGATGTAGTTATAAATGAATTATAAATATGATATTATGGATTGCAATTTGTATTAGAATCTTAGAACATTAGGGTTGAGCAGGACCTTTGGAGTTCATCTTTTGCTGAATTTGCATTGAATTTGCTCATTTTACAGGTAAAATTTTGCTGGAGAAGGCTGTCATTCCCCCCTCCCCATTAATTACCATCCACAAAATTTAGAATTATTTAAATTTAGAAATTTGAAAATAATAGTTTCACTTCACCTTATGAAATGCTCTACAATTAAGAAGTATGAACATAAATTAACAATTTTGTTGATAAAGCATGAGCTGAAAACAACTTTTTTCCAAACAATAATGGTTGCATGGCTCTGTAATAATGCCAGTTCTTTAAAAAATAAAATACAAATAAATAAATAAATAAATAAATAAATAAATAAATAAATAAATAAAACAGAATTGGTTGGCTAACATTGAGAAGTAATGCTATGACGTTGAATGATATTAAAACAGAAATAATCACCAATCTTCATAATGCTTATATATAGCAACATTCTTTTGTAAGTTAAGAAGCATGGATAAACTTTATTTCTTTGTTGTGAAAAACTGAAAAGTCTATTAATATTTACAGTACACTCATGACATCAGACATGAGAATTTTTCCGAAACTGACATATTGCATACTTCCTAACTGAAAAAATGAGAGTGCTCAAACACTTACTCAAGCCAACCTAATGTGCTTTCATTTTAGGCACAAAATTCTTTAAAACAAAACAAAACCTAACAATAAACTTAAATGCACAATTTGAATGAGAAAGTACACGTTATAAAAAGGGTAACATTTATTTACACAAATTCTATTATATGTGAACGATGGCTTCTTCATTCTTAAGCATCTTTACTTGATTTCAAGTCAGTCTACAGTCAAAGGCATGTTTTCATGTGCTTTCGTGGGAGAAGATCCCACTTCCTCAGATGCTTTGAAGATGGGTGAACTTATAGAAAGGAATGAAACTAAATGCCAGGGGGTATAAAACATAGGATCAGATCATACAGTAACAGCAAATCAGAGCAGTTTTCAGGTTCAAACCATGGGAAGCCTGAAGTCAAATTACCTTTTGTAATGGGAAAAGAACCCATAGTCTCGATTCAGTCCTGCTTTCACAGAATTTAGCTTGCATATTAATTTGAGTTCAGCTGTAGGACATCAAGACTTCAAAGAGAAACAGCTGAACTCAAATTAATATGCATCAACATCATTACATCAGACATTAACATTAGAAATTCAGGCCAGGAAATTCAAGCAGGAAACAAAAGGGAGATTATTCAAATATAGGGGGAAAATAATGACAGGAGAAAATAAGTATATTTTGAGAAAGTATGTATTCATAATTATTACATTTACATTGACACTTGCTTTAAGACTAGTGGAGTCATTTCACACTGTCAGGAATAAAATATAAATTCATTTAGTTCATAATATCCAGTCAAAACAAGGACAGTGAAGTCTTTGCAGAAAGGTAGCCATTGACATATAAATTACCTGCTGAGTATATGCCTGATTCAGCTAATGCAGTACAAAAAGCACAGCCAATTCCAAACAAGTTAGTTAGAACAGTAAGTTTGAACTAAGTGCTTAGTTTGAACTTTGGTTTGAGCTAGCACAATGTAGCCATGCTAGTTTGAATTAAATAAATTTGAACTAAACAGTTAGTTTCAAGTACCCATAGAAATCATTTATGTTTTCTAAATTTGATAAGAATCATAATCTATTTGAAGACAAATGTTTGTTATAAATTATCCTCTCTGATTTATATATTAAGAACTGGGGTTACTTTAGGATTTTTTTCTTTTACTTCCTCTTCTCCCATTAATGTGTTGAATTTGAAAGTGAGATGCATGTTAGACACTTTTTGCTCATAAAGGGATAGTCCACCCTATAGTCTAATTGCTTGAAAGATGAGGCAATTGATAAGGAACATGTGCCATCTGCTGCCTGGGGTCTCTTGATCAGGTTTAATTACTAATATAAATTGGTAGATTGAGTTCATCTCACTGTAATGATTTTTATTAATAGAGGTACTCATTGACTTCTGCTTTGGCAGATATGGCATTTTCCCATAGCCACTGGTGGGATTCAAGTACTCTAAGCAAGAGGAAGAAATGCAGACTGATACTTATAGCTGGTCTCTGTCTCAATACACTGATATTTCAGTTCCTTTTGCAGGTCACTGGAGGAGAGTTTCAAAGGCTGCAGTCCGGATACTGGAAATCAAAGATGAGTCTTTTCTGGTAATGGAGGAGGGCCTAAGACCCTGTAGGAACAGATGACTTGTCTCAGTAGGAGACTTGTCTCAAGAGTTGGTGAATTCTAACTCTAATTTTATGGGTTGTAAAACTCACTTCTCTAAAAGTGTTTTGGGCCTTGAAAATCCTTCCTCTTTACATGTAATTTGTGGATAGCTTTGCTGCTGGCAAACCTGAACCTAAGAGTTACCATTTCAGTTTGGCTGCTGGCTGCATGATAAAAGCAGAGGGAAAGAATCAATAAGATATCAAGTTTGTGATGATTTAGAACTCATAATAGGAATTTTATGATGGAGCCTGAATTAATGTCTCTTTCTCTAATGCCTATGAAATATAGTTGGCTCCTTCATTGTAGAATTTGGCTATTCTAAACACTAAAATCAGCTAAAGCTCTTAACCTGAAAAAATGTGAAACAGGAACAGGAAAAGAAGTCGGGAGAGAAAAGCAAAACTTCTGAGGGAATAAGAGAAGTGACAGGTAAATGTCACAGCAGGAAACAGTAAACGACTGTTCAAGCAAATGGGTTTGGTGCAAAACTTGAAGTTTCGAATAGAGTATTTTTAGTTAGGAAAGGATACAGATTAGAAGAAGGAAGAAAACTATTTTGTTCTTTTGCTGGTATTTTTGGGGTACTTGTTGCTATGATTTCTACCAGAGATATCAAGCTGCTATAATATTTGGTGATATAAACACTACTTCCTACTTTCTGACATCTAAGGGGTAAGAGAGAAGTGTGAGAAAGATACCAGCAGATTGAAAAAATCTAGGTGATGGAAAGTCACTTGAAATATTTTATTCCATGCTTCTTTGCTGTCCTCAGTAGAGAACATCAGAGAGAAAGGTTTACTTTAAAATCAATGACTTTGAGTTTCATGAGTCAAACTCAATACAAGTATTTTATCCTTTTCTTCCCCCTTCAAATAGAGGTGTTAGGGGAGGAGGAAGAAAAAAGCACCAGAAGAAGACCCTCAAGGGCATTGATTTAAATTAAATAAATAATTTCTATCTATTTCCTAACAGAAAGGCAAGAGAAAGATGGAGAGTTTTCCATATGGTTTTTCTACAGCCACTGGATAGCAGAAACAAACATTGAGTTCCAGCAAATCAATATACCCATATAAGGAAACCTCATGCAAAACTCTAAAGAATGCTAACTTATTGTTGGCATTGCTGGATCTACTTTGGAAACGCTGCCAAGAGCCAAAGGGGTAGCTGTGTTAGTCTAGTTCAGTTAAACAAACGAGTCCTTTAATTGCAACAGGACTCCTTGTTTATTTGTTGGTCTGGAAACATTATCATGTTCTCATATTTTGTATTGAACAATTTCATGGTCAAGAAGTTTTTAATTTCCTTGAAATTTCAATGTAAAATTATTTTTATTCTTGTTATTGTGTGTCTGTCCAAACAGGATCAGTGCCATGTTGTAGTGGAAGCTATCAGTTATATCTAAGAAGCAGTGCCTTCTCAAAAAGAGCTTGTGGGCTAAGGCCCTAATTCTGTAATTGTCAGAGTCTTACCATGATCCACTGAAGTCAATCAAACTACAAAAATACTCAATTCTCCTATGTAAATTTGTATATTTTAAACCTAGAAGGGACCGTTATCATCCTCTAATCTTATTACCTGCATTGCACAGCCCAAAGGTCTTCCCTGATTTTAAGCTCCTGTTTGAACTAGAGAATGTATTTGGGGAGAGGGGAACCTCTACTGAGGATATTAAAATTGTCAGTAATGGAGAAGTTGAGCTGTTAAAATGGTGTGTGAGATTTCTAGTGTGAATTTATATTATATCATGTTTCAGCTACTGGATCTTATATTTTTGTATCCCCAACTAAAGAGCTTTCTATCAAATTTCTGTTGTCCTTGTTGGTACTTATAGTCTCATCAATTCACCGTTCAAATAACCTTGTCTTTCTTAAGATAAATAGACAGAACTGTTTGAGTCTCACTGTAAAGTATATTTCCCAGTCCCTTAATCAGTTTTGTAGTTCTCTGAATTGTCTGCAGTTTATCAACATCTTTTTTGAAGTGTAGATGCTAGAGCTGGACAGAGTATTTCTCTAGAGGTCACTTCACAATGAAATCCAGAGATAATATAACCTCCCTACTTAATATTTATATATACCTCTTTATACATCTAAGGATTTCATTAGTCCTTTTGGCCACATAGTAGTCAGGTTTTTTTAGACAAAGTGTTTCAACAGGAAAGATTAAAAATTGTGACATCAGAATAGTAGGTGGTAATAAGGTTGCTGTCCTTCCTGGATTAATCTGGTGCCTCCAGGATTTAAAAATGATGTTTAATTAAGTGTTTACAACTTCTAGGAAGTCATCCAACCAAGACTGGGAATCTTAGTGGCGAGGACACTCATTTAGAACTCAGACAGGAGGGACTGTAAGCTCATTCTCCTATACCCCAGCAGAGTGCCCTAACGATAGCGGTAGGGAACTATCCAGCAAGTGAACAACAAATTCACAGATGGTTTTGGTCAGTCCCAAAACAAATTTTTGTATTTGTTTCAGGTGGGGGGGGGAGACTACTGCTCTACTAATTGATGACTTCTCTGAAATGAGGGGTCCAGAATTCTGTAAGTGCTCCTAAACATGTGTGGATCAAATGACCTTTGTTATTAATTTGCTGAAGTTATATCTATAAGAAACTAAAAAGATATCTATCAGAGGATTTCAGAAATTATTTCTTTTAAAACATACATATAGAAGGAAAAAATAAACAAAATAAAAGAAAGCTTACATAGAAACCAATCTTTCAGTATACTGAAGCTATGGAACACATATAATGAAGAAAGGTAGATAGTGAATGGGTGTGTCATGGAAAAAATCCAGACTGCCAAACTCTGAATCAAAATCTTCTTACTTACTTATTAGTGTAATTCTTATTGTTGTGTGAAAAAATATTTTCTGGAGTCTAGATCTTGACTATACCTTGACCAAGGACTTGAACTTGACAAAAATCAATTACCAGTGTATTATAAACATATATAACACTGAGATTAAAGAAAATATAATGCTCATTGTGTTGATTTTGCCTAAGGAGTTGTTCTGTGATTGGCTTCACTATAGAACACATGAAGTCATCTATGCTGCTCACATGAATATGTTATAATTCCAGAAAGGAAGTCCTTATAAACAGACCCTAAAGTAAGATCTCATTCTGGATACATTATCATGAATATAACCTGTTTGCAACACAAATGAAAGCTCATGCAATAAATAAATTTGTTAGTCTTAATAGCGTCTCCAGACTCTTTGGCTATATCTACACTGGCAAATTAGTCCAGACTAAGGAGGCTTAGTTCAGATTAATTTAGATCATGGCTATTCTAGGCTTTCCCTAGTTTTAACTAAGAAGTTTCTTAGATCAAACTAGGGGAGGCTTTGTTTGAACTAATAAGTACCAGCACTTAGTCCAGAATTAGGCTTTTAGTTTGACCTTTAGTTCAAACTAGGTGTGATGTAGACCAGGGCGTAACAAGTTCAAGCTAAGCTGGTTAATAGTCTCATGGTTAGTTCAAACTAACCTTGAATTTCTTAATTCAGACTAACAAACCCAAACTAATTTGGGCAGATGTAGACGTAGCCTTTGTTTTGCTGAACTTGACTAACATGGCTACCCCTTTGGAACTAGTTTGAACAAGCTGGGGACGGGGGAGGGTTATGGAAGGAATATATAAAATCAATTGGTTTTAAGTGAGCAGTTCTTGTGTATGAGCACAAATATGGGAGCACATAAGATTTGACAACAGTTTTTCATGCAGTTATTTCTGATCCTAAGTATATATACTATAGTACAGTAGTGTAGGCAAACACAGACTTTTTAAATGAAGATAACTTGTATATAGAGATTTGATTATTTTTTTTTTGGTTCAGTTGTTCTGTGGTGATTAAGCTATATCTACCCAATGGTGTTTTTTTAAGGATGTTCAGTTTTGTAGCTTTACATATGATTTATGTGTTGTCTTTTTTTTTCATAACAGACTCTAAACAGATTTCCACATCATTAATTAAATTATTGCCTTATTTATTTATCTGTTATGATTGGTCTTCAGAGGCAGGAGAAGTAGTCTTAAAGTGGTGGAATTGTGAAGATTTATTTATTTGTATTGTGGTATTATAGCAGTTTAGCCCTCAGATAATATAACTGACATGGCACATTTGGTATTAGTCCTGATCTCAGCTGGAAATAAAATGTTCTATAACACCCAACTCTCTTGTAGCAAAGACCTAGCAAATGAAATTACATTGAAAGACATGCATGGAAGGTGGGGGGGGGCGTGGAATAATATATACAACAAAATATCAAACATCCCTATCTGGACAGATCTGACCCTGCTTATAGAGACAGTTCAAAATTCTAAGCAGAATCTAATAAAACTAAGGAAAATTGTGTTTCAGGTGCCTCTTGAAAGATTTTATGTGGCTCTTCTCTCTGTCCAAGTACTGTGAACAAGTCTGGTCCTATTTTAATGACCTTTCTCCCATATTGGTTTGTGAATGGCCAAGGACTGTCCACACTCAAGAATCAATGCTTCCTTCTTGATGCAGTACCATAACATGGAAAAGTGGTATCAGGAAGACAAGAACCATGATCCTCAACACCTGCCAGCTGCTGAAAGTTTCTTATTCAGGTTCCCAGTTATAAGAACCTTGATCTTCAGACCTGTGGTTAACTCTCCACCCAAATAGGGTGCATGAGTTTCTGAAACCTGCCTATCTCTATAAAAACATAGCCAGTTTTGCATTTAAGAAGCTTTTCATCATCAGTGGTGGGAGGTGAGGGAGAGGTTATGTATGTGTTAGGGCTGTCAAATAATTAAAGAAAAAAATTGCAATTTAATCTTTAAATTGTGATTCTTTGTAGTTTTAATCATACTGTTAAGCACTAAAAGAATACTAATTTAAATTTATTGCAAATGTTTTAGATCTTTCTATATTTTCAAATAAATATAAATACATTGATTTCAATTATGATACAGAACACAAAGTGTGCAATGCTCAAAATACTTCTACTGTAAAAAAACAACAAAATAAATAGTATTTTTCAGTTTACCTCACAAAGGTATTGTAGTTCAATTTCTTTATTGTGAAGATGAAACTTACATATGTAGATTTTTTTTAACATAGCTGCACTCAAAAATAAAGCAGTGTAAACTTCAGAACCTACAAGTCAAAGTATGAAGGGAAATACAAATATTTTGCATATCAGGCACATAAACGCTTTGCAACGTTGGATACAATATTGTCATGCAAACACCTCTTTTCACTTTCAAGTAGAATTGTAAATAAAATATGTAAATAAGCATGCTTTGTTGAAAAATGTAAACAAACTTGTTTATTTTTGCAACTGGCAGAACAATAAGTAAGATAGAGTGAACTTGTATGAGGTAAATTGAAAAGTACTATTTATAATATATTAAAATTGGTATTTCATTATTGATTAACCATAAAAAGGAAAACTGTGATTAATTGTAACTATTTTAGTCTAGTTTTTTTTGTTTGTTTGTTTTGTTTTGTTTAATCACATGCATCAACTGTGATTAATTGACAGTCCTTACAATTCCATTTCTCTTATATTAACCTTCACTCCAAACCTGATGGAAATCTGTTTCAGACTCACCATGTGCTACTAGTTGTGAATGTGCAGTGCTTTAGGTAGGGCAGTTGCACATAGCAGAAAAGAACTTGGATCTAAGGCACATGCATTTATTGTAAAAACACCCTCTTTACCTACAGTCAGGTGTAGGATGGTGTAATTATTTCCCAGACCTCCACTGGCAAAGAATTTCACACTGTCATTTCCAGAACTGATTTCAAGCGTATTCTCTAATGTGGCAAAGATCTTTACAACTATGGTCCAAGAAAACATTCACTATTATGCTATATTCTTGTTTTGAAATTCCAAGCTGTTTAGCATCCAAATCCATTACCTTAATTCTGTAATCTGAAGTTTTCTCCTGGTCATAGAATCACCAAAACTGTAAGGGACCATGAGAGGTCATCAAGTCCAGTCCCCTGTTCTCATGGCAGGACCACATAGCCTCTTATACTATCCAAGGCAATTGTTTGTCCAATCTGCTTTTAAAGACTTCCAGTGATGAAGATTCCACAACCTGCCTAGGCAACTTATTCCAGTGGTTAATTACCCTGTCAGTTAGGACTTTTTTTTTTCCCTAATGTCCAACCTAAACCTCTCTTGCTGTAATTTAAGCCTGTTGCTTCTTGTCCTATCAACAACAGTTAAGGAGAACAATTCTTCTCCCTTTTCCTTGTGACAATCTCTTAGATTTACTTAGATTACCACATGATAACTGTTATCATGTCCCCTCTGAGTCTCTGCTTTTTTAGACTAAACAAACCCAGCTCTTTCAGTCTTCCCTCATGTGTCAAATGTTCCAGACCTTTAAACATTCATGCTGCTCTTCTCTGGACTTTCTCCAATTTGTCCACCTTTTCCTGAAATAAGGTGCCCAGAACTGGACAGAATACTCTAACTGAGGCCTAATCAGGGCAGGGCAGGGCAGGGCAGAACACTAGAATTACTTCTCATGTCTTACTTATAAGGTCCCAGAATGGTGTTTGCTTTTTCTTGCAACAGCATTACACTGGTGAGTCATATTTAGTCTGTGGTCCACTATGACACCCAGATCCCTTTCTGCAGTACTCCTTCCTAAGTACTCATAGCCCATTTTATATATGGGCAATGGGTTGTACTTTAGTAAGTGGAGTACTTTACATTTGTCCTTACTGAATTTCATGATATATACCTCAGACCAATTTACTAGTTTATCCAAGTCATTTTGAACTGTGATTTATCATCCAAAGTACTTGCAACCCCTCCCAGCTTGGTATCATCGGCAAACTTTATAAGTGTATTCTTTATGTCATCATCTAAATAATTGATACAAATATTGAACAGAACCAGACCCAGAACCTGGCTAGATCAACGGTTTCAGCATGTAGGAATCAATGGTTCCATGTCTAGCTGGCAACCAGTGGTGTGCCCCAGGGGTCGGTCCTGGGGCCGGTTCTGTTCAACATTTTCATCAATGATCTAGATAATGGAATAGACTGCACTCTCAGTAAGTTTGCAGATGACACCAAGCTGGGGGGAACAGTAGATACATTGGAAGGCAAGGACAGGATTCAGGGAGACCTAAATAAATTGGAACAGTGGGCCAATAGAAATCTTATGGGGTTCAATAAGGACAAGTGTAAAATCCTGCATGTGGGACGAAAAAAACCCATGCACCGCTACAGGCTGGGAAACATTCAGCTAAGTAGCAGCAGTGTAGAAAAGGACCTGGGGGTCATGGTGGATGGGAAGCTAGATATGAGTCAGCAGTGTGCTCCTGCAGCCAAAAAGGCCAGTCGCATACTGGGCTGCATCAAAAGAAGTATTACCAGCAGATGAAGGGATGTGATCATTCCCCTCTATTCTGCACTGGTGAGGCCACATCTAGAATACTGTGTTCAGTTTTGGGCTCACCACTACAAAAAGGACAGGGACATGCTAGAGAGAGTTCAGAGGAGGGCAATCAAAATGATTAAAGGGTTGGAGCACAAGCCCTATGAGGATAGACTGAAAGCATTAGGCTTATTTAGTCTGTAGAAGAGAAGATTGAGAGGGTATTTGATAGCAATCTTCAACTACTTGCAGGGATGCTCCAAAGAAGATGAGCTCAACTGTTCTCAGTCGTAACAGAGGACAGAATGAGGAGCAATGGTCTCAAGTTACAGTCAGGGAGGTCAAGGCTGGATATTAGAAAAAAAACTTTTTTTACTAGGCGAGTGGTGAAGGATTGGAATGAGCTGCCAAGGAAGGCTGTGGGATCTCCATCTTTGGAGGTGTTTAAGGCCCAGCTGGACAAAACCATAATTGGGATGGTTTAGTGGGAGTGGTCCTGCATCTGGCAGGGGGTTGGACAAGATGACGTATGAGGTCCCTTCCAACCCTATGATTCTATGAACCAATCGCTGCATAGCATGTTCTTTATGCCCTTCCAGCATGACTGTGAACTGTTAATAACTGTTTTCTGGGAGTGGTTATCCAACCTATTTTTCACCCATCTTAAATAGCTCCATCCAGGCTGTACTTCACACGTTTGTTAATGAGAAGGTGATGCGAGACTGTACAAAAAGTCTTCCTAAAGTCTAGATAAATTACATCGACCACTTCCGCTCTAACCACAAGGATTGTTACCCCACTGTAGAAAACAATCAGGTTGGTTTGACATAATTTGTTCTTGACAAATCCATGCTGACTATCACTTAGCACTTTATTTTTTTCTAGATGTTTGCTAATGGAATCCTTAATTATTTTCTCCATTATTTTTCCCCTTATAGAAGTTAAGGTGATGGGTCCGTAATTCCCAAAGTTGTCCTTATTTCCCTTTTTATAGATGGGCACTATATTTGTTCTTTTCTAGTTCTCCAGGACCTCTCCAGTCTTCCATGATTTTTTTCAAAATTAATAGAAAATAGCTCAGATATCTCCTGAGAAGTCTAGGGTGCTATCATCAGGCCCTGGCAACTTAGAATAGAATACAATCATAGGGTTGGAGGGGACCTCCTGAGATCATCCCATCCAACCTCCTGGGGCTTGAACCCAGGACCAGCTGTATATTAAGCAGAGGTACAAGCCACTTGAAGACATTGCCTAGCTAACTTCTAACTTGTTTTTTTCCCCCCTATTTTAGCTTTTGATCCTTTCCCGTGTTTACTGCCCTCTCCTATATCAGTCATCCAGTCACAACCAACCTGCTTGGTGAAGACCAAAACAAAGAAATCATTTAGTTCCTCTGCCATTTCCACATTTTCTGTTATTGTGGTTGTTTTTTTGTTTTTCCCCCCTCTTTCTTGAGTAATGGACTTACACTGCCCTTGGTCTTTCTCTTGTTTCTATTTTTTTTTTTTTGTTACCCTTTATGCCTTCAACTAGTTCAATCTCAGTTTTTGCCTTGGCCTGACTGATTTTTGCCCTATATAACTGTGTTATTTGTTTATAGTCATCTTTGGATTTATCTAAGTTTCCACTTTTTGTAGGACTCTTTCTTCATTTATAGATATTGAAAATCTCCTGATTAAGCCAGAGTGGTTTCTTGCCATACTTCCTATCCTTCCTGAGCTTTGGAATAGTTTGCTCTCTTGCCCTTAATACTGTATCTCTGAAAAACTGTCAAAGTAACAATTGTGTCATAGTTGTGTTTAACTACTAGCATTTTGAGTTCTACTTGCTTATTCCCCATGCCTCTCTCACTAGCATATAAACACTTAGGGTATGTCCACACCAATGTTCCCTCTAAGGGGAGAGAGCAGCTGAGCA
>ML681993.1:23004398-23104141 GCA_007922195.1 Podocnemis expansa
CCCGGCATCGGCCCCCCCGCCCCGCTCCTGCTAGCCCCCCCCCCCGCTCCCGGCAGCAAGCCCCCCTGATTCCACTCCCTCCCCCCCGCCACCACAAACTTACCTCCAGGCTGGACTGGAGGGGCAGAGCCCAGCCCTAACTCCTGGGCCAGAGAAGCTTTACGGAGCATGCCCAGAATTTCTGGGCATGCTCCGTTAGAGCTTTTCTGGGCGGGAGTTTTCAAAACTCCCTGCTCCACAGGAGCTCTAACCAGGGACTCTGGCTGCTGGCAGTGCGCTGCCGGCTGCCTTCCCTGTGCTGGCAGCTGCGGTGGGCTGCGCTGCAGTGCGCCAGTGCAGCTTACAGGGAACATTGGTCCACACGTACCTTTTAAATCGAAATAATGGTGGCTATTTAGATTTAAAAGACTATTAGGTCCATAAAACATTCTTTTGAATCAAAATGATGAGCTCTGTCATGTCAATTTAAGAGACATTGAATTGAAATAGGTTAAACCTACTTTAAAGCAAAATGTCTGTTAAACCAAAACAGTTATTTCAAAATATTGACATTTGGATTTGTTATTTTGAAATAATTGTTATTTCAATTTAACACAATTTGCCCTTCTCCTTCCCAGGGTGCTGCCTTTTTCTATAGGGTGGGGGCATGGTCCTTCTAGGGGGCCATCTTGCCACACACCCCCCCATGCTGCCCCGCTCCTGAATCAAAATAGCAAGTCCTGTGTCTGGACTTGGTATTTTGATTTGTGTGTTTATTTTATTTTATTGTATTTTATTTTGGTGTGGACCTGTTAAATTGATTTAACTTAAATCAATTTAATGATTTTATTGTGGCTTTATTAAATTGATTTAAGTTAAATCAATCAATTTAACCATGTATGTGTGGACATAGCCTTAAGGTACTGATCTGATATCCCGCCTCACCAGTTCTGACTAGTCTCTCTTTTGTCCCTGCTTTTACAGCACAAGCTCCTCCCACGTTCCATCTTTTTCTCCAGTTCTCCCTGGTTTTTATTTAACTGTGGGCTTTAGTCACCTTCCCCTTTCAAACCTAGTTGAAAGCCCTCCTCACTATGTTATCCAGTTGATTTCCATATATGCTCTTCTCCTTCTTTGATAGGTGGACTCCATCTCTGGCTAGTAGGCCTGTTCCTGGAACAGCATCCCGTGGTTGAAAAAGTCAAAACCCTCTTGCACACATCTTCACAGACAGGCATTCACTTCCAGGATGTGTCTGTCTATTCCCAGGCCCCGATCTTTGACTGCAAGAATCGAAGAGACCACCACCTACCCACCAAACTCCTTCACCTGTACTCAGAGGGATCTGCAGTCCCTTTTGATCTGCTGAAGGTCACATTTCACAGTATCATTAATGCCCACCTGGATAAGTAGGATGGGGTAGTGGTCAGAGGGACTGATGACTCTGGACAATCTCTTCATAACATCTTGGATATGGGCCCTGGCATGTAGCAAACCTCCTGGGATGCCATGTCCAGGCAACAGATGGCTGCCTCCACCCCCTCAGAAGAAAGTCCCCAACGAACACTACCCTACATTTCTTCCTGGGTGTGGTGGTTGTGATCCCGCCAGCATTGGGGGTGCATGGCTTCTCCTCTTCCAAATCATCCCTCATTGCCAGGGGTGCATAATGGTTCTTCATCACCACAATGGGGGAGTTGGGAGCAGGGGCGGATCACTGCTTGCTGCCATAAGCAATCATTTCTTCTCTGTGACACAGCCATTTCTTTCTTCCCTGATGGTGTAACACCAGCAGTCTGCTGCAGCTGGGAAGTTTTCTCGGCCTTTGATGTCTCTTCATGAATGCTCTCAAGGAATTCCGCATGGGCATGGATTCTCCTGTGCCTAATCACCTTCTCCTTCAGCTCTCCCACCTGCTTCCTGAGATATTCCACTAGAAGGAATTTTTCACTCTGATCCCCCCAACCTGGCTTTCTAAATGTGGGAAATTCAGGCCACAGTCCTTCCAAATCCAAACAAGGACTTGGGTAGGGACATCCATGTTTAGAATGTCTGTCTAGATACAGGCACAAGTGGAGGAGACGGAAGCAGTGCTAGCAGAAATTATATGATTCTTCTTAACTATAGTGATCTTACAAACCCACACACTCTCATGAACTTCCTCTCAAACTCCCCTTTTTGCAGTCCCCTGTTCATGAGCTCCCCCTGGTCACTTATCTTCTGGCTTTTAAACCCTTCTTCTCCTAGGTCAGCTTTTGTCCCCTCCAATTTCTCAAATTATAAAGGTCTAATTTCTCAAATTTCAAAATAGGGGTATCTGTAGTTAAGATAAATCCTGAATTGTATCATGAAGAAAAAGTCAACCTAGGATTTCTTAGCTGCTTATACATTTTAGATATAACTCATAACTACAGGGAGAATTCTTTAAAAAAAATAAATAAAGAAATCTCCTCCAAAATTCCTGACAATCTTATACAGAAGGGAAAGTCTTAAAATGGTATGCAAATTCTCCTGTAACTAAGTACAGCTATAAAAAGATCTTTCTGTGGAGTGGCATCTTCTTCCCCTTGCACTATTTGCACCATTGACAGAAATTTCTCTATGCTTCCATAAAAATGTTTCAGAGGAATTAATTCCTACCGTTTGTGCTGGTGGTGGTGTGCTGGTTGACTACTGATGAGTTAGCATAAGCTATCTAACCCTTCCACCTTTTTTTTTTTTTTTTTTTTTTAGGCAAATACATTTGTCATTTGGTCTGTTCCTGTCTACTTAGTTTTTAGACTCGGTGTGCTTCTTGATTCATTGACCTTTATTTTTCTTGCATTGGCTAGGCAGAGATGTATTCACTGATTATGCTAAAACAACAACAACAAAGCAGAAAAGAGAACTAATCATCTGGGCCAATAACTCATAACCTTGAATCTTTTGACTGTATGTTGCTTTCCCTCATACTTTGTAAGTTCTTCAGGGCAGTGACTATCTTCCTATAGTCCATTTTGATCCCCAAAACCTTATAAGAGTAACTATGGGAGGTTAGATTTCTGGTAATCCTGAGGATACAGAATCATCTACACCCTGTTTGTTTCACTGAATTTAATGGATGATGAATGTGGCCCATTGTCTCTTCCCATTATCACTATTTATCTTTTTCCAACCTTTTTCCAATCTGTATCTTTGTTCTTTTTTCTTTTCCCTGCCAATTCCACCTGTTTCTTTTTCCAGAGTTTTTAGAAGCTTATCTAAAACACTGATTCCATACAAACATTTTTTCATCTGTTATTATTCCTTGTGGTTTCCTTTTTCCATTCATTGTTACTGAGTGATACACACTTTTTTTTTTTAAAGTTTTCTATATTTTCCTCAATTATGGCATTAAGGTTGTACAATGGACCCTTATTCTTCATATTTCACCCAGGAACAAAACATTGTGTTTTCAATGCCCCAAAGACTTTTATTACTTCCATTTGAGTGGCACAGTGTCACCTATTATAAAAAATAAATTTGAGAATTTCAGAGAAACCTTTCAATACACTCAATTCATGCTAATCTAATTGTGCAATGACATAGGTTTGTCATTTATGAATAGGTTTGGCACACCTGCAATAATACATTATTTTGTATATGTCTTTCTACAATACTTTTTAGAACAAAGTGTTGTTCCACAGGAATTCACAAATATTGAAAATGGAAAGTTTGTAGAAAAATCTAATAAAATTATGGAACTATTAACTCCTACTTTTGCCTCTGAAATAACCATTTATATATCAAATATAAAAACAAGTGTATAGTACTGCATAAATGATGCTACTCAAAACATTTACATGCCTCATTAATGATTCTTTGTGTTATATTAGAAGATAAACTATTGTTTAAATCACCATCACCATCATGAGAACCTCAAAGTCATAAATACTTTCATGACAGTCTTGATATATATGTATTTTCTTGGCTCACACAACCTATAGCATATCTTGTTAATGGAAAACTCCAGCTCTATAATTAAAATAATATAACTCTGAGTTATTGTTTTCTACATATTACAGACTCATTGCTTTGGCTAAATATGGAAATATATTTACATTATAGGCAATTTGTTACCAACACTATTTATGTTTTTGCAAACTTTGCATAAATCATCTTTCATCAGGGAAATATTTCTAGGGATATTTGCAAACATTTTGGACTTTTCTAACAGATGAAACTTAGGCAAGAACATAGGTGTTAAACAGGTTTTTTAAAAGTCTGATGGTTTCGCACAATATCATACCTCAAAAATAATGTAGTTAATACTTGCAGGTATTTTTATTCTGAATCCTTGAGAGCCCTGATCCATTGGAGTAGTTTTGAATGGATGGGGTGTTCTGGAATTTTTCATTAGTAATATTTATAAAGGTTTTGACACTTCAAAACATTAAAGGCCCAGCATTTTCTTCTCCCCACCCAAACTCAGTCTTCTCTTTCCCCCTTAATTCCCAAAATATATTTGAAATATAGAGCACTCATTCCTCCAAAATGTCTACTTTTCACAAGGGGTAATTAGAACTCTTAGAAGAGACCACATGCTTCACAGACAGTCTGAAGCACACATATCCATATCAGACTGGAAGGGTTGAAAGCAGCCTCCATATGTAGATTTGAAAAAAAATTCTAATTCAGCTGTAGAAAGATGAACCTCAATTATGTTAATCCCCATTTGTAATCTTGGATACAAGGTAATTAACTACTTTGGTGGAAATGAATTTGTTCCACATGGAAAGCATACCAGTAATTTTCATTGACAATGTAAAAAAAAGATCCCATACAATTTTACATTAAGTTAAAGGTGAGATTGAGATGTTTTTTTATTAACCAGAAAACAAACACAAAGAGAAGAATGTAGTTTCAAATTTAACAAAGCTCTATAAAACTTTGTAAATATAATTAAAAATGAAATTTAAATTTTAAAATGCGACTATTGTATGGATGTATAGGAGTTCATAATATTCTGAGCAACTTTAATTTTCTCCTCCTGTGGTAATTCCATTCTAAATGCAAAATACGTGGCAACAGTTTGGCTCACACATCTTTTTCCTCCCAAAGATTGAAGTGTGAGCATAAAAAGTCTTTGGGAACATTTTCTAAGGGTATGTTTTCTCTGACAGTGGCAAAATTGTTGCCATCAACCCAACATTCTGGGATTTATTAGCAGCAAGTATGAACTCATTGCTGTGCTGCAGAAGTCAGGGCTGGAAATCCTGCCCCCTAAAAGATATAGCTGAAAGCTGACAGCAAGCCATTTGCAGTCAGCTTTCAACAGTGTGTCCCAATGTCTTAGACAGTTGTCAGCAGATACACAAAGTATTTTCTGTTCCTTGCGTACCTACCATCAACTCCCACCGAAAAGCCCCTCAAGTATAGAGTAGGTTTAAGAGGTCTTCAGAGAGTTGTCCATGCAAACCAGTGTAAAAGAATTACAAGGATCTGAAGTAAACAAATCCCTTCATATTACTGCAACATTGAAACTATTTGAAAATTTCAAATAGAAATAATTTCTGAGTTCAATTTCCCACTATATATTTGTTGCAGGCAATCAGGTTTGGATAGTAACTATAACATGTATAAGTTCTCTAACAGCAATGAATCATTTTTTCTTTACAATACTGTAATTTATTATAGTGTTTGGCAGAGCTGAGGTATAGATTGTTATACACCAACTGTACCAAGTTACATATTAAACTATAATACAGTGAAGAGTCACTCAAATAATAAAACCTCACCAGTACAATGGGGATTTCTGATGGATGACCATATGAGATGCAGGCTAGTTTTGTGTGTTGTGGAAGGAAACAAGATTTAGGCATCTGACTTAATCCCTCAAAAACAAGGACATTCTAACATGTTTGATTTAGTTTTTATATTTAATTTTACAAAGGCTTTTTGCTGGATTTTTGTGGTTTGTTTCATGGAAACTTTTCTATTATAGTGAACTAAAGACTCTAACACTAACAAAATAATGCAAACATAATGTGAATTACTGGAGGTGTAATCATATCTATTTTTATACTGGAAAAGAAGACAATTACTTCATTTAAAGACATTTTATATGCTCCAGAAAGCTCTGATTAAGCATAGCTTAGTACCTAACTTTTATTGTGTTTGAGAGTACTCTCAGGAATCATTGGTCCTAAAAGTTATAACGTGTTTAATTTACAGTTAAATGACTTGTTTCAGGAAAAATAATAGATTAAATAGATAGTGGATTAGAGAGAAGAAGATCAGTTTGTTTTCTTGTTTGGAGGTATTATAGGGAGATCATATTCATTTACTCCATTTTCTTTTTTTTCCTATCTGGAGAAAATTGCAAACCAAGTCTGCCAAAGGAGAACATATGTCTGTGCTGGACTAGTTATGGTGAGTCTTAAAAAAAAAAAAAAGTTAATGTAGTAAAATCAATCAGAATACTCAATTTATTATTAACTCAAGAGCAAGGTTTTATCTCTTTCAAATTTCTGAATGTTCCCCACCCAACAAGGTCCAAATAGAATGCAAAATACTGTTTCAGTTTTCTCATGCTTTAATTTTCCTAGGAAAGTGTGCATGCACACAAACACATGCACGTGTGAGAAAGGCGCATCTCGGAATGTAAAACAAATAAGGAGTCCTGTAGCACTTAAAGACTAAATTTATTTATTGCATGGGCTTGCATGGGAGAAAATCCCACTTTTTCAGATGCTTTGAAGATGGGGGAACTTACAGAATGCAAATAAATAAATGCAGGGAAGTGTATGTCATGGGAACAGGTCACACTGTAACAGCATATCAAAATTCTTGTAAAGAGTCAAACACTGGTGAATAGCATACAAAGAAAGATGAGGTCAAACCATGTGTTGTAATGAGAGAAAATTCCAACGTCTCTTTTAAGTCCTAAAGAAATGCAACCAAATTTCCAAATAAATTCAATTTCGGTAGCTTCTCTTTAAAGCCATGATTTAGTGTTCATTTTCAGATATCTAGGAATTGCAAAAAAAAAAAAATAAATAAAAAATAAATGGCATCAAACAGCATTCAATATTATTCTTCTGAACCCAGAGGTGTGTTAGATCTTTTATAGGCAAATTAAAAAAAAAAAAAAAAAGTCAGTACCTTCAAAAAAGGACACTCAATTTAGATCAGTCAAAAGCAATTGCAATAAAGGGTGGCAACAGGAAGAACAGAATACATAGGCAAGGCTCACAAAATTGCAATCGTGCAACTACACATGATGGAATTGTCTTTATGGTTTACAAAGGCACACACATATGATATTTAAAAATACATATATGGGCTGCTTAGAAAAGAGCTCCTTTTGGTCACTGTTGAAGTGGGATATCACTATGGTTTTGAGGATTACAGCTAAGAATACTAAATTTGAGAAAAAACTTCTAAGAAATAAGATATGCTCACTCCAAACTAGTGATCATTTGATCACTATATTATACTAAGCCAATAACAAAAAATGAAATTCTGTATCACCACTCTGGTTAACAAGAAGTAAAAAAAATGCAATCTCCTTAGTTATTTCAATCCTTGGCTCACCAGCTAGACACTAGACTTTTAGCTGAGTGGTTGCTGAAAACCAATTTAACCAATTATAGGGATCTTTCTAATCTGAAAGAGGATGAGCCACTGAACTAGGTGAATATATAACTGAGATCTTACCCAATAATCATGGTGATGCCAATCTGATAGTAATTAATAGTTTAGAGGTTTAATAATAAAAGAAATAAAGCTAATAATAAATCATATTCAGAGAAGGTTTTTTTTTTTTTTTTTTTTTTTTTTTTAAGTATGCATAGATCAGTATCATGACACTGATGAAATAAAGTGCTATTTTGCAAAATGTATCTGGAATCAATTTAATAGGTTGTGGTCCAATAGGCAGTTCAGGGGAACAGTCTGTCAGAGTGTTTTCATGCAGATTCCAAGATAATTGAAATAACCACAGAGAACTTAGTCCTCTGGCTTAGACCTTAAAAATTAAAACAATTCTTTAAGCCCAGTTCTTTCAATAGATGCATTACATGCCTGGTATCACAAGTATAAGCACTTATCATTCACACACACACACACACACACAAAAGACAATTAATATGACAGCCAGTATGGTCTCCTAATGGAATTACAGCTCCAACAATTTTAGACATGTTCCTATTTAAAGACAAAAACTCACATAATTCATAAACTTGCCTGCTGTACTGAATTTAATCCTTCTTGGTTCTTGTTGCAACAGGTTAGAATGAGAAGCTTTGAGGTTAATTCTTCTTGAGGTCAAATACAAAGGTTATTGTTTCAGTTAGTTGCCACAGTCTGTTGTTCACATTAATTCAGACTTTTCCTGAGGTCTTTCCTCAACTATTTGATACCAGCAGAGGAAGCAAGAATTTAAATTCAAGACCTTTTGGAAGGGCATGTTTTGTGTCCCCTTTCCCTCACTCCTGAGTCTCCAAGAGCTAGAGTAGCTGTCAGCTCCTGCCAACTGCTGAAGGAGCTTTGTGTCTCCTCACACGTAGTGGGAGGGAGCACTCTGTCCTTGTTATAGCTGTGTGATTGGCAAACTGTTCATTGTTCCACCTTCGTTCCTCCCAATCAACATCTTAAAGGGCTATAGTTCCTCCTACTAGGTGGTTGATGTCTGGAGTTTACCACCACCTTCTGGTGTCCATATCTTTCTATTCTGGACATTTGTGATTGATCTTCCAGGCATCTTTTATTCAAATCCATTCTATTTTCCACTTCATTTAGCACTGAAATTAAAAGAACTGGATATCAGTGTAACCCTTCTGCCAGGGCGAGCTGGCACAACAAGGTCTGGGTTGTATATCTAGGGGTTTCCAACTGGCTTCAGCCCCCACCCAATCTTTTGGGAAATCATGCACTATTCCCTAGGTACCCTGAAGGGATAATGCTTCCCCACTCACAAGCACAAGTCTGAGTGTAGTATACAGAAAGTTTAATAGTAATAAAAACAGAATGTAAAAAGCCCAATAACAAAAATCAGCACTGATCTGGAGAATCAGTGCAGAGCAGGTTCTCAACATGATCCCACACAGCATAACAACACATGTGAACTCAATAGCAAAACCAGCAGTGATCTGGAGAATAAGTGCTAAAGAGGTTCCCAACAAACCCAGAGCATGTAGGGAATATCTTTCACACCAGCTGTCCACTGGCACCACCCACACTCACACTCTCTGGCCTTCTGCTGGCTGCTCACAACATGTGTTAGCTTTGGCCACTGTCCACAGGCTCTGCCCACTGGTCACTCACATGCAGCCCTCCGCTGGCCATTCTCACCATCCACTGGTTCTGACCCCTGTCCACCGGCATCCTCCAGTAGCCGCTTACTCCATTGCTACTCCTCCTCAGTGATGTCAGCTCAGAGAGTTTCTCTTCTCTCAATGATTTCAGCTCAGAGAAAGGATTTGCCTCTCAGTGATTTCAGCTCTTTAACCTTACATAGTTAAAACATAGTCAAAACAACAAAAGAAAGACTTCACAGGAAACCTGGCCAAAACTAAGCCTCAGGCATAGCTCTAGACCAGTGGTTCCCAACCTTTTTTACACTGGGGACCCCTTTTTAACAACAACAAAAAACATTGTGGCCTCCTTTGTTGATTATATAATCTGGCCTGCTCAGGCAGACTATGGCCCACACCACTCTGGTAGCGCTGCTAGGACAGCTGGCGCCACTGGGGAGCTGAGCCACAGTGGCTATGGCCTCCTGCCCTTGCCAGGGAGCCATCACTACCCCATCCCCCTGCCGGGATCCAGCCATGGGCATAGAGAGGCACAGCCCTGGCAGGGAGCAGCAGGGTTGCAGCTGGATTCCAGCCCCAGTAGGGAGAGGCTCCACACAGCCCCTGCAACATGTCTAGGGACCCTATGGGTAACCAGACACCAGGTTGGGAACCGCTGCTCTGGACTGAGGTAATGCTAAACCCCCTCCCCGTCTTAACTTCACCAGGTTAGAAGGATGGGGTGACCCCTCTTTTAATATTCTTTTTGCTAATGGTAGCTTTTATCCTTTAACCCACCTAAAAAGAATTTGATTAAGCAAGAGATTAGCATATTATAAAAGACAGTATTTCATGTTTCTTTGCAGTAGAATTACAGATATTGACAGATTTGTGATCAAATAAACCCAAATACCATTATTCATATTGGCCTGCAGCCATAGTGAAACTATGCTAATTTGCTCTTTGTGCTCATGCAAATACAAAATCCATGCAGATCAGGTGCCCCCCTCCATCCCCCGAAGCTGTTAGGCACAGCTTCTAAACCTGCCTTACATCAGAATATCAGGCCCTCAGAGTCAGGCAGTCAAAGGGAAAACCTAACATTTCACTTTGTAGGTGCTCTTGTGTGTCCTCATTTTAAAATGCATTTTACATCAAGTTAATCTCATATCACAGAAGGAAAACATAAGTCATTGGTTAGGACAATAGATACCTTCCAATAGATACCTTCAGTACTTTTGTCCAGTGTGGATGCATTGACTTGAATTTCTGACTTAGCACTGTAACCTCATATCACATAGCTTGGATTTTTTTTTGCTTTTTCTCACAACTTTTATCTGGAATTGATAGCTGTTATGCACCATAAATATGAAGTTTTTTTTTTCTTTTTCTTTTTTAATAGAAATTAATACTCTCTCCCACTGTTTCTATTAAAATATTCTGTTTTCCTCCTCTGATAATTCAAAGATGGCAATAAACCAAATATTAAATTTCAGAGATCAATTTATTCTTATTTTAAGACTAAGTATTGGATTAAGTAACCTCAAAACATTTATCTTTTCTTTGCAAATGCAAAGATTTTTTCAACACAAATAAAATTAGTTGTTTATAGCAAGATAGATGTGCAATATTTTTATAATATTAATAATCCAATTATAATATGACTATGTACTTCAAATCCCAAGGTTACATGAAATGAAAAGAGATATTGCTTTAACATCTATCTATATCCATTCCAGGTTCTCTTGTCTCATCCATACATGGTTTGTTCCAGTAACCCACTTATCATCAGATTGCCCTAGTTCCCCAACACCTGGCCCAGACCTTGTTAATCCAGACAACATCCAAGCTGGCATGACTCTCCTAGTTCATGTCACTCTCATATTCAAAGTAGGCAAGTGAAGCATGACAGGTCTTTTGCCCAAGGACCCCTACCAGGAAGGTAGTCAGGTACCTACAAGGATTTGAACTCCAGTCTTCCATATTAAAGGACATTGCTCTTAACCACTACAGCACTCTTAACCACTACACTATCCAGTCACCTGTTCTCTAAAGAACCATCCAAGGTGTACTCCCAACTGCAGTGCAACAACACAATAACAGTAGAGCCACCAACAGCAGAAACTGAACAGTACAGGAAGAACATATGGGAGAAGGAGAAGACTCATAACACCAGTGCAAAGTGGCTGCAGGACCTGAGAACAGTCCACAGCAATTTCCCAGAACAGGAACCAGTCACCATCACAGTAGCAGACATCCAACAGCGGATCAAGAACATGAAGAGCTGGACAGCACCTGACCCGGACATGATCCACACCTACTGGCTAAAGAAACTAACAGCAGTGCATGAACGCCTAGCAGCGCAGATGAACCAGCTGCTATCAGCAGGCTCCCACCCAGACTGGCTAACACAAGGCAGGACAGTGCTGATCATGAAAGACCCCCACAAGGGAACAGCACCGTCCAACTACCGGCCAATAACCTGCCTCCCCACAACATGGAAAGTCCTATCAGGCATCATAGCCGCCAAGCTACAGGACCACATGGGCCAGTACATGAGCACAGCTAAGAAGGGCATTGGGAAGAACACCAGAGGCTCAAAACACCAGCTGCTCATAGACAGAGCAGTCGCCCAAGACTCAAGGTCTAGACAGACCAATCTGAGCACAGCCTGGATTGACTACAGGAAAGCCTACGACTCAATGCCACACACATGGATCTGTGAATGTCTGGCGCTATACAAAGTCAACAGCACACTAAGGACCTTCCTCAAGAACTCAATGGGACTGTGGAAGACAACACTGGAAGTCAACTCAAGACAGCTTGCACAAGTGGCCATTAAGTGCGGCATATACCAAGGTGATGCGCTGTGCCCACTGCTGTTCTGCATTGGCTTGAACCCCCCCAGCCAGATAATCATAAGGACTGGATATGGATACAAGTTCAAGAGTGGAACTACCATCAGCCACCTCCTCTACATGGATGACATCAACCTGTATGCTAAGAATGAATGAGACATCAACTCGCTAATCCACCTGACACGGATCTACAGTGAGGATATTGGGATGTCATTCGGACTGGAGAAGTGTGGCTGGATGGTAGTAAAGAGAGGAAAGGTAGTGAAGACTGATGGGGTGGAACTACCAGCAGGCCACATAGCAGACATACAGACCAGCTACAAGTACCTTGGCATCCCGCAGTCACATGGGAACCACGATGAGGAGGCAAGGAAGACAGCAACATCCAAGTACCACCAAAGAAAAAGACAGGTCCTGAAGAGCCAGCTCAATGGGAAGAACAAGATCCACGCCATCAACAGGTACGCCCTGCCAGTATAGTGAGCTGGCCAAAGGAGGACATGGAAGCTGCCAATGTGAAGATCCGGAAGCTCCTCACAATGTACAGCGGTTTCCACCCCAAGTCCAACACCCAGAGACTGTACGCCAGCTGGAAAGAAGGCGGGCGGGGTTTGGTGAGTGTCAAAGCCACTGTCCTGGATGAAACCCAGAGCATCCAGGGGTACATAAGTAAGATGGCACCCAAAGATGAGCTGCTGAGAGAATGCCTGAGGCAGCAGCAGACATGGGAGGAAGATCAAGCAGAAGAAGCGCCATGGCAAGACAAGACCCTGCATGGGATGTACCATCTACAGATAGCAGAGGTGGCTGACATTGGGAAATCCTACCAGTGGCTGGAAAAGGCTTGACTAAAAGACAGCACTGAGGCACTGATCATAGCAGCACAAGAACAGGCACTGAGCACCAGATCCATTGAAGCAGGGTTCTACCACACTAGACAGGACCCAAGGTGCAGACTGTGCAGAGAGGCCTCAGAGACAGTCCTACACATAGTGGCAGGATGTAAGATGCAGGCAGGAACAGCATACACTGAACGGCACAACCAAGTAGCTGGCATTGTGTACAGCAACATCTGCACAGTGTATGGGCTTGACCCTCCCAAGACCAGATGGGAGATTCCACAGAAGGTCGTGGAGAATAACAGGGCTAAGATTCTGTGGGACTTCCAGATCCAGACAGACAGGCAGGTACTGGCCAATCAACCAGACATCGTAGTAATAGACAAGGACCAGAAGACAGCGGTGGTGATAGATGTAGCAGTGCCAAGTGACAGCAACATCAGGAAGAAGGAGTATGAGAAGCTGGAGAAGTACCAGGGCCTGAAACAGGAACTAGAGCGGATGTGGAAAGTGAAGGCCAAAGTGGTCTCAGTGGTGGTAGGAGCACTTGGGGCTGTGACTCCTAAGCTGGGAGAGTGGCTCCAACAGATTCCAGGAACAACATCAGAGCTCTGTGTCCAGAAGAGTGCAGTGCTCGGAACAGCTAAGATACTGCGCAGGACCCTCAAACTCCCAGGCCTCTGGTAGAGGACCCGAGGTTGAGGATGACACATACCACCCATAGGGGTGAGAGGCAATTTTTTTTAATTTTTTTTTTATATATAGATCAACCTTAATTTAAGATACTCTATCACCTCTTGATAGTTACCCATTACAATCCAAATTTTTACCTGCAATTTTGTATCTTCATGTATTTTAGTTCTAATAGAGTATAGATCAATAGCACTTAGCTCTTCAACTGATTGATATGCATGGATCTCATTTCAATAAAGCACTTATGCTAAGACTCAAGTCTCACTGAACTGCAGACTTAGGACCCTGGTGAGTGAGTTAGCAATATAATTGCAACCAGTTTTCCTTCCTATGGATTCATATTTATGGTTAAAAAATTTGAAGTTGCCTTAAAAGATTAGCCATATATATAAAAATCAACCTCTCTCTTTATTTATATTCCTATAGCTATATTTATAAATCTGAAAGGTTGACTAACATTACCTATTATGACTCCTGTATATTAACTTTGTCAAATTTAACTGTTCATCCAGAAATATTCTGAGCTTGCTGTCTGCATCAAGTTTTTCTCTCTCTTTTTTTTTTTTTTATTATTGAAGCTAAAATGGTTTACTCAGTTCAGACGCAAAATGTAAAAAAAAACAAAAAAACAACCTAGTCGGGGTTCTCTACTGTTCACCAATTATTTTTTAATACAGCTGCCTAAAGAAGTTAGGGCAGAAAGTTCTAATTTGGAAGGGTAATAGGTCCTGGATTCAGATAGGTACCTTTTCCTGGTGCTATGAAAATGTACCCAAAGTTCTGCAGCTAAATTATGGACCACAATAAGTACCATTTGTACACACCTTTAAGAATAAAGGGTGTCTGAACAGATTACATTGTGGAGAGAGAGAGAGAGAGAGAGAGAGAGATGGCACAAATATTCAATAAATTAGGCCAGGGTGGTATTTTGATTCATGAACCAGATTACATACATTTGTAAAGCCAATTACAGGACATCAGTAACTAAATACTAATATTTGGGTTCATTATTTTGTTTTTAATATAAGTCTAAGAGCAGCAGGAGGTTTAGCTGTAGACAAGGATCATTATGCATTTACATGATCAGCTGCAACTGACTGCATTTTGTAGCAGTTATTTTAAAATGCATAGTTGTAGTATATATAATTTGCCACAGCATGTGGTTTTCTTCACAAAACAATAGGGTAAATCAGAATAGCAGCTATACAGAGCATCAGGGAATTTGTATAACATGCTTTCAAGCAACTATTTGTTAATATGTTGTACTTACAAGAATCCCATTGCTTCAGTATCAAAGTGCCTCACAATATTGGCAGATTAAATTTCTGAGATCAATTTATTCTTAGATTAAGACTAAGTATTGGACTAAGTAACCTCAAAATATTTATCTTTTCTTTGCAAATCTGTGAGCAATAGTACCTCAATTTTACTGATAGGGAATTGATGCTGAGAAAGACTAAACCTCTCTAAGGTCACAGAGGAAGCTCATATCAGGGAAGAGAAGCTATACCTTCCAAACCCAGACTATTGTCTTAGTCAAAATATCATTCTCGTTCTTCAGTCCCAGATTCAAACACAAACCAACAAACAAATCCAATATTTAAAAAAAAAAAAAGACTATATTTGTCTCAAAGAGAAACATTTCATATTTAATAAAAATGCTGCAACAGAGCACAATGCATTTCATTTGAAAAATGGTGTTATTTCAACAGCTATACTGTATTTTATTTCATGCATTTATAGTGAATCAAGACTGATTCTACTCACTTTTTTAACTCACTTTCTTAACTGAAGTCAATGGCTATGTCCACACTTACACAGTTAAATCAATTTAACTTATATCAATTGAATAAAATTAATATAAAAATCATTAAATTGATATAAGTTAAATCAATTTAACACTTCTCCCACTAGAAACTCAAATCAACATAGCATGTCCATAGACAGGACTTGCTATTTTGATTTAGGAGAGAGGCACCATGTGAGGTATGGTAACATGGCCTCCTAGAAGGGCCATGCCTCCACCTAATATATAGAAAAAGGAAAGCACCTGCAAAGGAGAAGGGGAATGTTAAATTGATTAAACAGTTAAACCAAAATAACGTGTGCACTGTGTTATTTCAAAATAACAATTTTGATTTAACTGTCATATCAATATAATATTAGGTTTTATTATATCAATATGACTTTCCTTATATCAAAATGAGGGTGCTCCTCATTTTGAAATAAGGGAATGTCGCATGGACCTACCATTTTTAAAATCAGAATAACCAGTGATATTTTGTTTTAAACAGGGTGTGTCGACATAATCAATGTGTTTTTAGATTGGCCAAGAAATGAAGCACTGTAAGAGGCTACCTCAGACAAATGGGTTGATTGAGGGTTTAACATTTCAACCAACTTACCCTTTAGCAAGCAGAAAAATGGAAATAAAAAAATTATAAACTACCACCTCAGCTGCAACTTTAAACCCAACTTTGGCAGATCACGTGCTTAATGGTACTCCTATGAGTAATCCCATTGAAATTAATGGAAACTAACTGCTGAAATAAAGTTATGCCCAAGTTTAGTTGTCTATGGGATGTTTAGTCTCTAAAGCCTTTTTAACTGGAGGCTTGCACATAAAACAAAAACTTATTTCTCAGCATTTCAGATCCTTTTCTCTCTAATTTTTAGACAAAATAAGAGCCTCTTCCTACTCTTAAGTAGGTGAATAACTTTCCTTATGTAAGTATTCCAACTGAGTTGAGCTCGCTCAGATAAGATATCTATCTATATGCTTGTTGCAAGAACGAGTCCTCGGAAGCTATGTATTAAGATTAACTAAAGTATTATACAATTTGGAGTGGTTTAATGCTAAGGCTGGTTAAAAAAAATGCAATTCAGACTGTGAAATTTTGACAAACAAAGAAATTTTGGTGGAAATATTCACAAAAAAAAGCTATTGTTTCCCCCACCTGCTCGAATATGCATCCCTGGCTCAGCACTATTAACCTTTAGAGCGAGGCTGGCAGATCATGGTTTCCCCTTCCACACTGGAACTGGACTGCATTGTGTTACCTCCTTCTTCCAAAGAGATTCTCTGGGGACTCTGTGATGCAAGCATAACTCAGACATAAATCTAACAGAATGCCTGTTTATCAGCTCCACAGGGCTATTGGAAGGATGAAGTAAATGGGCCAAATTTTACACACACAGTACAGTGCTACTATATTCAGTGGTAGAGCACATCATGGCTCTGTCTACACTACAAGGCTCAGTTAAGCCATCTTAACAAGGTCTACTTTAAGCCAATTTAGCATGCCACACTCAAAATACAAGGAGACTTTCCACAGTGCACCACAGCAGAAGTGTCCCTCTTTCCTGTCCACAACACCCTCAACATTGTGTGTGGCAACAGGGAGTCCAGGGAGATCAGAGAGCCTGATGTAGCCCAGTGATGTGCCAGCACAGCACTCCACACCCTCCCTTTTTTGCCCAGACTCCTCCAGCTCTGGGGCAGATGCCATAGGATAACTGCCAGCGCAGGGGTAGGGCACAGTTGTTGTTAAGATTCAAACACTGGGACACAGCACATAGAGGAAAGTGAATTCAAATCACCTGTTGTAATGGGGAAAAAAATCCATAGTGAAGATTTAATCCTGCTTTCACACAATCTAATCTAAAAGAAATTGCAATTTTATTTTTCTTTCTTCCCTTCTATGTACTGTTTCCCAGGCTTTTGATCTTAACAACTGCTTTGATTTGCTGTTAGAGTGTGACCTGATCCTATGTCTTGCACTCCCCTCCATTTATTTCCTGACATTCTGTAAGTTCCCCCATCTTCAAACAGTCTGAAGTGTGATTTTCTCCCATGAAAGCTCATCCAATTAATAAATTTGTTAGTCTTAAACAGTGCCTCCAGACTCCTTGTTTGTTTTACAACATCAAGGGTGGTCTTCTGAGAAGGGGACATGCACAAGGTTGGGTGGAGAGGAGGAGAGAGAGGCAGGATCGGGCTGAGAAAGGGAAGGGGGGGAGACAGGTTTGGGCAGAGAAGGGGAGAGACATGCAGGGTCAAACTGAGAAGAGGGGAAACGTGGGGTCAGGCTGAATACGGGAGACTTGTGGGGTCTGGCTGAGGACAGGAGAGATGGGGAGTTGGGCTGTAGAACCGCAAGAAATATGGGGTCCAGCTGAGATTGGGGGGGGGGTCAGGCTGAGAACAGGGGGAGACACGAGGAGTCCGGATGAGATGTATTGGAGATGCCAGGTCAACCGGAGATGCCGAATCGGGCTGATATGCGGGGTTGGGCTGAAAACACAGGCGGGGAGACATGCAGGGTCATGCTGAGATGTGGGGGAGATGCCGGATTAGTCAGGGAACATGGGGAGTTTGTATGTGATGCAGACAATTGGGAATGCTCCCACCTGTGCTGTACCTTCTCGCTAGCCCCCATCCCCAGCTGCCCTCCATCAACTTATTAAAGTCGACTTAACTATAAAGTCAACTTTAGAAGTGGAAGTTATAAAGTCTACATTAGTGATGGGGAACATTGACTTTGTTAGCTTGCAGTGGGGCCTGGGCTTTATTTAAGTTGACTTAAGGGCCCTTAAGTCAACTTAAAGCCCTAGTGTAGACTAGCCCATATTACTTCATATAGAGTGGAAAGCTCCATTAATTTTATTGTAATTACCCCTCATTTACATTGGTGCAAAGGAGTTCTGAATTAAGTCTAGTATTTTGCTATGCAATACTGGGATTTATTACCAAGGGCCCACTTACATGAATAGTGTTTTGCTGTTGTTTTTTGTTTCTTTTCTGGATTTCTTTTTTTAATGTTTTCAGTTAGTTTTCTTTTAGTAGGACTCAGCCTAGAAAGAACATCTAGTTGTAATTTTAATAAATCAAATGTTAGACTGTTGACTACAGACAGATAAACATGGACAAGTGATAAAATACAGATAAAGCTGATGAAAAAATCTGATTGAGCATTTAAAAAATCCCACTACTTCAGGCAAGAAGATTCTTATTCATAAGATTTGTTTTCCCACCATCATCCCATAGCTCACCACTTTCTCATTGTTAGTTCAGCAGTTAAGAGTATCGAATAACTAGTGCTGATGAACAGGAGATATCCAAACATTTTCTTTTTTCTCTGTCAGGATGTGGATAAGGGGAGGAAGGGGACTATTTTTAAAGAGCAAGGAAAGGAAAGAATGTCTGTCCATATTAGACAGGGAGAGTTATAACAAAGGGGACTGATATGTTAATTGTTTGGGGCTTTATAAGGACCACAGTTTTACACATTTGTAAATCCTGTGATTTCAGGGAAGTCACCTCTGATTTCTAACATAGTAGTTGAGCTTACTGGTATTATTACTGAAGTCTAAATTAAGTAGTTCTGAAAGGACCCTTGGTTAACACCGTCCAATTAATTGGCTAGAATGAAAGCAAAACTAGTGAGACAATTGAGATACTAAGATACACCATTCTACCTCTGGCTTTTTAATTCCTGGGGCATTCATATTTGTTTATGAATAACAATTCTCTTTTAAACATAATTAAAATATGCTCTAAACAATTCCATGAGCAAAATAAAGGGTTAGGATGATTAAATAACAGCAACAAAATACTGCTAATTGTGTTTCCCATTTATTTTTCATGTTGTAACTCAGGAAAAAATACTAAAAGAAAGCAGAGAACACAATGCATTAAAGCAAGTTTTAACTTCTCATTAAAGCTTGTCATTCAATAATTCTCTTGGCAGCAGTTTACTAACAATCTGTACACAGTCAATAAAAAAACAGAACTGAAATGCTCTCTAGACCTATGATTTAAAAGTAAGAGACATGTGCCAAGAGCACTTGAGGATATAGTTTGAGATGTTTCCACTGCAGAAATAACAAATGCTATTCCAAAGAGAGCCTTCTGTATTGAAGGGATATTATTTGTACTTTAAGAAATTAATGTTTTTCCCCAATTATAGATTTTACATTTTCAAAATGAAAATTTGCAAAAAGCTGCAAATAGATTTAAAAGCTAATTTTATGAGACAATTTGTCATAATTTTCATGTCAAACAATGGAAAGAACAAAAACTGAAAACTGGAATAGCTATTTCAGTGATCACATTCATCAAACTACTTGCATAGGCATTAGAAAATATAGAGAAACATTTGTTCTGCTAACAGGATTTAACAACAATATTCCTACTGTAAGAGATGCTTGACAGTTCCAGAACCATTTGTATATATTCTGTCTAGGTGTAGAGATAAACACAAATGAAATTTGCTAATTTGCTGTGCTTCTTTTCCTAGAAGAATGTTCCATCAGAAATATGAAGCCTGCATCCTGAAGCAGATTATGAATTTAGGTTAATTTAAACTTGTGGGCCAGCAACTGGAATCCAGGAACTGGAATCTTGACTTTCTTTCCTTGGGCAAACTGATTACAAATCTGTAGGAAGAAAGACATTTTAAGAAATAAAAGGGAATAGATCAGGAGCAAAAGTTAGAAATTCATACAATATTAGGGTTAGAACGAACCAAAGAGGGTAATCTAGTCTAACCCCCCTGCTTAAAGCAGAACTAACCCCAAATAAATCACCACAGTCAGGGCTTTGCCAAGCTGAACATTAAAAACAGGAAAAAAAAAAAAAACAACCTAGGAATAAAATTCCACCACCTCCCTACATAACCCATTCCATTGCTTTATCATCATTTTAATGAATGTTTTTCCCCTAATATTCAACTTAGACCTTCCCACTGCTACTTGAGACCATTGTTCCTTTTTCTGTAATTTCCACCACTGAAAACAATCTGCCTCCATCTTCCCTGAAGCCCTCCTTCAGGGAGTTGAAAGTCACTGTCAAATCTCCCCTCAAATTACTTAAATGGAAGTTAATACACAGAAAAATTGTAGGTTTAAAATAAATATAGGCTCAAGCCATAAACTTTTGACCTCAACAATGACTTGGAAAGGTGTCGATAAAGGTAGTGGAATGGGGGGGGGGACTTCAGTAGTTTTAGAATTGGGAATCTGGACAGAGTAGCAGTGTATCAAATTAATAGCATTGATTGACCATTTCTTGATCATTGTTCTGATGACTGTGTTAAAACAAATAGTAGATTCTGTTTCAAAAGAATTGGTGATTTCTAGGTTTATCTGAAAAACAGGCATTCTGTTCTGCAACGCTGAAGTTTTGGATGTATTTATTTATTTATTTAGTACCAGAATGAAAACTGTATCTTTGGAAATTTTCCACAGGAAAAAAAAAAATAAAGAAAGGCCCTCTCAAACAGAGCACCCCAGTGGTCAGACTACTCACTGAGTCTGTTGGAGAAACAGATTCAAGTCCCTAATAAATTGGTATCCTCCTTAACTGATGCCTAATCTCACAATTGTTGTGAGACAGTGGGTCGCTGGGGAACAGACCCCAAAATGCGAGAGTGTGTCCCGCTCGAGAGGTAAGAGACCAGACCACTATTTTTTTGTTTAACCACTATTTATGTAACTTTTATTGCGGTAGATAGGATTACAAAAAAATGGTTAAATGAGAAGTTAATATTATTTTTCTAATGCAATTTAACAATACTGTACAAAAATTATTAAATTCATTGATAGCAGCTTGTAATTGCATACTTCTGCTTAAGCTCTATGGTACTAAGCCAAGCCAAACAAATTATTAATATTCCTATTACTAAAATTAAAAAGCTTGCAACCCCTATTAAATCCCACTTATCACAAACCCCCATACAAAGCATGTCTTCAAAACTCTATTTCTTTAAGGTGTTTAAAGATCCTCAAAGTACAAATTAATAGCCCAACAAACAGAAAACAGAGCACTAATACCACTACAATGCCTATCCCAATCCCTGTGCCTAACCCTGAAGTAAAACCCTGGTTTCAGTCCTGACTGGTGCAGTTTAGCAGAGTGGGGTTCATGGGAGATGGAGAGAGAGCACAATCCATGGGCAAAAAAGCTTTTCTATTTAACACACACACATTGAAACTTCATGCACAGCCCAGGACATCACAAACACCTTGCTTTCTTCCTCTTGCTCTCCAGACACCAGGGGTCATGGCCCAGTGGGGCTAGCCATGGGCTGTTTGCAGCTAGGAGTTAAAAGTGTCAGATGGAGTGCCAGGCGGGGATACCAGTGGATTTCTCCTTTCACCACATTCTTTCACTCTGCTGTTACCCAGACTGGATTGTGGGAGAGGAGTTACAGGTAACAAACATCAGCTAGATTCTTATCTGTGAGATTAGTAAATTTAGAGCAGAGGTAATACATATACACAGAACCCCAAAAAGTGTTTCCCAATTTAAATCCCAAATTTGATCAGATTATATTTACCACATCTGGATGTTATCTCCAGAGGGACAGGCAGCAGACCTTTTTCTTTGAGATAGAGTGTAAAGTGTGATAGAGCAACCTGGTGTTGAGCAATCGGTTCCGACCGACAGTGCAATTTATAGGACTCACCTGCGGTTTCAAGATCAGGAGCCTACCAGTGTGACATCAACCAACTGTGTACTCCTCAAACAACATGCACTTGACCAGACTGGTGTTGAAATTGGCTCAACCGAACCTACAGCTCACCATGGCTGTCTGTGGCCATAATGATCAGAGCCCACCATGACTGGTTGCAACTGGTTGCATACCCCCCTGCCCACCCTTGGATATGCCAAGGCCCATGGCCTGCTATCTGGGGTGGCCAGGTGGAAAAGAAATTAGTAAAAAGGTCAAAAAGGACAAAGAAAATGAAAATATCTGCAAAAAGGCTCCCTTGGTGATCAGTCAAGGGGTTCAGTGTCTCCCTAAAGGGTGGCCGAGTCCCTTGGTGACACTACAGGCTGCTAATCTATCATCCCTCCAACGTGTCCAGGAACAGAACCCCCTATTTGTGGCTCAAAACTCCCCAAAGTTAGCTTATCTCCTGCTTGCCTGGCAACTTACTGATCATGGTCAGTAGCTTTCATTTTTTTCTTGAGATCTGCAGATGTTCATTGTAGTTTACCTTATCACTTTCCGAGGGTCTGATCTAAACCGGTCTGGGGGTACTTGCAGTGGGTTTCTTAGAAAACTCTTATGGCCTGTGGTTTTCTGACCCTGAAAGATAACACCACATAATTGTTCTCTGATCAAGGCCTAGCAGGTTACATTCAATCACCCAAGCTGAAGTTTAGCCATAGCAAAATACAAGTGAAAAATTTCACCTTTCACAACAATCTTGCCATAAAAAGAAAATATCTACATTTTCTATAGATTTTGTGTCCCATCTGAGATACTATAATGGTTATATCCTTTCTGTAAAAGTCTTTTGTGGAACTTCAACGCCACTTCAAACATCTGTTTCATTTCACCTTGATGCCTGATTCTTTACTATTTTAAATCTGGATATGGTTATCAATGAATCTTATTCAGTGACTGAGGTTCTTGCCCTAATCCAACAACAGAAAAAATTGAACATGGACCCCTGGGATTCCCAACAGGAATTGTTACAAATACTCTGTTATTTATTGATAAAAATGTGTTATTACAATTTGCTCATGATAGACAAAATGAAAATCAAGAGAGAATTAAATGAACAGATGAGTGATAGGATATTAGTCAACTTACACTTTAATACACACAGGACATATTATACCATAGGAATTAAACTTAAGAATTCTGTTATGTGCTTGGGGTTAATATACTCACACTAATTTCCAATGGTTAGGTCAAGAGGTGTGTCCAATTCCTCGAATTAAGAGAGGGTGGAGGACTAGACAATATTAAATGGTTATAGTTATTATATATTTAAATAGTTTAAATAACTAAATAACTAGTAGGAAGAGATAGGACTGGCAATGCTGCTGAGCTGAAAAGCTGAAGCTTGAGCTAAAGACTAAAGCTCCAAAAAGCTAAGAAACTAAGAAGCTACCTTATCAACAGGGTCAGTCCATTTATAGCCGGTAGAACATGGGTTAGTTTGGGTCATCCTCTTCACCCACAAAATTGTTTGGGGTACATTTATACTTATAGGTTGGCAGGTTCATGAGTAAGGTCGATGCATGCCATCCTTCCATATATTCTTCTATCTTTATTATTTCTATATATTTCTGTGGGTTGTATGGTATACTTTTAGATAGAGAGGAGGCAGAAATCTATACGCTCATTTGACAGACATAGGAATGATAAGGAAAGTTGGTAAAGTCAGTGGAATTGGAGGCCGGATAACAGAGTTAAGTACTAGGAGCTTAAGAGGTGTTGCCATGTTAGTCTGTATATAACAGAAACAATGAAAGTCCTGTGGCACCTTAAAGACTAACACATTTCTTCAGGCATGACATTTTGTGGGCTGCAACCCATGTGAGGTAAATCTGACAAAGTTGGTTGCAGCCCACAAAAGCTTATGCCCAAAGTAGAAGGAAGGTGTTTATTTTTGTTTGTTTGTATTTGTTTTTGTTTTGTTTTAATATATTAGCAAAAAGAAAAAAAGAAAAGAAAAGGAATCTGACAATGGCATCAGTCTATCACTAGGTAGTAGAATTGTTATTAATAAAGCAGAACTGTTCTATAAATATTTATTTGTCTTATCTAGTAAAAAAGACTGATGATATAGTCTCACCGTATTGTGAGAATCTCTCTTTTTATTGCACTAGTGTCTCTGGATGATGTTAAACAGAAGCCAGTAGAGTTAGATATTTCTAACAATTCAGTAGATCTAAATAACTTGCATTGGAGAATTTTAAAGAAACTGGATGTTTAGGTCACTGTCCTTTTAATCACGATATCCAATAAGACTCAGATCACTGGGAAGTTCCAGAAAACTGGGGGTTAATGTTGTACCGATTTTTAAGAAATTGTAAATGGGATAAGTCAGGTAATTAAAGGTCTCTCATCCTGACATTAATTGTGAGCAAGATGATGGGGCAGCTGACCGGGGACTTGATTAATAAAAAGAGTTAAAAGTATCAGTTAAACAAGAAGCAAAAGATATTAAGTATATTATAACAAGTTTGGGTGATAAAGGAAATATATATTAGTCAATGTAATATATTGAGATTTTTAAAACAAAGTTTAACTTGGTATAGTATGACATTTTAAAAAAGTAGAATATATTAAATTGGCACACAGTAAATGGATTAAAACTGATTGGTAACTGATAGGGCTCAAAATATAACTGTTAATAAGAAATCTTAATTAGGCGAGCGTATTTTCAATATGGAACTACAGGGATCTGCTCTTGTCCTATCCTATTTAACAGGAAGGACCTGAAGGAAAACAAAATCACTGATAAAATTCCCAGGTGACATAAGAGTTGGGGGAAGCTGTAAATAAAGAAGAGGACAGGTGACTAATATAGGGTGATCTGATTCACTTTCCAAATTTAGGACAAGCAAACCATGTGAGATTTAACACAGATAAATGAAAATGTATACATCTAATAACCAAAAATATAGGCCATATTTACAAGATTGGGGACTTCAGCTTGGAAAGCAGTAACTCTGAAAAAGATTAGGAGGTAATGGTGGATAGTCAACTGACAAACTCCAATGAGAGTTTGCTGTGGCAAAAGACCTAATGCAATCCTGGCCAATGTTCCCTATAAGCTGCGCTGGCACGCTGTGGCGCAGCCCGCCACAGCCGCCAGTGCAGCGAAAGCTGCCGGCAGCGCACTGCCGGCAGCCTCCACAGAACTCCTCTGGGGCTGGGAGTTTTGAAAACTCCCGCCCAGAGAAGCTCCAACAGAGCATGCCCAGAAAATCTGGGCATGCTCTGTAGAGCTCCTCTGGCCCGGGAGTTATGGCTGGGCCCTCTGGCTCCAGTCCAGCTCCAAGGTAAGTTGGGGGGGGTGGGCCGAGCGGGAGCGGGGGGGCGAGCGGGGGGCTGTCAGGAGGGGGGAGCGAGCGAGAGAGGAGGCTGCCAGGAGCAGCGGGGGGGGGCGAGCGGGAGGAGGGCTGCCAGGAGGGGGGGCTGAGCCGGAGCAGCAGGGGAGCTGTCAGGAGCGGGGGGAGGGGCTGCGCAGCGGGCCCCGTGGGGGGGGGAGCGCAGCAAGCAACCGGAGTTACTCAGCTGCCCTCTCCCCTTAGAGGGAACATTGCGCTGGGGCACATACATAAACAGGGACATCCTGAGAAGGAATACAAGGTTATGTTCTCTTGACATTCAGCACTGATGCAACAGCTATTGAAATACTGTGACCAGTTCTAGTGCTCACCATAAACATTGATAAATTGTAGACTTGAGAAATAAGACACAAGAATGATTAAAGGATTAGAAAACATGCTTTAGAGCAATGGAACTCTTTAAGTCTATCTGTTTAGCTTACAAAAAGAAAGTTAAGGGTTGTCCATACAATATCATTATGGGGAACAGATATTAAACAATGAGATTTTCTTCAAATCTAGCAGAGAAAGGTATACAATGATTCAGTGGCTAAAAGTCAAAACTAAACACATTCATATTTGGAAATAATATGTATGTTTTTGTCAGTGAAAAAAATATCCATTGGAACAATTTACAATGGGTCATGGTTGCTTCTTCATCACAGACAACCTTTAAATCAAGATCTGATTTTTTAATTTTAAGATATTGTCTAGGAATTATTGTGGAGAATTGCTATGTCACGTGTTCTTCTGGATATCAGACTCAATCACCACAAAAAGTTTAGCATTGCAGGCAACATTCCCTCTAAGGTCCTGAGCCAGCTGAGCAACTTACATTGCTTGCTGTGTGGACCATCCCCCACAGGCCTGATCTCGTAAACCCATGGGCTCAATCCTGCTCTCCCGGTCAGCCCCCACCCCCTCCACCCAACTCAATCCTCGCCCCCCTCTCAGCCCCCTGCAGCCAGTCCAATCCCCTCCTCTCACCCTAACCATTCCCCTTTTAACCCCTCAAACTGGCTGGACCCCCAGCCCTCTGCAGCTTTACCCGGCTGCCAGAGCAGCACAGCCAAGCCAGGGCTCCTCCAGCCAGAGGGAACACTGATGTATCAGGTTTAGAACTTCTGAGCATGCTCCATCAGAGCTTCTCTTGGTGGGAGTTTTAAAAACTCCCAGTGCCAGAGGAGCTCTCAGCCAGCCAGAAGACAGAGTCTTCCAGCTGGGTAAGGACTCGGGTTGCTGGCCATGCATGGCCAGCAGTGTTTCCTGTGCTGGACAGTGGCGGGGGCCATGCAGCCATGGAGTTTACAGGGAGCTTTGATTGCAAGCTATGAAAAAGTTTTGTCTGTGCAGCATTTTGTTTGTTTTGGGCTTTGAAACTGCTGGGCAAAGAGTGATCAACTGAAACCTATTGATAATTGCATTTTATGTTTGAGGGCAGTTTTCCTTATTTTCATCTAGCATCCCAATGGGGCTTAAGGACAGGGTTGAGAGAGAAGGAGAGCAGTTTACCCCTTTCCTCATCTGCTTCCATTAGTCTACATTGTACCCTGTCTTTTAGCACATCTGCACCTTCTGTCCCTGCTTCCTGCCCCTATTGATCCCATACTGTCCCCTCTTTTACCATCTCCTTCCATCTGTCCTTGGAAACAGAGTCTTTGGAGTTTCTGCCTTCTAATGAATGCCAGTTTTTAGAGACTTACAGCTTTCCTGAATATGGATGAATATTTATATAGACAGCAAAGAAGTATCTGTTAATACCAGGATGACCCCTTGAAAAAAGTGCTGCAATAGACAGTGTTAGGGAACTTTAGCTGTAGTTCCAGAGGGGTAGCCATGTTAGTCTAGTTCAGCAAAACAAACAACGGGTCTTGTGTCATTTTGCTTAATGTCACCTGGAGCAGCACACTATTTGCCCAGAATGAACACCAAAGGTAAAGAAGAAAACAGTAGAATGATGAAGTAAATACAAATGCATCACACTTTGTGCAACTCAGACCTAGATAGCATTACTTAAGAGAACAGCAACAGATGAATTCCCAAGAGCCGTAATTCTGTAATTCAGCAATGTTTTAAGGAGGGATTCTATTCAGAGCAGTAACTCTGAAAAAATGGCACCAAGATGCATGCATATATGAGTTGTGTGTTCATTGTCTCACAAGCTCAATCAAATGTTCTCATGTGCGTTTCCTAACAGAGTTAAGCTGGTTTCTTTCCATCACCATCATTACAACAAACAAACAAAACAAACAAAACAAACAGAAAGATTCTACTAGCTGAACGCATGCCATCTCATTTTTGCTAACTCATGCTTTTACTGACACATCATTGTCTGAACTCTTTGAAAGCACAGATGTTACCAAGACCATATTTGATCTGCAAGATATTTATTTTGGGTGATGATCTGAAATGGAAAGAATGCTTCATGGCACCTGCGTAACCAGCCTTGCAAACATTACAGACAAAAAGTTATAGTGTGTGGGAGTGTTACTGGGAGCTTTGATTACTGCTTGGCTGCATATATTTCTGGCAATTCTGGGAATTCTCTCTCTCTGTTCAGCAACCTTTTTCTTCTCTTTCTTTGTTGCAGTTCTCTTTCTCACAAAGTCTTACTACAGCTGCTTCATGGCTTAGCACTAGTCAACTCACACTGTTTTTCACTTCTGGACAATTTTTTTTTTCAAATCTCTCAAAACATACATCATTAGGCAGGCCTCACTCAGGCTGCTCTGATGATGTCCCTTCCAAAGTGACTCAGGCAGCCTCCTCATTCACTGCTGCTCCAAGTGAGACTACATTGCAGTGGATGGGAAGGGGTACCATCTACAGTGGGTTCCACTCCAGAGCCTTGTACAGGTCAGTGAAGACATGGCTACCTCTACCTTACTGATTTTTGCCCCTAGACTGGTTCCTACTGTGCTGCTTCATGCTTTTCATTGTCCAGTCTCCCTAGTAATAATCCTTCCTCATGGGTTCCTCTTTTCCATCCTTCACCCATACCTCTGGAAGAAGGATTACAAGCTTTCTCCCTATCACCTCACTGATTCATGCCAGCCTCTTGGCTTTATAGATGCTCTGCTTGTTCCCTCAGGTGAGCATTCTTCTAATTTGTACCATCCACACAGCCTAGATCTCTTTGTATGTACCTTAATTGGGCCCATCTAGCCTAATTCAACTTTTTCAGGTCTTGTATGAGAAGTACATCCCATCCCAGAGAGATCTAATGCTAGAGAACCTAGAGGATTATGAGAACAACTTGATTTCCCACAGATTCACGCAGACAGCATGTGAAAGCATGGCATCCAAGAAACTATGTGTTTACTACTAACGGAGTGAAAGAAGTCATTTATTATATATGTTGCTTCACAGTGTAATCTCTATTGTTTAGCAGTTGTAGAACTGTCAGATTAAAAATAAATATTTCATGGCTTGTAAGAGTAATGAGTTCTTGCTTTGATGTATATAATCCATTATTGAACTCTCCAACTGTTTTTAGATCAACTTTTGTGGGTTAACATTAGGCCTTTGCAAAGTACAGCTTTCTATCCAGATGGTTAAGGTTGTCATTAAATTAGCCTGAAACAGTCAGCATCCCATCAGTTAATCTTATCTACCTTAAATGGCAGATGATTTTTCTTCATACTGATTATGCAACTTACAGCATCTGCCCATTTTCTGCTTCATTGTGTCCTGTCTGAAGTGGTCATTTCCCAACCCTGTCATAGCCAATCAAAAACCTGCAGGCACATGGCTTTTCAATCTATATTTTCACCATGGGGTATTCTATTCATCATGTACAAGTACAGGAAAATTCATAAAATAAAGTTATTAATATGCTGAGCAATAAGAATCATTGAAATTTTATGCATATAGTACTTCAGAAAGCAATGGTTCAAACATGTTTTCCAACTGGACAGATATTTTATGAATGACATTTAGTTTTCTATGAATTGGGAGGAAGATGTTAGTTTTGAATAATGTCTTTAAAAGCTGTAGCAATTTTACTGAATTTGTTGCTGGTTGCAAAATAGTCAAATTTCTGCAAGAAGTTATAGAAATTTGATGACACAATTAACTTGAGAACAAAATAAACCAGAATGATTTTTCCCCTTTCTTTGGTTAATTCTGTTGTAAGCAATTTAGGTAGGCCACACTCATAACTAAGACAATATTACTGAGCAATTCTCAATTTCAAAAGTGCTTTACAAACAAACTATTTAAACCTAATATAAGAATGCACTTAGTCACCAGAGGTAACATTCACAAGTGTTATCTGCCCCCCAGCAGTTCCAGAACTAGGTATTTTGGTGTGTGGGGCGCTCCCGGAGCACGCAGTGCACGGAATGCGCTCCCAGATCAAGTGGTGAATGGAGTCACTTGATACGTGCCAGGACAAAGCACCCAGGTTGCCCCACAGCCCTGCCTACCCATGGCTATGTCTACACTGTGGCTTTAAGTTGACTTAAGGGCCCATAAGTTGACTTAAATAAAGCCCAGTGCACACTAAGAAATCATGAAGTTGACTTAAGCAAGTGAGGGGCAGGGGCTGATAGCCAGTTTGTGCAGCCTGTAGGGTCTCTGTAGGCTGCCTGGTCTAGGAACCCACTCAGAGTTCATTTGGCTCCCAGAGGCATGTGCTCCAGAGCCAGCAGCTTGGAGTCTAGTCAATTTCACAGGCTCAGAGTCTGTGAATTTGACCAGGTTCCAAGCTGCTTTAGCCCCTGCAGGAAGCCTCTGGGAGCCAAATGGGATTCCTGCAAGATGCTAGCCCCCACAGCCTAGAGAGACAGACTGAGAGCTCCATCTGGCTCCTGGCCCCTCTCTGTGGTTGGCCAGGGCTGGCTTGCAAGTGGCCAGGGTTTGGGGGAGCCTGCAATTTCCCTGGCCACTTGCAAGTGGCCAGGAGTGATACACCTATTCCCCCTACCCCTGGCTGCTTGCAAGGGGTCAGAGGACAAGCAGGCTTCCCAAGTGGCCTGGGGAGGTGCCAGCACTGGGCACCCCCTGCTATGGAGAAGGACTTGGAGCCATGTCGGTCTCCTAGTCCCTCTGTGCCTTCCAGCTACCTGTGGAAAGGAGCTGGGGGTGCCATCACTCCCAGCCCCCTCCACGGGTGGGGGGGTTTGAAGCCAGCTCCTGCCAGTGATGACAAGTGACCCAGGGCCAACATGGGCATCAGGTCACTTGTCACAACTGGTAGGAGGCTCCGCAGCCTGGTCAATTCCACAGAAGTGAAATTGACCAGGCTACAGAGCCTCCTGCCGTGATAAGTGACAGGGGGCCAAATTGGGCCCTGGGTCACTTGTCATGGCTGGCAGAAGCTGGCTCAGACCCCCCACACACCCATGAAGAGGGAGCGTGAGCCAGGTTGGGCCCCTAGCTCCTCTTTGCTGACCTTGCCATCTGCAGAGAAGGGCTGGAAGCTGGACCCAGCTCCCAACTCCTCCCTAGAGGGCAGGATATGGATCAGGACCCCAGTCTGGATTGGCCCATGGAGCCAATTGGGCTCAAGGTAGCCAATCTCGACTGGGGGTAGAGTAGGAGGAGGGGCACTCTGGGTATGTCTGTTCACTGTCCAAGTAGATATACCCTGAAGTCGACTTAACAAGGTCAACTTAAAGTCAACGTTGTCAAGTCGAATTCTACCTCCCCCCCCCCAGTGTAGACATAGCCAGTGATTTTTAGAGTGAAGTGTAAAGAAAAGACTTGTCAGGAATCTCTCATCTGGGCGAAGTATCATCCATCATTCCCTGAAATTTCAGGAACAGTAATAAAAGAAGTGAATTGATAGCACACTGTGACATAATGTATAGGCATATACATCACTGCAATCTGTGAAAACAGCAGAGTATTCATGTTACACAAGTACTTCTGAGAATACTTAAAAAAAGGTGACAGTTGCTAAGTACCCTTTCTTCAATATTTACCCGTCTCTTCTATGATTAGAGCAAAGAAGGATTCAAATCCTTAGCTGCTCTCAAGATATTTTCCACTTAGAACAGCATTTTTGGAGCCTCTGTTACACTGGGGTCTATTAAGGGTCTACTGCAGACTCATGTTTGGAAGAACTGGGAAGGGAGTGTATCACCAGCTTTCTCTCCCAGTGTATCTCAGCTGCAGTGAGCACAGAACTGCTTATGGCTGAAAATTTGGCTATGTACATATAGATTTTGACATTTTATTTTCTTATGAAGCAGAAACACCCAGCTCCTGAACTTAAAATACACAATTCCAGTCATACTCTCTGAAATGTCCATCCTCAGAGGAGTATCTGGCATTCTCAGGCGATGCTAGAAGATATCTAACAGTATACTGCAGTTCAGCAATGAATTTAATGTTAGTTTTTACCAATGCTGACTTGGGAGCATACAAATTGTCATGCTATGTCAGACCAGTGGTCCATATAAAAAGATTCAGAGGAAGATATGATAGCACAAGCTGAGTAGCTATAGAGTAAACTGCCCTTTAGGAAAGTTTTTCCTCAATGCCATAATTTAAAAGTCACTTATGCCCTAAAGTAGAATGATTATTAACCCTGCTACACTTTGTGTTTATATATATTAAATTAAAAACAAACACACACACACACACCCCTACATTTAGTGATAGTTAAGGTTGCCTCAGGATTTATCTCACCAGTATTAAAAAAACAAAACAAAAATAAAACAGAACAAAAAACACAAAAAAACACACACAAAAAACAAAACAAAACAAAACAAACAAACAAAAAAACACCCTGAATAAATAACATAAAAGCCATGGAAACAAATAATTAAGAGTAAAGTCTCCCTACATTCATTGCTGCTTTCTTAATAACATAAGGCTATATTACCCGAATTCTTTCACCTCCAGTTCCAACCAGAACAAAATTTATACCCTGTGATCATCAAGCTCTTCTGCAGACAAATGTTAATGGTGACCTCAATTATGTTAAAGCAGTCCAGATGGATGGACTGTGGGACAATAAGATATGATTCTTTGCTGATGATATAAAATACTTCCATACCCCACTGGCTGGGCTTCGGGTGTGTGTGGTTTGAAAGAAAGCGCTGAAAGAATGGGAATTGAAAAAAAAAAAGTTCTTCTAGTGGGTGGGTGATACAATTTGTTAGCTATAAAGAAGGGAAAGGGCTCCAGTTGCATTAAATGTGTTAGATTTTTAAGCAATATAGCCTCACCTTATTTTTCCAGTAGCTCTGATGGTATAATGATGTCAGAATTGTAGAATGGTGGTTAAATGTTTTTGGATATTCATTTGCAAAGTAAAAATGGAATTTTTTCATCAGGTTACTTTGACCTGAAAAAAGACGTTTAAGCTTGTTTCATTTTATAACATTTATAGACTTCAATATATATATTTACATACATATACACCTACTTCTAAGTCTAGATCTAAAAACACAGATATACAGCTACAGATATATAGATTATTTTTAAAAAAAGTCTATAAACAACCATTACCTAATGTGTAACTGATGGTGTCACAGTTGGCACACAAATGGGAACTTGTGTAGTAAAGCAGAGAGCCCAAAGCATTTCAGATTTCTTTTGAAAGTGGTCTCGCCCCCCCCCCCAGATTCCTGTAAAAGGAAACCTGTAACACAGCTTGCTTTGAGTGCTTCATAATAATAATTGTATAAATTCCAGCTCCTTTTCTTCAGCAATGTGGCATTTATTACTGAAACATGGGACTACACTCAGAGAAGAAAGCAAGATTTCAAACACTTTGACTAGAAGTCACACAGAGAAGAAGTGTATTTTGATTTTTTTTAATGTTTCAATCAGTCATCTGCAATGAATGAATATGGAAGAATGGGAGATAAATGTAAGACAGATGTGAACTCCAGAAAGAACAATGCTAGTCAGCTGAAAGGGAACCAAAATGCCATTTTGGAATATCATTTCTGGAAGAGGAAGAGAACAGATTCTGAGGTCTAGGGGAGATCCCATGAGTTTTGCTATCAAGCAATATTTGAAAGCTAGACTACTTTATGGTATTTGCCTGGTATCAAATACAATATTTAATGTTAATGGACCAAAGGAGTACAGTTAGTTCACTGACAGTCATTGAATTATTTTATAGCCTAATGACCTATTTTGTAAGGGTTATTGCAAATTGCAATTTAAATATGATAAGCTGAATATTGAATATATTTTCTATTGGTTTGTGCTGTCAAATTGCAATTTTATTGTGCAACTCCCAATATCTGGTGTTTTTGTTTAAACCTCAGTACCCACATACATGTGATATCTTTTAATGAAAGTTGAGTTTCATATTTAAACTAAGTTCTACTCCCTTAGAGTTGTGGAGAAAAAAGAAAAAAAATATATCAATATGAAGCATATGGTCAATAAAGGTTTAAAAGCAGAACACAAATACAAAGCACCAGCATTTACCATTGCTTTAAAAATATGCCAATTATTTTGGAGGATTGACTCATAATTTTAAATACTTAGTCTTAGCAAGTTAGCAATGCTGCTTGAAATATTTTAGCCAGCTTACATGACCAATATAACCACACAGAGATGATGTCTCCAAATCTAAAAATCCAGACAGGTATATTATGTAAGAATATTTTATTTTATTTATTTAGAAGTGCTCTACTTTTACTTATATCCTCCTGCTACAGTAATTAAAATTCAAATAAACAAACACACATATCTTTGCTCACAGGATAAATGTAGTAAGAATGTATGGAAAAATGTATCTTGATTGTAATTAGGTTGGTAGATTATTTATTACAGCTCCCCCCCTCCACAATTAAATTTACAGACACCTCAGCCTTGTAAAACTTTTATCAATAATAAATGACAAAAAAAGTGAGAATCTGATAGATTAAAAGAACATGGGAGACAAAGTAACAATTGCTTAGTTATTGCCTGGTGAAATGGGGCAGGGAGGGGAATGGATGGGTGGGATGGAATCTAGTTTAACTCTTCTGTTGAGCCTTGTCCACTCAATAATCAATTTACTTAAATGACAGATAGGGACCCATAGCCTCTCTTCAGTTGGAACCTACAAATGTATTAATAGACGACCTGACTGGCCATTGTGAAGTTCTTATTGTATATTTAGACTGTGTACAGAAGTGTATAACACAGAGATAAATGCTTTATATAACACTAAGACAGTATAGATAGCTGGCTCTACGTGTAGACAGAACTATATAAATAATTATATGATCTAATATTAACTCAGTACATGAAAAACTCCCTCACAGAAACCAACTTACACTAGGTTCTAGCTCTTACAATTCACAGAACCATTGAGCCAGGGCCAGATCAAGGCATGGGACTTCCTACTCTTGTGAGCACCTCCCCACACACCGCCATGATGCTCTGCCTGAGGGTGGGGCACCTAGCCCTCCATGATGGGGGGCAGGGTCTCCAGGACTGGAGCTGGTTTGCAGGACATTTGGGGGGGGGACGTGGCTGGCTTGCATGGGGTTTAGGGGAGGCAGTGGGGAGGGGGAAAGGGCCTGTGCCGCTGTGGAGTGGGAGTTGCAGGAGAGGGGCAAGTGCTGGTGATTCTTCAGGGTTGTGGGAAGACCCAATAAGCTGGTGTTGCTGCAGGGGTGGGCTAGATATCAGGGTCTGCCACACTCCTGCCTAGCCTCCAGGCTGGCTGGTCTGGAGTGGTCAGTCCCTCAGGCCAAAGCCGCATTTTCTGGGGGCAGTGGTACCCCACTTTATCCCAGGGCCAATGACTACAGCCCATAGAGTCCCTACCTTAACCTGCTTCCGTATTGTGCATCTTAAACATGAGATATTTATAAAGGAAACATCTATATGTATGGAACATACAAGCCAACTTCTCAAGCTCAAGCTTTTTCTCACTTGTTTACAAGTAACTAATCCATCAAACTCTAGAGAGCCCACAGATGTAATTAGTCTCTCAATAATTTACCACAAGTATACACATTATTCCATAAACACAAAAATGCTTTATGGTTTTAATTTATAGACGTAAATTAGTATCTTATCCTGAAGCCATATCTCATGTGATGAGTTCCATTAACTTCAAGGAGCTTTAGCAGCTATAAATTTCAAAAGTCTGGCACTGTATCTTTAATGCCAAACACATTGTGGAATTCAGCCAGGTATTTGAAATTTATAAAAGGCTGGGATTCCCAAAAGACAAAGCAGTATATGACTATATTAATTTTTAAAGGACCATCAATAACAATTATCTGTGGACTGGATTTTATTTTATTTTATTTTTTTTTTAAACCTTCTGAATAAATGACTGATGTCAGAACTGGCTATTTCCTCAGAAATTTAAACAAACAAAAAATAGATAAATAAACAAGAACTGAGGGACAACTTAACAAGGTACAATAATAAAAAAATGCAGCAAAAAGCAGCCATTTTGTAAAAAAAATCCTCTTCAAGAACATTAGTTGACTGCCTGTGTCAAATTTAAAAAGTCAGCACCGGAAAACATGCTGCTAAAAAAGACTAGTAAACAGAGTATGAAGGATTAATAAAGCCCAAGTAATTACAAAGAAAATGCTCCTGGAGCAGTAACTACCGGTATTTTACAGTGAAATTAAATAGTCAGGGGTGTCCAACTCATGTCCTTTGGGGTCAGCCAGGATCAATATTTTTTTGGTTTTGATCAGAAAATGGGCTGCAAAATGTCACTTTCTTGCTCTGAATATGGACCAGGAAAAGGTTGGGGAACCTGTGTGGCCATATGGCCCCATGACAGGAGTCTTGCCTTCCAATGTGGCCCCCCACATTGAATGAGTTTGATACTCCTAAGGGTATCTACATTGGGTCTTAAACACTTACTTGAATCCTTAGTTGATTTCTGAACTCACTGTTTTTACTTTCACGGCATTATTTACAGAGCACCAATACTGTGTTAAACACCATACTGGAGAAAAATGAAATCTAGGAAGATTGCAGTCTAAATATTACACAGACAATACAGTCTTCAGATACAAAATCAGCTGAGTAACTGGTACTAAATTAGAACATAAATATGAATCAGGCCTGTAACTGTATACATGTACCAGCCTTAGTTAATAGGCTGGTATTTTCAGCTATGTATGTGACTAGAGCCCTGTGCAGATACAAAAACGTGGAACCACATCCGATTCGCATCTGCTCAGTGATAACATTAATCCGATCTGAAATCCGCATGCCAGGATTTAGCTGCATCTGTAACCGCAGGTGCAGCCGAACTTGGGCTCACATACAACTATTCAGACTTTAATTGGCTCATTCCCCATATGGGTCCCACTCACTTTTCCTTTCTTGTTTGTGGTTCGCAGGTTGTGCTATCAATCAGATTTCTTTGCCCACCTATGAAATCTCTGATTGACAGCAATGGCTTGCCAACTGGAAGCAAGACAAGGAAGAAGCGGGCAGGGGAGTGAGCCAATCTAAGGCCAGCAGTAAGTCTCCAAGTCCCACCTTGAGACCCTGATTGGCTGGCAGATCACAATCTAAGACTGGCCAGAGCACTTCCTGCTTCCCCTGTGCAGCAGCTTCTGCAATGGATCCGACTGTGATAAGGTAACAATAGAAGCTGCATCCGTGAGTTGATCCGCAGCAATCTGTCTGCGGTTATCTGCACCTGCACCCGCAGATGCGGATACCTGCGGATCTGCAGTGGATAACCACGGATTTGCAGGGCTCTATACATGACCTATATTGAGGGAGGGAGTAGAATTTTGATCAATTTACAGAACAATGATTCTCAATTTATTTAAAGAACTGGACATTTAACTGGTTTTAAAGGTCAAGTAGCAGATTACTTCTCCCCACCAAAATAAGAAGTAGAGGGCCAGACAATGAACTAACAGGTTACAATTTTGCCATTCAAGTCAGCTTGTTTCACTCATACCTTGAATAATTCTTTACTTCAGCAGGAGCTTGATTACAACTGCTGAGTCTATTCATGAAGGAAGGAGGCACCTAGTGTTTAAAAAGAGAGAGAAGAAATCTGGGGCTAACAAGGTAGCAACACATAAGACTTGATTTTACTCTTATGGACTTAGACTTACTAGAGAGAACAGGTGTTTTCTTAATGCAAATAAGATAATTCAGGTTAATTAACACATGGTAAAATGCTAATAGAGATAAGGCAATATGTAGCTGTCACAGCAGATGGCAGGCCAAGTTCACAGCCTGTGGGGTACACTATTTAACAACCTGTTAATTCATGTTAAAACTGAAAAATGTCTCATCCACACCAGGGTTTTATCTCCATTTAGTTAACTTGAGTCAAGAAAACACCTTTTTCTTTTAATGAAGACTGGTTTACTGAGGTTCAACTACATTGGGGAATAGGAAGTAGCGCATAAACCAATTGGCATCGAGTGGAGGCATTGTACAAATAATTTTTCATGTGCTGGGAAAAGCATGGTAACAGGTAATCTGCCTGTGTAGGCCATGGTGATAGGACCATGTGCTCTACTCAACACTAGAATGGCATTTCCTCTTGGTTGTTCTGTGGATTAGCATTGAAAGGCCAACACCCCTTCCTTCAGTTGCAAGCAATCTGTCTGTCTATCTTGCTTTATGTAACCTCCGTGAAGTCATGAGCTGATGCTGATACTTCTTCTTGACCCAGCCATCCAGCCAGATTACTCAGTGTCTCCCCCTGACTCTTTTTTCAGGGCAGAGTCAATCAAAGTCTGTTCTGTTCAAGGGGATCTGACCCTGTCATTTTTGCAGTCAACCAGGCAGTCTTCCAGTTCACTGCCAAGTGGTGCTACTTCCCGAGTAGGAGGTAGGGGAACCCAAGACTACTATCTACTCCAGTTCAGGGACCTTGCAATATGCAGTTAAAGTTAAGGACCATTCAGTCCCCAGCTTTGCTAATTACTCCCAGGCTCCTTTCTACCTTGCATCCCACAAAAATCTTTTCTCCATGCCGCTTTCTTTAGGGTTCACCCTTCCTTCTTGGCCAAGCCCCCAAGGTCTCATTCTTTCTCTGCATCTCACATTCCCTGTCAATTAAACAGACGGTGACAAAAAAAATAGTTCAGATGACCTCTGTGCACGTGAGCTTCCATCTTATTAGGGCTTCCCAGTCACCCTTAATTTCCCTAATTTTCAGCCTAATTTGCCCTATCTGTCTTATCTTGGTCCTCTCAGAGCCAGTGTGTGGGGTATACCTATAACAAAACACAGATAGTTTTGTTATGTGTCAGAAGTGTAGGAATTGTGTACTAGCCCTTTAAATAATCTGAAAGCTTTCTAACAGGCCTCTTTTTCTCTGATTGCAAAAAGCACTTGTAGATGCTAACACAGCAAGAGTACACATTTGTAGCTAGGTCCGTATGTCTATATTAATAAAAACAAACATTTATTTGGGAATCAACTATGGCTGTGGGACATTTTTATATTCTTAATGTTGAGTGGAAAGCAAAGAAGCAAGAAGACCCATTAGCTATGTCTACATTAGGAAAAGTTAGTTCAAATTTGTTAATTCTAACTAATAAATTCATTTTAGTTTAAAGTAAACTTGAACTTAATAAATCAAATTAACAATATAGACTAGTTAAAATAATGTTAGTTTGAATTAATCCACTTTGTTAATTCAAACTAACTGTTCTTAATTTGAATTTAATAAGTTTGAACTAAGAGTTAATCCTTGTCTACATCATCCTTATTTCGAAGTAACAATCAAACTAAGGGCTTAGTTCAAACAAACCAGCAGGTTTTACTAGTTTACACTAAACTTTTGTTAGTTAAAATTAAGGTACAGCTCTAATGACAGTTGGGCATCAAGACTTCAAAGAGAGACAGCTGAACTCAAATTATTTTGCAAGCTAAATTCTGTGAAAGCAGGACTGAATCGAGACTATGGATTCTTTTCCCATTACAAAGGGTAATTTGACTTCAGGCTTCCCATGGTTTAGGCATGATGATGTCATCCATGAATGCACTATAAGTGTTCACATTGAATTTCCTCAGCTGGGGCCAAAAGTTTGAGACAACAAGTAATTTCCTTCCAAAAGAGTGCACTTTAATGCTGTGAAAGAATATAAATAGCCATAGATTGAAGGCAGATGTGACTGCATGGGCAAGTACCCCTAAATGTTCTGCAATTTTCCCTCACTAAATCTAGTCTACTGTTACAATGCTATTGTTACCAGGTTAGATGATGTACATGTGCAAGTGAGTAGAACATATCTCATTAGCCTTAAGCTTTGCCCCAAGGTGCCTCCGCCTCCTGTCATTCACAGCCATGAGAATGATCACTCCTGGAATTAGTCAGAATAGGGGAAACAATCTCTTTCATTAACTTCCCCTCTGGCATATTATTTTTGGAGATACCAGTGTAGGTTTGCCATGTAAGTTTGTAGAACTATCTCAAAATTAAACAATTCATGTGAGATACCAGTGTAGGTTTGCCATGTAAGTTTGTTTAATTTTAAGATAGTTGTACAATTTATGCGGTTTCAGTACAAAACAAACAAAACATTGACTATACTTTGTCTAGCATATAATCCAGATGAGTGAGTGCACATCAGATCAATAAATATAATATAAGTAGGTAGCTTTAAAAATTCATTGTATGTAATAGGCCACTGCCTGCTTTCCTATAACCAGCTTTTGCCTCCTCTCCATTTCAATCAGGTTTCTTTGTCCTTCATATTCCTTAGGTACCAACAGGAGGAGCTTTGACAGTACAAAAGAGAAACAGATTTTCTGTGCTCAATTCTCAGGTGTCATACCACAGCAGACTACCTCAGAAACCACAAGAAATGTCTTTCAGCCTTGATTTCGATAGTTCTCCGAGATAAAAGAGTTGTCAGAATTTAGACCTTACAAATGCCTACTGTTCGTATGTGAACTAAGGTCTTTGCCAAATTTGAGTGTTTTCTCCAACATACAGCAAGAAGAACACCCATCACACCAGGATGACTGTTCTGCAACGATTAAAGTCTCTACTCCAATATGTTGAAATGCTAGGGTAGCATAACAAAACAGTTGTAAGATTGATACTTTTTACCATGTGCAAAATAAAATATTTTAACTTAACATTTCAAAATAATTTTTCTTCAGTTGTTAAGAGAAGTTCAGGGTGAGACAGACAACTATCACAGAAAAAAATTAGCCTGACAGATTTAAGTTTGGCAAAGTTATAAGCAACTAAACCAGAATCTGAGAATTAAAAGTGTCTGGTAACTACCTACAAACTCCTGCTATAATTAAGTAATGAATAAAATAATTTTAATAGTAATATGTCTGTTGAATGGTAAGTTGATAGGAATTACTGTCTTCTCTTAGGCATATGACTTGGACACATCCACCCTCTTAATCAAGTAAGAAGTGGTCAAGAATAGTCAGTCAGTCATTACACATGGCCTTTCTTCTCACAGATTAAATGTCTAAAGTCTACAGTTTAGATGAAGGCTAATTGTTTTAAGTTTTCTATTATTGAAAAAAATATATTTGTTGTTGGCCTTTCTTGTCGTTTTATTATTGTATCAATTTCAGTCAACTCCCAGGGCACACCTATAGACTATTTTTTCTAGCCAGATGTACTTGATTGTACCAAAAAAAATCATTAAAAAAATTCACAAATTTCCAACAAAACAAACAAGGAGTCAGGTGGTACTTTTAAAGACTAACACAGCTACACATTTGGAACTTTCCAACAGAATATTTTGCTTTGATGAATGAGCATTTTCTGACAGTAAAGGTCCCACTGGAAAATTTCTAACTGGCTCTGCTTGTAAGCTCTTTCATCAGTGACTTTTTCCATTCTCTGTTTTTACATTGCCAGGCAAAATTGCTATGTCTACACTAGGGCTTAAGTCAACTTAGTCAGGCTTAAGTTGACTTAAGCAAATACCGGGCTACATTTAGAATTTAAAAAGTTGACTTCAGCACATGCTTAAGTCAATTTAATAACTCCTGCCCTGTAAGTTGATTTAAGCTTTTAAGTTGACTTTATAAGGCAAGAAGTCCTGGGCCACAGCCCCTGTCCCTGCCCTGCTCCTGATCAGGCTCCTGGAGCCAAATAGCTTGGGGGGCCCAATTCAGCCCCAGTCTCTGTTGGCAAGCGGCTGGGAGCCAAATCCAGCTTCCAGTCCTTACAGCAGGCTGCGGTGTCAGATCTGGCTCCTGCTGCCTCCGGGGAGGGGCTGGAAGCCAGATCTGACTCCCAGGCCCTTGTGGAAGGTGGCACATGCAGGGAAAAGGGACTGGGAGCCCGATGAAGCTCCCAGCCCCTCTTTGCAGGTTGAAGGAACCAGTTGACAGCTCCACTGCCTGCAGAGAGGGTCTGGGAACCCCATCAGCCTCACAGCCCCATCGTCCCAGCCTGTGCCGCCTGCCGCAAGGGACTGGGAGCCAGATTGGGTTCCCAGCCCCTCTCTGTGGCAGCAGGAATCAGCTCCCAACCTCACAGCCTGTTCCAGGGAGCTGGGAACTGTATCCAGCTCCCAGCCTCCTGCCAGTGGCTGCTGGGGCTGAATCAGGTCCCTAGAGAGGATTTGGCTTTAGGAGTCCAATCGGGACCAGAGGTGGAGTGGACCCATGTATTTCTTCGCTGTGTCCAGTGCAGACATATCCTGAAGTCAACTTAACAAGGTCGACTTAAAGTAGACATAGCCAATGGTACTCTAATTTCAAATGGGGTTTCAGAGTGCTATTGAATACCCACAATTCTGACTATGACTGAGTAAGTGTGAATATCAATGTCACTAATAACTAGTGAAACAAGCAAGGAGTTAGTGGACAGTCATGACAATTTGCTGTATTCTTATCTTGCAAATTACCAAAGAAAAAGGGCACTCACATTCCAGAGGCTATAAAAAATGCCACCCCATATTTTATCAGACCCTACAAATAAATAAATAAATAAATAATAATAATAAAAAAAAAACAGCAAGGGGTCGTGTGGCATTTTAAGACTAAGATTTATTTTTCACATGAGCTTTCGTGGGAGAAAATCCCACTTCGTCAGATGCTTCAAAGATGAGTGAACTTACAAAATGGAATGAAAATAAATGCAAGGGATGTAAAACATAGGATCAAGGAAAGGGAGGTGACTCCCTTGAGAGTCCCTTTGATCTTTTGTTGATACCTAGGACAGTTCTTTGTTCCAGGAATACAAGGTTTAGTTGTTCTATGTACAATTCCTAGTGAGGTGCAAATTACTCCTTAGCTCTATAGCATTTTGCCTAAATCTGTCTCCAGCCATGGCACATATTAGATAATATTACATAGCTAAGTTCTTATTACCATGCATATAATATTGCAGTAAACATATTACTGTAACAAACTGCATTCCATGAGAATTTCAGAAACATATAACATGCTCTACATTAAATAATACACTATGATGCTATAAGAGTGAAGATAAATCATATACAATTACACTATGAAAGTGTACATGAGGGTGCAGTGTGTCACAATGAAACAGCACACAACCAGTTTCTCTGAACTTTCAAGAAGTTTAACCAGTGAACACAGTCCCCTTTTTTTACCTCCCTCCTGATTTTGATACTTTGCTTTGTCTCTGTTGCCCCCTTACATTAATGTTTTCTTTCCTATTTCCCTGTAACAAAGTTCTGTTGACTAAAGAGTTCATTATTCTTCATGGAAATCCATTATTGCCATCACTAAGTCTAAAGAGCTCCATTACTCACAGGTCAGGGTTTCATTAGAATAGGCACTTGAGTAGACTGAAGCCTCTTGCAATGAAGGAAAGTAGGGGGTGATGCATCTGCAAATCAAAGGAACAAAAAAGCCCCAGACTTGAGAAATGATGGAAGTGTTTCTGTTTTTAAGAAGGAGCTAGGAATAGAGGTGCACCAAGTGCCAAATTCAAGAAACAAACAAACAAACAAAAAGCATAGAGCTAAACAATTGTAAGAATCGAAAGAAGAAGATAAAAGGTTACTTGCTAACTTAATGAACAAAAGTTTCCAGTACCAGATGGAATGAGTCCCAGGGGTTCTGAAGGAACTGGCTGAAGAAACCGAAGAACCTCTAGTAATAAATAGTTGATGCATTTAAGAAATCAGGTGAGGTGCCTGAGCACTGGAGGAAGACTAATGTGACTTGAGTATATAAAGAAAGAAAGATGACCAAACAATTTGTGGCCTATGAACCTAATTTCTATTCCAAATAAAATAACAGAAAATATAATGGAATCAATCTGTAGACAAATAGAAAAGGAAGTCCTGCTTAGTAGATTTTGAAATTCAGTGAATTACATATCGTCTTTTGTAATGATGATTACTTTTTATTGTTTTAAACATGATTTATTTATAAATATTTTATTAATATAAATAAATTTCAAGGTTAAAACAAATAGTGTGTGTGTGCTGGCAAGTGAAGCTCACTAGCAGAGACCAATCCAAAGAAAAGGTTAAAAGAAAGCAGAACTGGTGTACGTGACCAATCTGATATTCTGCTATATTCAATGAATTTTCAGTTCTTTCAAAAACACACAAGTTTGTATACTAATATGCGATGCATTCACTTACAAAGCTACTGAGACAAGATGTGCCAGAATGCAAGTTTGACTGCCTTGAGTTTAGTCCCACCAATTTTAATATGTGAGTTCTGCAAATACAAGCCATTGAATGCCTCCACAATCTTGCATTGTTTCCATTACCAAAATTCCCCATGCTTTTTTTTTTTTTAAGCGTCTAAGCAGCCAACATATTATTGTTTCAAATACAATGAAAAGGACAACATGAACAGCACTAGTATCACAACAGTACAAAATATGCAGTTCCAGCTATGACCATTAACAACTAACAGTCCAGTCATTCATTCTGGGGCAAGCTCACCACTGCAAAGCCTTCTACTGTTCTTTCTGTTGCTGTTGTTTTTGGAAACATAACACGTTCTGAAAGTCTTCTCACCTGCTTGTGTATTTTGTCATAGCTGTTAAAATCAGCCAGGATGTCCTTGCTGTTGTTTCCTCCTGTTTAATTGTTTTGTTTTTAAAACAAGTGGTTGCATTTTTTTCAGCACAATTGTCTTAGGCCTCGTACACACTAGAGAGTTTTGATACAAAAACTCTACTTTTTGTGTCAAAACAAGCCCACTGCACACTCTGTAATGCTATTTTGTCATCAAACTGCCCTGTTTTGGTGAAAAATACCACCACTTTTGGGATAACAGTCATAATGCCTTTTTGCACAACAGTGTGTATACACATACTCAATTTTTGGTCATGTTAAACAGCCTCCAGAAATATCCCAGAATGCTAACCCTGACCACTCTGAAGTTCTGCTTACACTCGGCTGCTCTGCCGTGACTAGGCCCTCCCTCTTGTAAGTCTTGGGAATCTTTGAATTTTTCCTGTTTTCACTTCCAGTTTGCTCCATGTAGAGAGTGAGCGTGTCATATTCCCATGAGACAATGGCAACTCCACACAGCAAACGCTCTCCTGCATGAAGCACAAGAGAGCTGCTGGACCCGATCAGCATAGGGGCAGGCACAGCTACATGTCAGCAGAAGGAATTTTGATACTTTTGGATAGATTTCTTGTGCCATGGCGGATCAAGGCTATGAGAGTAACATGATGAAGTGCAGAGCCAAGGATGCAAACCACTGGGCTGTCTTAGTGCCAGCTACGTACCAATTTTACAAGGGACTGAGAGCCATCCTGTGTTAGGACAGAATATCCACTCCTAAGACTCTCACAGACATGTCCATACCCTCAGAGGCAATGATATTGGAGAAAAGCATGATGAAGAGGTGATTGATGAAACTGTGGAGCTGGAAGATACTTGGTAAGTGTTCTTATGCTGTGCACAATTTATAGGAGGGCAAAACTGAAGATCAGAATAATTAAATAATATTCCAGTCTGAAGAGTGGCAGCAATAAAATGGAACTCACTCAAAGAGATCTGCTCTTTCAGGGTATTTCACTTTCTTTAGTGCCAAAAATAGGGTTTTACTGTTTGTTCTACAGTTTGCCCTACAGAACTAACTTCAATTGGGTAGAAGATGTTAGATTTTTTTTCTCTCTTGTGCACCAATGACAGTAATATTTACTACATACATCCTTTATAAATGTAAATGCAATGGTAGTTTATTTGTTTATTTGTTTAAAGCCCCCCAGTACCTCTATCCTCCCCACCTCACTCAGCTGCCAAACCCTGCTATTTCCTCTTCCCAACTTGGCAGACTCTCAGGAGTGCACCCACACCTCACCTGACTCCTCATACCCCTGGCTTTCCCTAGCTATTTCCCCTTCCCTCTTGCCATTTGCTTGGCTCCCATACCTTCATCTCACCCAAGTCTAAGTTAAGTTGGACCTTCAACCTTTTTTTTGTTTTTTTAATCTTCAGGCATTTTTCTTTTTCATCTTTAGAATTATTTGCTGAATTGTAGTTGCACCTGTGCTTTAATTACCCACTGAAAGAGTAGCACTAGCACAGGGGTCATCAACCCAAAAGATAAGAAGATCTGCTAGTGTCATGCCACAACCAGGGTCACACTGAACTGGCAGCCCCAGAAAGCCAGCCTCCCTGCCTTGTACCTAGCCTACAAATAGCCAAAGAGAGGACACCAGAGTGAACTGAAGACAAGGCAGACTTCTCTGCCCTGTCTTCAGTTCACTCTATTGTCTTCTCTTCATTAGCTCCGCCAGCCTCTCAGTTCCCCTTCTGGGGAAACAAATAAGAGATGACTTCACAGAAAAATCTGTGTAAGCCCCTTTTCTTAAAAAGACAAGGATCCAAATTACAAGTGGAATGTTACTGGGACCACAGTAATGTGTGTTCAGTGCAAGCAAGACAACATTACAGGAACGCACTATTGCCCCACCTAGCCAACCCCACTGGCCCACCCACTGTTGGCCTGCCTGGCCAAAAAACACCCGTCTTCCCCCCCACCGCTATTGCCCTGTCTGGTCCCAAACTAGACCCCTGCTATTGCCACCAAACCAGCCCCCCAACCCATTGCCCCGGCTGACCTGAATCTACTACAGATGTCTATTGCCCCACCTAGGCCCTGCCAGCCCACCCTCCTACCTGTTATTGCCTCACCTGGCTGAAAACCATCAACACCCCACCATTACCCCCAAACTGCCTGTTCCTGCTCCCCCCACTCTGTACCCCACCTGGCCCAAAACTGTCCACCACCTCATTGCCCCAGCTGCCACAAGCTATTGCCCAACCTAGGCCCTGCTAGCCCACCACCCTCTGCCCATTATTGCCTCACATGGCCCCAAACCATCCAGCTCCCCTACTGCCCAGTCCCTCACCCACTACTGCCCCAAAACTGCCCATTCTACCCCACCCTGTGCCCCACCTAGCCCAAAATCACCCAGCTTGGGTGGCTATTGTCACTTCTGGGTCCTGCTTATTCACCCTTTTCCCCTCCACTGCCACTACTGCTTTGTCTTTCACCCAAAATTGCCTGCCTGCTCACCCCTCCCCCTTGCCCTATCCCTTGCTCGCTCTCCAAGGCACCAAGCTGGGCTCAGGAGCCCTGGTGGTCTGCTGTACACCTCCCGTCCTCTCCAGCTTCCCTTTCCCTCCCCTCCCCTATGCCCTGGGAACCCCTGTACATACCCATGTACTGGTGGCCAAGGGAGCAGAACTGAATCAGGCACACAGAGACCTGCCTTGGGGAGAAGAGGAATTTAAATCTCCCTCCTTTCCTCCCTTCTGCACCAGATAGATGAACCATGTGCTCCAGGGGGTAGGGCTGACCAGCTGCTCACTCTGTGAGTCAGCAAGCAGGTGTGGCAAAAGTTAACAAAGTAAGCAAGCAGGCTTGATTTCCGGTTGGCTTCTGCTGTATTTGCTGAGGGCAGGGCTGGGAGATTTATCCAGGGGCTGGGCCAGAGATGAGAGGTGCTGCAGCCCCTCAAGTCCTATGACAGCAATGCCTCTGGTAATGCTCCAGTCATAGCTGGTACATGCTCCCCCCCCACCCCAGATACACCAACAGTTCCTCACACCTTCTCCACACACTCCAAGTATTCTTATGGAGACCAAGGACCCTCTTGGTACAATCTCGTATCCACCCCTTCACACAGCTACAGGAACACTTCCTGCACACGTATGCACCTGTAATGTCCTCCAGTGTTCCACCGACTATGTGCAGGCTCACTTTTTCCAGACCAGTTACAGTTGATTATCAATAAAAGGAGTACTTCAGTAGCGTAGAAAGTCCTTACTCATTCCCATACCAAATTTACTCACTTATGTACAGCAGTTAATCAGGTGATCACAAGGCATGTTCCCCTGCTGCTGCAGGGCCCTTGAGCTTTTCAGCATCGCATTGTCACATGGAACACTTATGGGTTTTCATTGTTTAAGTGCTCCCTGCTTCAGTTATGCAAATAGCTCCCGGTTGAACCACACTAATATCCCTCACATCTGGCTGCTTGTACATACATGCAAGGAGATCTGCCTTTGTGGTTCCCGCAAAGAGAAACTTCTCTTCCTTACTTTCACAGAGATTGTGGAGGACACAACAGGTGGCTATAATAGCTGAATATTGTCCTCATTTAAGTCCAATCTGCCATATAAACATCTCCAGTATCCTTTAAGTATCCTGAATGCACACTCAACAGTCATTCTGAACCTACTCAGTCTCTAATAAAGCTGTTCCTTGCTGGTATTCAAGTTGCTTGTGTAGGGCTACATGAACAATGATATTGGTGGGTAGTCTGGGTCTCCTAATATACTGTAGGCATCTCGACAACACCTACTGTCATTCATCAGCTTGCAGAACCTCCTTTCCCATTACCAGCTTCCCTATTTAACTGTTGAGCTGTGAACCAGCAGAAGAGAAGCAAAAGAAAAATTAAAGGAAGTCAGGGAGTGAGTGTACATGAAGCTGGAGACAGGTGAAGTGTGACACGTTGTGACACTATGGAGAGGGTGGATCTTGCAAAGAAGGAAGAATGAGGCTATCTGCTGATGGAGAAAAAAAAAGGGGGAATAAATTCAGTTTACCAGTGTAATATCAGAGTGAGGGGCTGAGTAGATCTGCACATAGCACATGGTATGGTACCTGAGTGTGTGTTTGTTTATAAACAAGAATAGCATGAGTTTGCGTCTTGGTTTATCTCACAGTGAAAGGTCATCTCCAGTTCAATCAGCTGTAATATGGGTGTCTGATCTATTGAATTATGGCAGTGAAAGGTAGTTGGATATGATGCTAGCCACCAGGGGCATTGCTAGTCTGGGGAGGGACCAGGGCATGGGCCGAGGCCCCGCCCCCTCCACCCACAGGCCCTGCCCCTTGGCCGGGGACAGGGCCAGAAGCCACCGTGGGCAGCTAGGCCCCGGATCCCTAGCCAGATAGGGGGCCGCCGTGGGTGCCGGGGCACCAGCATTGGGATTTGGGGCACGTGCCCCGGCTGCCCAGCACCAGCGACGCCTCTACTAGCCACATTATTTCCACAGGCACCATTGGTTTTAAAACCTTAACATATGACCCCAAAGATTTATTGATTTGGGAGAATTTTGATAATCAGTGCATGGGATGGCATATTTAATAAAGTCAGAAGAAAGCATAATAATGTAAAATCAATTGCTGAACTTTGACTTGATTCCCAAACTCTTTGTAGCTGTTGTATTTTAACTGCACCATTTTGTGCACCTTCTGACTTGGAAGATTCTGCCTCATTTCACATTGATAGGATTCCACTATGAGGGAGGATAAACATGACAGTAACCATTGTTCCTTTCTTTGAAACATAGACAACAGTTTCCAGCTAGACAAGAAAAAGTTCTTAGAAAAACTCTTGTATTCTGTTCCATATTTTCCCCTTTCGAATGACAAAGACTTTAAAAAAAAAGATGCAGGTGTAAAAGTGTACTGTAGATTCTTATGTATACATTCTTGAAGGAGTAGACAAATTTCTAACGCAGAGTGTTTCTACATGTTTTTGCCCTGCTTATTTCTTAGCCATCAGAGAATATAATAATCTCCCCCTGCCCACAAAAAAAAAGATCATATTTGACAATACTTTATGTGTGAGAATAGTGAAAGAGTTAAGGGACATCTTCTGCTGTCACTTGCATTTTACTTTTGCAGTAGTAGCAAAATGACAACTACTGGTACTTTTATGAACAAATAACCATATAAATTCTAACTCTGCATAGTTCTAAAAGGAGGTATTATACAAACATAAGAAGCGGGAAACATTTTGCATATTTATACATCCAATTTACTCTGCAATAACCACGAAAAAAAAAAAAAGCTATGCAGGGAACTTCCCTGAATACATGGGTTTATGCTCTGTTCAATATTTAGAAACCTCTGTAATATTTTTCATATGACATGTTAAGTCAGGAAAATAAATCATTAGTGCATCTATATCACCTCATAGAGTTTATACTGAACTAGTCACACTGGTTAATAAAATTTAAAGTAGTTTGTAAATGATTGCAGAGCAAAAATAGTTTTAATCAAAATAACCTGGTGACTAACTACAAATGTAAATCGACAAGTCGAACTGATAAAACATTTTCATTCCCATTCACCTAAAATGCTGTACAATATTAACACTTTCAATTAAATTCTTCCATTTACTCTTCTTTATTCATCCTCATTGTTTTGATTTTGAATTCATATGAATATAAAATCTGTAGTAATCCCCTTGACACCAAAGTTGCACTTGTATAAAATCAGTTAAAGTGATATCAAAATCTACTGTTTGGTCCACTTGATATTGTAGTGCATGTGATCCTGCCATCTCTGGGGTACAAACTATTAAATATAGAAACTATTATTGTAATGTTGATTATTTTCAAAATGTAAATAGCAGCATTTTCAGTGAGATCACATTTGTCTTTCTGACCTGTGGATACTCCTGCATGCTTTTCGACAAACATTGTCTCCAACATTACTATGACAGATAGTAAAATATGCATCCATGGATAATCTTGCCTACTGAAGAGGGATTATTAACACCACAACATGGTTGCCCTTATCAAAAGGGTTTGGTATGTAACATCCTTTTCCATAGGACCATGCAATCTCCTAGATGGGTTCCTGTCTAAGAGAGAGAATTCTGTTGATTTTCTGACTAGCTGAGTTATTCATGCATCATCTTTTGAATAGGACATTAGAATGCCCCTCTCCTTGTCACCCTAGGAAGTCACATGAGATTCATTTCCTGAAACAATTAATAGTCAAACATTTTTGGCTTCTCTTTCTTTGTATACAAAAAAAGAAGAAAAATAAAAATAAAAACATTTAGACCAAAACAAGCATAAGTCTTTAAGTACAAACTCTTGTCTTCAGTAAGATTTTACTTTGAAGTATTTAACTCAGGTTCACTAACTTCAGTTAAATGCCCACCTTCTTCTTTATTAAAGACAAGGCCACAGAGAAAAATAAACATAGAATTATACAATCATAGAAACTGGAAGGGACCATGAGAGGGGTCATCAAAACTTCAAAGAGAAACAACTGAAGTGGAATTAATATGCAAATTAAATTTTGTGAAAGCAGGATTAAATCAAAACCATGGTTTCTTTTCCCATTACAAAAGGTAATTTGACTTCACTCTTCCCTGATTTGCTGTTACCATATGACCTGATCTTATGTTTTACACTCCCTTGCATTTATTTTCATTCCGTTCTGTAAGTTCTCCCATTTTCACAGCAGTTGACGAAATGGGATTTTCTCCCACGAATGCTCATGCGAAAAATAAAGTCTTTAGTCTTTAAGTGCCACATGACTCCTGGTTGTTTTTTTGTTTTGTTTTGTTTTTTTTTGCTGGACTAGACTAACATGGCAGACCCTATGGAAATTCCACAGGTTGTCAGTGCTTGCTGTTGTCTACACAACCTGTGTGAGCTGCATGGGGGGGGGGGGAGGTCCCTCAAGTCTGAAAACTGAGGCACAGTGACTTGCTAGGGACTATGAACAGCACCAGGACACCTTGCACCACTTTCAGCAGGCCCACAGTCAGGTCCAGGTTATCAGGGACACGCTAGCAGCCCACCTTCTGTAAGAGGAGGCCTGAGGGGTGTGCCTCACACCACACTCCCACACCGCGAGCTTCCCACTAGCACCTGTCTGAGGCCATCCCCTCCCACCACCACCCACCCATCTCCCCCACTAACCCACACCAATAAAAACAAGTTGCAGTCTGAGACAGTTTCAAGGATTGTATTTACAAAGGGTGTTGGTGGGGCTGTCAAGGCTGTTTTCCCACTCTGGCACTTTGAGTGCAGAAGATGAGGGCCTGCAACAGGCCTGAAAAGCCACTGGCCTTACAGCCTGATCTTAAAACTCTCCAAGGCCTCCAATTCCTGGTATCGCTGCCACCACCCAAATGCAGGAAAAAAAACAAAAAAACAAAAAAAAAACCCACAAATCTCTTGGGAACCCAGGAAGGCACACTTGGGAATTCCTTCCTGTGAGGTACTTGGAAGCACTTTTATTCCTCTCTCTGGAGAGTGACTGAGCCACAGCTGGAATATCAGCTGAAACTGAAACACAATCCCTTTTAGTAGCTGCCTGTGCAGTCTGAGGCATGTGCACACAAACCTCTTGCCTTTCAGGACACAGAACCAGAGCTTACTTAAAATGTAAAAATCTTTAATTAAAAAGAACAGGTAAAAAACACAGAAAGTTGCTACTCTGGGAATTAACTTAGGTAGTTACAAAGTAGTGGGAGGAGGTACATGTGCTCAGCACAGAGAAATTCAAAAACAAGCCAAAAACAAAGAAATTACCTTGACTACATCTCAGTACACATTCCCTGTTCTACCCATGCCTGGTCAATAACAAACTTAACTTATCTTTGCTAAGGATGTTGTTGGATTCTTCCTCTGGCCTCCTCCTGATCCTCCCAGGACCTCTGCTGCATCCAAACAGAAACAGACAAAGCTGCTGTTCCAATTAAAAAACCTGGGCTTTGTTCCTATTGGCTGTCCTGGGATTCACTGACCAGAGTGTTAACCCCTTCCTCCCCAAGGGGTACTACAGGGGCAAGGGTGGCTTTGGGGGAAGGAAGAGTTTGGGGAGGGTCATTTCACAGTGGTGGTGGGAGTGGAGGGCAGAGGCCACAGCTATTGGCTAGGACCTGGTGGATCCTGGGCACGCAGACAGCTGCCCTGCATTCATGCATGGTGCCAAGGAGGAGTTGGGGTGGAGCAGGGGGTAGGGTAAAGTGGGGAGCAGTAATGTTCCTTCAGGCACTGGAGACTCCAGTTTTGCTCCCGAAGGAGCTCCACAATTGTCTCCAGCAATCTGTTCTGGGCTTCTGAGAGACCCTGCTGCACCCTGTGGCTGGTGAACTCCAACTCCAGCTCCAGCCAGCACTCCATGCGGTCATCCACACTCCCAGCAAACTGCACAAAGTTCTTGAACTGCTCAGCCCAGGAGCACAGCACCCTTTTCCTGCACTGCCCCTGGCCCAGTGTCACCCTGGAAGAGCAGGCTGGCTCTGGAGAGAAACAGAAAACATAGGCACCTGCTGGTATGCAGAGGCAGCCTTTGGCAATTGGGGGCCCTAGGTGAAGGCCCTTTATGGGGCCCCCTGAGAACCCCCAATGCCACCCTCACCAGGGCTCTGGGCCCCCGTTGCCACCCTAACTGCCCCCCCACGGGGGGTGGAGAGAAGTGGAGGCCACAGACCATCAGGTCCAAAAGCTTTGCTGCTCACAGGCTGGTGTACCAGCCAGACCAGACTCTCTCCAGTGGCGGCAGAGCAGCGCTCCCTGCCTACTCCCAGCAGGCCGTGCCTCCCCAGGGGAAGAGAGGAGAGTGGCCAGCATGGTACTGTAGCTTGCCGGGAGTGGGGCCCACTGGAGCGGCATGCTCTGAAGAGTTCTGGCCACTTCCAGGCCTGGGGTGGCTGGGGGCAAAGAGGCCTGAACTCTTCAGAGTGGGCCGCTCCAGGGGGCCCCACTCCCGGCAAGCCACAGTGCTGTGCCAGCCACTCTCCTCCCTCCCGTTGGGGAGGCGCAACCAGCTGGGAGTAGGCGGGGAACGCTACTTCGCCCCCGCTGGAGAGAGACCGGTCTGGCAGGTGGGCAGCAAGTCTGCTTCCCCACCACCCCACAAGCACACAGGTAAGTGAAGCACGTGGCGGCTATGGGGCCCCTTACAACTGGGGGGGGGAGGCCCTAGGCCACTGCCTGCTTCGCTTACCCCAAAAGCCACCTCTGCTGGTGTGTTGGCTTCTCAGCTTGGATGTGCTCCTGTCCTCCCAGCACCCCTAGGTTTCCCTGTCCCCTTTCTTGGGGTTGATGTCCTGTTACTTGGTAGCTCTGTGTTCTTGGAGAATCAGGGCACAGTATCCAGCCTCTGAGACCCCCCCCCCCATCACCTTCAGCCTCTGCTTGAATCAGAAACAATGAAAGGTAGTGGGAGACACATCCAAAACCCTTTTTAAACAAGAGTGCTGGAATTAGGGCAACTCCTCTAGCCTCATCCACGTGCAAGATGTGACCCATTAGCACATGGAATGGACAGCAGAAACATCATTTGCATCAAGGATAGAACCAGAGTTAGCATATCGAATGGAGAACCAAGCTCCAAGGCAGGAGTCGCACTGAACTCTGGGACTGGCAAAGCAGAGAGGCACTGCATGATGGGGGATCCCTGCTCCTGAAACACATGAACTCATGTCTGTACACACCCAGCTCAGCAGTCATCAGACCAATTCTAGTCAATAGATCTTCAACTGCTATCCAACATAGTGAATCTGCTAGATTGCATTGTAAATTCCTTCAGAGGAATGCCACCCATCACCAGGAAAGATCAGCTTCTATTGTCCACCTAAACAAAACACCTCTGGTATACTCCCATAAGTCATTGTTTACCCCCAAATAACCCCAGTGTTCTGCCTTGAACCATTCTTTCTTCCCTACAAAAATCCCTATCCAAGTTCCACATGAGAGTTAGTTAGTTAGTTAGTTAGTTAGTTAGTTAGTTAGTTAGTTCTGAATCTGTTCTGATGCCTGATCTGTTGCCTGGACCTACAAGCTGCATCAGGTCCACTGGGACTTCACCTTCTCCTTGTGGATTGTGTGGAGGTTCTGCCTGTCTCCAGCACTCCAGATACTAAGCTGAATGGCCTGGCTCCTGGGTACCATTGAACTGCACTGAGTGGTGAGGCACCCTCCACACACTTCTTTTTTTTTTTTTTCCCCCTCTTAATCCAACTATAACTCTCTAAACCTGGTCTTTTGTAATCCACTTAGGCTAGCTTTCCCCAATACTATAATTGAAACTGGGTAATATTCTAACTGTTTGATAGTTTTCCTCTTTTTGTATGGTTATTAATATTGTAACTGTTTGGGTTTTTTTCTTTCCCTTTATAATTATTCATAAGTTTTATGTACGTGTGTCATAGAAAACTACAACTAAAACATAAAACTTGAGTGCAGTATCACAGCTAACAGATTATTATAGATAATTTTGAAAGGGATAGCCGTGTTAGTCTAGTCCAGTATAAAAACAACAAGGAGTTGCGTGGCACTTAGTCTTAAAGTGCTACACAACTCCTTGTTGTTTTATTATAGATAAGTAAAAGAAAACACCGCTGCAGATGCAACAGATCAAACAGGACCTACCATTCAAAGGCCCTGCCCTCTTTGCTGAGTCTATGGACTCAAAGCTGCATGGGATGAAGGATTCTAGGGCCACCCTTAAGTTCCGAGGTATCTACATGCCACTTCCTGTTAGGTGCACCTTCCAGTCCCTGCAGCTACTCCAAGAACCGCAGCAGCTGCAACAGCAGACACAGATTCAGGGATCCCATTCCCAGTCCTACCAATACCCCCAGTGCCAATATGAGGGTCTGGATAGGGATAAGATCCACCCAGGTAGAGGTTAAAGACTCCAGGCCTCCCAGGCCAGTCGTCAGGGACAAGATACTGCACATTCGGGGGGACAGAAGCAACGTTTTGGCAGCCAGCCCAAGGGCAGCATGACCACAACCTCGACCCTAACCTTTGCCAACCATTTGGCCCTGTACTCTCACCACTGAGCCAACATTAAAACCAACCAATGGGTACTGGACATGGTCTCAAAGGGATATCACATACAATTCTGGTCCATGCCTTGGGACAGAAAACTGCCCCCTGGCCTGAATCTTGGGAGCTGGGAACTAGACCTCATGCTCAAGAGAGAGTGCTAAAAACTCCTCTCGCTTGGGCCATAGAGAAGGTCCCAAGATCAGAAAGGGAAAAGGGGTTTTACTCCCGCTACTTTCTAGTTCCCAAGACAAAGGGACATCTGAGAGTCATCCTAGACCTCAGAGCTCTAAACAAGCACATAAGGAAAATAAAATTTCGTATGGTTTCCCTATCACAGATCGTCCCATCTCTAGATTATGGGGATTGGTTCACGGACCTCGATCTAAAGGACGCTTACTTTCACTTAGTGATATGCCGCCGCCACAGAAGATTTCTAAGGTTGGTAGTGGAGGGAAGACACTTCCAGTTCACGTCACTCCCTTTCAGCCTCTCCTTGGCCCCAAAGGTGTTCAAAAAGCGCATGGTGGCAGTTGCTGCGCACCTGCACCAGCAGGATATAAAGACATACCTTTACATAGATGACTGGCTAATAAAAGGGAAATCAAAATGCCAGGTTGAACACAACATCAAAGTAGTGAGTCAGCTGTGGAAGTACCTGGGGCTTTGTGTAAATTGAGACAAGTCAAAGCTCTCCCTGTCCCAGGATATAGAGTTTATAGGAATTTTCTTAGACTCCAAAAACAAGGGCCTCCTTGCCCCCTCAAGATTTTGGTCCATTTGCATCATCATTGAGGAGCTGCAAAACTCCCAGGTAACCACGGCCCGATGCTGTCTCCAGCTTCTTGGGCACATGGCAGCCTCCGCTTCAGTGACAAGTATGCCCCACAGTGTTCCACCCACAGAGGCACCCTCTAAACAAGGTACTGTCGATCCCCTGTGTCATTCTGAGGACACTAGAGATCTGGAGGGATCCCCTCTTTGCCATGGGAGGAATCCCCTTCAAGCCATCAGACCTTTTGGTGACCCTGCTCACCAATGCCTTGGACTCGGGGTGGGGAGCCCACATATCAGGGGGGACTTTCCACCCAAGGACATTGGTCATCCAGGGACAGACCCCTTCAAATAAATATGAAGGAGCTGCAGGATATCACATTGGCCTGCAGAACTTTTCTTGAGAGGATAAATGGCAAAATGTTCCAGATCCTAATGGCCAGCACCACGACAATGTTCTACACAAACTGCCAGGGGGGTATCTGTTCCCCAGCTCTCTGACTGGAGGGAACCAGACTCTGGAAACTAGCCCTGAGGTACAATTTCACCCCAGTAGCAGCTCACCTGCCTGGGGTAGACAACAGGCTAGCAGACTCACTCAGCAGAACCCATCTAGCCCACCACAAGTGGTCCCTCCACGATACAGTAGTATCCCACCTAGTCAACAAGTGGGGAACACACCAAGTGAATCTATTCGCAACACAACAGAACCACAAATGTTGTTGCTTCTGCATCCTCAGAGGTCAGGAGGAGGATTCACTAATGGACTCCTTCTTGCACCATTGGTCGGGACCCCTGCTGTACACCTTCACACCTATCCCACTGATACACAGGGTCCTCCTGAAGGTAAGGAAAAATGGAGCAAACATGATATTAATAGCTCTAAATTGGCCCAGACAACACTGGTACTTTGCCTTCCCCTTTGGGCTGACCTCCTAACACAGAAGTCAGGGTGCCTGCAGCACCCAAACCCTGTTTCCTGCACCTGATGGCCTGGATACTCCATGGCTAAATGACTGTGCTTGGATAGAGTCAAGAGGGTTCTGATCAGTAGTAGGAGACCCTCCCCTAGAACTACCTTTATAGCCAAATGAAAACGCTTTTTCAGCTGGGCAATAGGTAAAAGAGCTGTACCTATCCTAGCCCCTATACACTTAATCCTGGATTACCTGCTAGACCTCTCCCTTTCCTCACTGAGAGTCCATCTAGCAGCGATTTCAGCATTCCATGTTAAGGTGGAAGGTGTTCTGATTTTCTCCCACCCTACCTCTACCAGATTCCTGAAAGAGTCTTCCCAAAACCCTGTGAACCTGTCCCACAATGGGACCTTAATGTGGTGCTCTGTAGCCTAATGGAGCCTCCTTATGAACCCCTGGACTCATGCACTCTTCTGGTTCTTGCATGGAAGTTGGCCTTTTTGGTAGCAACTACCTCAGCCAGAAGAGTATCTGAACTGAAGGCCCTTTCTTCAGAACCCCCATACACAAGGTTACTCCCTGATAAGGTGATGCTCTGCCTGAATCCATTCTTCCTTCCTCAAGTTCTCTCTCCATTTCACCTTAATCAGGACATTTGTCTGCCAGTGCTCTTCCCAGACCCTCAGGTTACAGAGAACCAGAGGAAGTGGCACATCCTGGACTTCAAAAGGGCATTCTTAATACATATAGAGCGCACATGCCCATTCTGCAGAACTTCCCAATTGTTTGTAGTGGTTGCGGAATGTAAAAGAGGACTTCCAGTGTCTTCACAGTGCATTTCCAACTGGACTGTGAACTGCATTAAAGACTGCTACAGAAGGTTGAATGCGCCCCTGCTGGGGAATGTCAGGGCTCATTCTACCAGAGCCCAGGCTTTGTCAATGGCCCTCCTTGCCCAGGTCCCAATCCAGGAGATCTGCAGGATAGCTATGTGGTCATTGGTGCATACCTTGATGACACACTATGCTATCATCCAACAAGCTAGGGAGGACGCCGTACTCAATGTGAGTAAGCTATAATTCCTCCCATCATCCTTGGGTATGGCTAGCAGTCACCTGTAACTGAATGATGTGAGCAGCACTTGAAGAAGAATGGTGGGTTACTGATGTAACCATCCTTCTCTGAGATGGGCTGCTCACATACATTCAGATCCCTCCCACCATCCCTGCTAACCAGAGTTGGCAAAACGAAAGGACTGGGAGGGTCAGGGTCACAGTCACCCATATAGCCGCTGTCGCAGCACAGAGGAGGCATTGGCTGCATGCCCTGACCTGACAGGCTATGGCTAAAAGACTTTCTAAGCTACCATGAGCTGTGGCACATATACATCTGTAACTGAATGTGTGTGAGCAGCCCATCTTGAAGAAGGATGGTCACATTGGTAACCCACCATTTCATAAATTGTTACACTATAAAGAGAGAACGATTATTGTGATTATTTACTGTGACCCTTGAATAGTAGGCCATGGAAGCTGTCTATTTAATTTTGTTGGAATTAGAGCTGACCATCTGAGGGAGAGGGGGAACAATGAAACTTGATTTAAAAATTGTCAGTGATGAAGGATATACCTTAACCTTTAGTACCAGGATCCCCAGCAAGTTCTCTTTGAGCAATTAATGTCTCTTTAGCAGCAGCTGTGTGACTCCCTGAAGGATAGCTGGGACTGAAGGGGGCCATTTAAATATCCTGCCATTGAGGTAGCTCACAGATGGAGACTCTGCTGAGCGGGGAAGGGTCTCAGTAGCTTGGTTTGGGCTGGAGAAGCAGAGAAGGGACTTGGCTTGGGAGCATATGTAAGGGCGGGAGGCTGCCAGGACCCAGCTGTGCTGGGCTTGAGGATGAGGGGCACCAGCTAAGCTGGGAACTGGGAAACTGGCTGCATAGGGGTCCCCACCTGAGCTTAGGTGGAGCCAGGAATTCTGAGTTTTCTGACCTGCCTACAGAGCCATCCCTGGGGGGGGGGGTGCTGGACCCTGAGCTTTGTGGGGCCTCTACTCAGCCCTCCCACCAGTACTCCGGGGCAGGGTCGATTGGGCCAGGGGAGGGGCAGATCCCTTTGTGCCTGCACCGGTGGTGCCATGCTGGTGACCAGGCGAGCCAGCCAAAACCAGGGCCCGGTTCAGGACTTCTGTCCATGCCTTCCCACTTTGTGATTTGTGCTGCTCTTGGCTCTGTGCTGGAGGTAGTAGGGAGGGGGTGGGAGGCAGTGCGGCTGTGGGGTGTAGCAATATTGGCCCTGTGCTGCCTTCTGCCCCCTCTCTACTGCCTCCAGCACATAGTTGAAAGCAATGTGTGTGGTGGGCTGCCGCTTTTGGCTGGTTAGCCCAGTCCCTGGCATGGGGGTTGGGGTGGTGATGTGGGCCCTGCGCTGCCCTTCTAGGCAGGACAGTGTGGGACCCCCAGAAGCGTGGGGCCCAGGGAATCACCCCTCTCACTCCCCTTGAGGATGTCTCTGAGTGGCTGGCTAGGATAGGGGATTCTCTTAGCACAGCAATATGATAAGAGAGTAGAAGCCAGCGGGAATCCTGGAGGGGTTAATGAAGAAAAGCAGTAGATTAAACTGCTTTGGTTAATTTTCACTGACTTTGCATCACTTAGTCTTTTAAATTAATTTTAGATTTAAAAACAGAACAAAACCAACATACAAAAACCCCACACTATTAGTTGCAAATATTAGTGCCTGTTTGATTTGGGGAGGATTTTTAAATGCTATTCTGGTTGCCAGAATCTTGTGGAATCCAAACCTTTAATTCTTTAGAATTGGAAAGCACAGAAAGTAATGTGCTACCTTGAAGAAGTCTATAAATTTTGTGTAAGGCTATCACAGAACTATTATGGAAAAGGATAAGTATCCTTTTAATGAAGCTTGTTAATTTTATTCCTCAGGCTTACCTTTATTCATAGTTTTAAATTACTATTATTTTGGTACTATTATTGAACTTCAAAATATTCTTGGGGCCATGTGTTCCTTCACTGCAAGGTTTCTCTTGGCTCTGGGGAGTGTAGTCAGTTTATGTTAGGGAAGACGAGTTATGGTGGAGAAAAATCAAAGCAACCTAAGAGGCAAAAAAAAAAAAAAAAGAAAAGAAAAACCAAGGTAGTGTTGGCTGAACACAGTTTGTTTTGTTTGTTTGTTTATTCATTTTTTTAAAGTGAAGCTGTATATAGGACGAGTACTTAGTGAAAATGATGACTCAAATATTTCAATTTATTGATAGTATTTTTTGATCAAGATGCTAAAGAAATTGGATACTTGTATCGGTAACAAGAATATAGAAAGGAGTTATAGGTGACGCTAAACGAATTAGTTAAAGAGCGGATATTCAACCTCCATGCTTCAACAATCAATCAAATTTGTACCTATTGGAGCTTGTGTGTGGAGATCACCTCACATCTGTGTCTTGCAGTGTTACTGACATTTTTCTCTTGTGCGTCTGCTTCTGGGCCAAGGCAGAGACAGGATACTGGAGTTATTGTCCAATGCTTTGTTTCAGTTCTCGGTGTACCCAAAGACTTTTTTGTATCTAAGTAATATGATTTAATTACTTTTTGTTTGACAGGGCCCTCACGTTTCTTTGAAAGTCAGTGTATATAAAACTTAATATTAAATTAAGACTTACATTGAGAAAGCTAAAATGAAATGAATACTTTGCATGTAGGACCATGACATTTTGTAGTTTTTCCAGTACAGAAGGCAGTTGTTCTTCCTCTCTTCTCCCCTCTTCCCTCCCAAGAATTAGAGCTCACTGTTATTGCTAAATGTTAACTAAAAGTAACTTCAAATTGATGATTTACTTCAACAGTGCTTTCATTCTGCAATGTGATCAGCCAATTAGTTTTCAGTAAAGATCTAAAAGCTGTATGTTTTAAAAAGTGAACTGTCATTAAAACATGTCATATATTGTTAAAATGTATATGTAAGTTGCTTGTTTGCATCAGCAAACATCTTTTTTTTTGCTATTAAAAATCAATATGCATCTTTGTTCCATTATTCAGTTTCTTAAGTAGCAGTCAACACCCTTTGTGGCTCTCAAACCACTTGGTTATTGAAGGATTTTTTTTTTAAAGGCTCTTCTTATCTTTTGGGTTGCCAATCCCTGCCTTAATAAAATGCAGTACTGGGAAGCACCTACCCAGAGCTGGGGCTATCCCACCAATATCTGTTTTACTTCTGGAGGGTCTTGAGATCTTCTTAGTATAGATTTCTTATTCTAGAGAGATGCAGGCTATCCAACTTCTTCAGCAACTATTGCAGTACATGAGAGGAAGAATGATAGCTCCCTTCTGAAGTCAGCCCACAGAGAAAAGCAACATTGCATGATGGAATGCTCTGAAATGGAGTGTAGCCCCTTATCCAGTGAATTTCTGGGTTCCAGAGGAAGCTGCCAGGCAACTTATAGCAGAATATGACAAAGTCTCACCTCCTTGCATTTCTTGGTCCTGGTTTTGAATCCCCTGCAAATCAGCCATTGTCAGTGACAGGCATACATTTCTTACAGGGAGAGAAAAGGGTTTAAAGCCCCTAGACTTAATCATGAACTAGTACTGAATACCAACAACACTAAGAACTAGATTAAAACAAGGAGGAAAAATTATGCAAAAATTAAGGAAATGAATAGCATCAGTTGCAGACAACTAAGCTAACTATTTACAAAGTGTAAAGCTCAATGTATACTTTAGTGAAGAAAACCCAATTCAGGTTTCTGCAATATCTTATTTCACTACTCAGATGGAATGAAGGCTATTATCTGATTACTAGTATTAACATTTTTTAACAGTAAATTTCCCTGATCCACTGTTAAGCAAAGCCATTTGTCTAAATGTAGATCCAACTATTGTTACTTTGTATTTGGGCTAACATAGATAAAAAATCTCTATGCAGCTGCTACATAAAGTTCAGTTCAGTCTCTTACATTTTCATTAGTATCATTGTCCCTCATCTTATTTCTGAGCAAAAAGTCTCCAGAGACAAGGTGCATTAAATGAAGCACTCAGCTCCTTACAGGCTGTCTCTCTTTAGTCAGTAACAGTAAAAATCCCAGGCCTCTCTTTGTTCAACCATGAGCAAGTAATCAAAGATGGTCTGCTGGGATCTCAGCCTATTTTGTTTGCTTGTTTGAGAACATGACTCACTTTTGAAACAGAAAGTGATGCCATTCAAAATGTCTTGATTTCTTACAATGTCACACAACCTTTTTTTTTTTTTTTCAAATCTACTGAAAACTAATGTTTTCCAAGTCCTCAAAAAATGATCTCCCTTTAGCTTAGAAAACCAAGCTCTGTATATTTTTACTGAGCTAGGCAATAGTTTGCAAAGGGATTATTTAGGGACTACCCAATCTGAATTGATTTATTTGTTATAAAAAAGTATTGGTTGTGTTTGGTGGACAGCAGCTGGGGCAGAATTTGGGCCCCCAGAGCCAGATCAGCCTCCAGAGCCCTACTGGGACCCGGGTGGGCCAGAGGGTGACTGTTCCTGGCCTGTAAAGCCAACTTAAATGCTTGTCAACTTTCAGGGCAGGTTTTATTAAGTCAACTTAAACAAGTGCTTAAGTTGATTTAATAAATTCTAAATTTGAACAAGGAGTTGCTTAGGTCAACAAAGCAGTTTAAGTTGACCTAAGGCTCAAGTGTAGTAGACATGTCCATAGAGACTGGAAAGAACCATAAGAGGTCATCGAGTCAAGTCCCCTGCAGTCATGACAGGACCAAGTACCCCCTTAAAGTCTCCTTGACAGGTGTTTGTCTAACCTGCTCTTAAATGTTTCCAATGATGGTGATTTCACAACCTGCCTTGGCAATTTAGTCAATGATTAATCACTCCGGCTGGATTTTTGTTTCCTAATTTCCAACCTAAACCTCTATTTCCATAATTTAAGACCATTTTTTCTTGTTCTATCATTGGTGCGGTATGTTGGGCAGAAGGTGTTCTTATCTCTGTGTTGTTTTGCATCTGGCATGGGTGTTTGGCTGTGTGTGTGAGTCTCTGTATGCATGTTCCTTCAGGATTACCCATGGCTCAGATCTCTAAGTGCAGTCTCCAGTATCCCAGAGTGTATCTACACTTAGCATGTCAGTTTGAATGACTGAATTTGATCTAGTCAATTTGAACTAATAATTATTCCCAGCACAGGGAAAAGCATCACCTGCCCAGCTCTAGCCAATGTGCAGCTAGACCTACTGAAGAACCGAGGCAGTGGGTGGGCGCAAGCCCACCCACTTCTAAAACCCTTTCCCTAGCCTAAGGGGAAGTAGCACTAGGCAATTCTTCAAAAAATTCCAGGGGACAACTAAAGAAAAAAAAACAAAACAGGAGTGGGTGTGAGGGTCACAGGTTCAAAACTAGACAGTGCCCACTGCTCCCGAAAGGTGTTGAGGGAGCCAGCGGATGCCACCCAGAGGAACTCTGCCCAGAGATGTGCACAGACAAGGGACTGGAAATAGAGCCCACAGTCACAGACCCCTACCTCAGCAAACCTCCTCTCTTGAGTTTTATAGGTGGCTACTTTGGCATAAGCCAGGAGGAGGTTGGCGAGGAGGTCCCGCGACTTTGTGGGGCCACAGATAGGGAGTGCATGGAGATAAAGGTGTGGGGAGAAGTGCAGCCAGAACCTCAATAACAGGTTCTGGAGGGGCTGCAACCTGGCGCATTCTAGATAGGCATGCGCCAGGGTCTCCCTCACACCACAAAAGGGGCAGGTGTTGGGACGACGGGTGAACCGCGCCAAGTACATGCCCATGCTCACAGCTCCAAGTAGCAGCCACCAACTGATGTCCCCAGCAGGCTGTGGAATGAAGGTGGCATACAGACTGGCCCACCGGGGGTCCTCGGCCTCTGCAGGTGGGATAAGGTCCTGCCACTTCGTATCAGGGTGGGACACTAGGGCGAGGAAATGGATGGTATGCAGCATGAGCGTGTACAGATATTTACGGGGTGCGGTTTGAAAGGAGACCGGCTGCAGGTCTAGCAGATGGCTCGGGGTGTGGGGCGGCGGTGGCCAGGGGGGCTGACAGGGCTGATGCCCATCAAAAGTTCCGGAGTGACAAGGCTGAGAGGGGGGGGGAGTACCCTCTCACAGGACCCGCTCGAGGTAGGCCCGAGCAGTGGGAGGCAAGGCCGCCGTCGCCTCCTGGAGTAGGCGCCGGGGGGGGTACGAGGGGTGGAGAGCCGCATGCGCAGAGCCAGCTCATGGGGATCCACCCAGTCCCCCCAGGCATAATCCAGGAGATCTCCGACCCCAATGTGCAGCTAGAGCTGGGCAGGGAATGCTTTTCTTCATGCCAGGCTCAGAAGGCAGGAGCCTGACAGCACAGTGGGGGACGGGGAGAAGGGATTCACCGACCTGCACTGTCAGCATGGCTGAGGGAATCCTCTATCTCCCAGCCTGGCTGACTGTGCTGTGAGGACTTAGTTGGCTCAGTGATTTGGACTCCAGGGCTATGCCTACACTCCAAAAGTTACTTCAAATTTGTTTATTCAAATTAACTAATTTGATTGTAAGTCAAAATTATTAATTTGATTTAGAGTCTTCACTAGAGTCATAATTCAACTTAAATCAAGATTTATTACATTGACCTACAGAATCTACGCTAGACTTTCTAAGTCAAATTGGGGGCTGGGGTGAGATAAGAGGGGTGTATTGTGGGAAGTGTGCCAACATGGCAGAGCAGAAAGTTCCCCCCCCCAGCCACTCTTTTAAAACAGGGAGAGACCTCAGCACCTTCCCCACTGAGTCAGGCAACATTGAGGCTAAGCAGGTCATGGACCACACTTTTCTCCTGAAATTTGTCAGGCAGCTATGTGACACCTGCCAGATACTGGAGAAGCTCCTTCTACTCTGGAGCAGGCTTCCCCAGCAACCTCACCATGTGGGGGCACACTGTATCTTGCACCCCATCTTGCTGCCCTGCAAGCTGCCATGCTCAGCATGGTGTGCTCTATGCCTCATCACCACTGGGCATGTGAGGCCAGCACTGACTAGTGGGAGTGAACATTCCCATCAACTGGGACAACAACCTGTGGCTGCAGAACTTTAGGACAAGGAAAGGGACCTTCCTCGCACTGGTCCATGAGCCAGGGCCAGCTGAGCCAGCTTCCCCCCCCCCCCCCCCAGCTAGAGGGCAAAACCCAGCCTGTGCTCTGGGTTGGCTTGCCCTACCCCCAGGGTAGGAACAGCCAGCTCAGGGGCAGAGCAGGCTAGCCCAGGGGCCAGGCTCTGCTTTCCCACCCCTCCCCTAGGCTGGCTGTTCCCCACCCTGGGAGCAGAGCAAGCTGATCGTGGGGCTGGGCTCCACTCTCCCTCTCCACCTCTGGTCCAGACCTTACCCCCAGTGAGGAACAGCTATAACAGAGGACGGGTGATAGAGTGGACCCCAGCCTCTGTGCTGACCCACTCCACCCCTGGGCTGGCTGTTCCCTGCCCTGGGGGTGAGGTGAGACAGCAGAGAGCAAGGACTTAAGGGTGCCAGCATAGTGCTAGCACCCCTAAAGTTTTAGCACCCCAAGCCAGTGCCTCACTGACTTATGGACAGAGCGGGGCTTTCTGCAAGCTCACCCCAGCTCTGCAGTGCATGGACATCCATCTACAACCCACCCTGCCTGTAGACAATCTAGTGGCCATCACTGTCTGAAAGCTGGGAACCCCAGACTCCTTCCACTTCATGGTCTAGCACTTCAAGATCAGCAAGTCCACCTTGGGATCCACCCTCATGCAGATGTGCCAGGCAATCAATCGTCTCCTCCTAGCCCACCTCACCACCCCGGGGCTACCTGCAGGATACCCTTGATGGCCTTGCCAGATGGTATCCTCAACTGAACTCCACATACATCCTCATCCAAGCCCCAGACTATCAAGCCATGGTCTATATCAGTGGTTCTCAACCAGTGTGCCAGGGCACACTGATGTGCCGTGGGACCACCCAAAGTACACTATGAGCATACCCAAGAGCTGGAGTTAAAGTTCCCTCCCTGCTCATCCCAGCTGCCTGGGCCATGCAGGGCTGGGAAAAGGCAGAGGTTAAAGTACAAGGGAAGGCACCAGAACACAATTCCGGGGCCCCCTATTTTTAGGCAGGCAGCATTCTGGCCTCCCAAAAATAGAGGAAGGCACTAGAACTGGGAGTTCCAGGGGTCCCCCTAAAAATAGCAGGAGCAGCCCAAATGCACTGCTCAGGTGGCTCCATGTTAACCCTGGCTCCACCTTAAGCCCAGCCAGCAGACAGCTGGGGGAGGCTGGGAGTGTGTGAATCTCCCCCTGCAGGGTGGAGCAGCTTGTGTCAGCCAGCCTGCAAACAGCCCAGGTAAGGACTTTGGGGGGAAAGGCTGCTGGGGGTTGTGTGGGGCAGGTGTGTGCATGTGTGTAGCAGAGGTGGGTGGGAGTGCCTATGTAGCAGAGGGTGTGTAGCTTGGGTTGTGGGGTAGCTGTTTGGTTGGGAGTGTGTGTAGCTGGGGGTTGGGGTGGCTGTGTGTGTGGGAGTGTAGCTGGGGGCTGGAGGCCTAGTTCTGGCCTCTGCAGTGATGGGGGGGTCCATCACAGACAGAAAGGGGCAGGGGGAGGGGAGGATGGGACCCACTGGGGTGGGAGGGAGCAGCAGTGGGGTGAGGATTTGCCCTGGGTGGCAGGGAGCCACTGTGGAGAAGGGGGAAGTGGGTGCTGCACCATGCTCCCCTGACTTACCTTCCCACTCCCCAGGTTCCCTCTGCCCCCCCCCCCCCCACAAAGCCACTCTTGTTCTTCCTTCCTCTCTCCTCTCTTGCCACCCTTGTGCAGTTCCCCACATGGCTGCCCTTGTCCTCTTTTGCCACCCCTGCCCTGCTCTGCTCTCCACAGTCACTCCTGCCACTGTACACAACTCCTGACCTCTGCTGTTTTGCCACCCCTGCTCTGCTACCCCTACTACCCCACATAGCAGCATTTCTGAAATACTGTGCCATGGTTCATGAATATTCATAAGTAATTGAAGTTAAGTTGAATATTTGTGAGTTTTTTAATGGTGGTGTGCCTTGAAAACTTTGAAGGTCTCAATGTGTGCCACAGCAGAGAAAAGGTTGGGAACCACTGGTCTATATCACCAGTAAGGGAAACTACTCTGTTGTTCTGTGAGATCTTCCAGAACATCTATGTGGGCTGGCCAGGAAGGACACCCAACGCCTGCATCCTGTGCAACACCTCCCTGTACAGGCGCATGCACAAGGTCACCTTTTTCCCTGAGCACACCATCACCCTCAGGGATATGCAAGTGCCCGTCCTGACTCTGGGAGATGCTGCATACCCCTTGATGTTCTGGCACATGAAGGCATACGGGGGCAACATAGTTGCTGGCAAGGACCTCTTTAATCAGAGGCTCCACTGCTGCTGCTCAGTTGTCGAGTGTGCCTTCAGACATCTGAAGGTATGCTAGAGCGCTTTCCTGACCCACCTGTAGCTCAGCGATTGCAACATCCAGCAAAAAAACAACAAGGAATTGTGTGGCACATTAAGCTAACAGATTTATTTTTTGCATAATCTGTTAGTCTTAAAGTGCCACACAACTCCTTGTTGTTTTTTTACTAAACTAGACTAATACGGCTATCCCTTTTGAAACATCCTTCAAGTCATCAGCACGTGATGTTGCCTGCAAAAGCTCTGTGAGCTGTGGAGGGGAAGGGTCACCCATGATTGGGAGGCAGAAGCCTAGTGGCTCACTAGAGACTGAGCAGCCTAAAGAAATCCTGCCCCAGATTCAGCAGGCCCAGAACCAAGCACTGCTTGACCTGGATGTGCTGAATGCTCACCTCATCAGCAAGGAACACTGAGAGGTGGGCCTAACACTGGATCCCATCACTGTCACCTCACCTCCAGCACCTGCCCACACCCACCACACTCCCACTTCCACCCACCCATCTCCCCCTATGTGAACACCAATAAAAAACATGGCACACTGCATAACAGGCTACATGTTTTTTTTTGTTTGTTTGTTTGTTTGTTTGTTTTTGTTTAATTTACAAGGGAAACTGGGAGTGGGAGCTGTGGGGGTTGGAGGCTTTGGAACAAGGGAGACACAGTGGGGAGGAAGGTCAGGCACTGACTGGTGGGTCCTGGGCATCCAGGTGTTGACCCCAGGTCCTGGGGCTGAGCTGTAGAGGGTAGGTGGTGGAGCACAGGGCAGACAGTTGCAGGAGAAAGTGCTGCTCCAGGTCCTTAAGGAACTGGGTCTGCCTCTGCAAGAGGTCGACCAGACTCTTGAGCAGCCTGTGCTAGGCCCTCCACAGCCCTTGCTCAGCCTTCCAGTGGGAATCCTCTGGCTGCATCCATGCTGCAATCCACACCTCTAACCGTTCTGCAATGCTGATCAGCTTTTCAAACTGTTCCTCCCTGGGTGTGGTATCCTTCTCCTCCTCCTTAGGGTTGAGGCTTGTGGTACCCTGGCAAGGCAAGGGTACGGGGGGTTCTGGAGAGAAGCAGAGAATAAAGTGCCTTCAATTAGTGCATTGTGCAGCCTGAAAGCAGCCGCTGTCCTCTGGGCATCCCTGTGCTTCTCTGTCTCCTTCCCCTGCAACAGGGACCCCTTGGTACACACCGCCATGCTGTGCTGCCCATGTCAAGTGTGGTGCTCATGGTGGCAGCCAGGAGACAATCCTTCACCAAGGGTTTCTCCTGTGGCCACGTGCCAGCAGTGTCAGTTGCACTTTCCCCGACCTCCCAGACCATCTCCCCACACACCGCCACGCTGCTCAGCTCTGGGTCTGCCCACCATATGGCCTCCTGTCTCCCTGCTCCAGTGGGAGGCCCTCTGCCCCCCCCCAACCCAGCCTTCCCCTGTGCCGTGTCCCCCTGCAGTGTCTGCCCCATAGGCATACCCAGCCCTGCCGCAGGGAGAGGGGGAGAGAGTACTCATTAGTAGGTGCTGCAGGGGTTAGGCATGCTGTCCCCTCACCTGGGTCCTATTTCTCTGTAGGGGGAGCCACATCTTGCTCCTCCAAGGCTGTGGACTCAGCTGAGGCAGGCATCAGCTCCGGGCTGGTCACAGAGCCTGGGTCTGGTAAGGTGGCCTGCTGCTGCCTGGTGCCACCTTCCTCCAGAACCACATCCTTGTCAGCATCAAGGGACACAGGCTCACCGGAGTCCACAATATCATCTTGGAGGTGGTTGGGCTCCAGGAAGGCATCCAGCTGTTCAAACCAGCAGCAGCTCCTGGTAGCAGGGGTTGCCCTGATCCACTGCCTCTATTTCTTGGCCCAGTGGTATGCCTGGTAGAGGTCCTTGATCTTCACCCAAACCTGCTCAGTGTCATGAGTGTGCACCTTGTCTCCAATGGAGGCATACACCTCTTGATTCCAGTGGCCGGCCTGCAATCTGCAGGTGAAGGACATTTCCCCCCAAATGGCCAGTGGACTTAAAATTTCCTGGTGGCGCCAGAAAGGTGCCCACCTTTGGTGCTGGATTCTGCTCTCCACCATTCTCTCAGACTGCAGGCCAGGCCATTTCTGGGAAGCAGAATGCTCAGAGGTGAGTTCTACCCTGTGGTTGGCCAGGGCAGGCTCTTCCTGTGCCAGGAACGCTGGGAGGAAGGTCTGTCTGAGAGGAAGGTATCAAGAAACCCATTTAAGTTGAACTAATGCTACTCTTCAGTTCAAATTGAGGAAAGCTGACTTAGAATTGGTGAAACCTCATTTGACTTCGAAGTAGTGGTCAATTCGGACTGAGTGGTTAGAAATGAGGCAGCGTGGCCATGTCGATTCAAACTCACTGTGAGTTTGATTTGACATGGTTTGACCTTCCTCACAGTATGCATGGCACCCTGGAAGGAACACCAGCCCTTCAGCACCTGGGGCCAGCAGCACCAAAGGTGCCTGTACCATCCCCCAGCCAGATGTTGCTGGTTGGCAATGAGATCACTGTCCTCTGGTTGGGGAAAGAGATCCAGCATGGGGCTAGAGCCATGCTCCCTGTGCTTTGGGATGGGATCCCCAGGCAGGGGGATGGGACTACCGTGTGCACTGCAGCCGTGCCACCCATGCGGGGGGGACAGAGCACCCACACATGCCTGCAGGGACCCTGATGGGCTCTGCAGCCCTGCTGGCCATGCAGGGACAGGGACACCTGTGTGCAGCTTGTCTCCCACTGGCCACATGTGCAGAAGGAACATCCATGTGTGGATGGAGCCCCACTGGCCCCACGTTGGGAAGGAATGCCCAGGAGCAGATGGAGTTCTGCTGGCTGTGTGCCAGCCAAGGGACCCCTGATTGTGTGGCTCCAGCCACGTGTGGGGGGGTCCATCCTTTGTGTATGGCCAGTGAGGCTCCATCCATGCATTGGGGTTCCTTCCCCGCATGCAGCCAGTGTGGTTCCATCTGCAGTAGCCAAGCCGTGTGAGGGTTCTTTCCCTGAGTACAGGAAGCAAGGCTCTATCCACGCATGGGGATTCCTTCTCCCCTGCCCCACTGTGCTGTCAGCACGGGCAGGGAGGATTCCCCTGGCCGGACGCTGATAGTGAAGTGGGGTCGGGGGAGAAAGGATTCCTCGGCCCCTGATGGCAGAGCAGCGGGGGTGGGGGAGAAGGGACTATCCCATCCCCACTGCACTGTGTGTGGGGGGTTGCACTGGGAAAACATCCTCTGCCAGGTTCCTGCCTTCTGATCCTGGCTTGGGGGAAAGCATCCCCTGCTCAGCTCTAGCCACAGTGGAGTAGAACTGGGCAGGGGATTCTTTTCCCTGTGCTAGGCTCAGAGTGCTGGAGGCTGGTGGGGGATTGGGTGGTGGCACGTCCCTCCCATTTTTGGGGCCACATTGCCACACCTTCCATGGTGCTCCTTCTCCAATTTGAATTAGCAAGTCCAGTTCATGGACATGCTAGTTTGAATTGGAATTCTAGTGGCCATGTCAATTTGAATTGACTGAATTTGAACTAGTAATTATTAGTTCTAGTTGACTAGCTCGAATTCAGTCTCGAATTAACACTCTAAGTGTAGACATAGCCAAAGGGAGCCAAGACAGTAGTTCCAAGTAGGGTTCAAGTATAGAAGCCCTAGAGCTCAGACTTTGTCAGGTGGAAAGGGGTGACAGAGAGTCCTGCTGTCAGTTGAACTGCTCCATTGCATTGAGAGCACAAATTCTGCCAACAAATCTGCTGAAATAGATTGTTTGCCATAGTGCCACACTGGAATAAAGACTATCCTGGTACCTTCATTTCTACAAGAATCCATGGTCGTCCCAGTTTCCTTGATCATGAGTGTTGCCTCAGTTTGCCTCTTGCACACAGGGTACACCTAAACTCCAAATCACTGAGCTGAGTTCTTACTAGCGATTTGAGCCAGGGGTAATTCTGAGGGAACACACCTTCAGAGATTCTCACACACATTCATGCTCACAACTAAACTGACATCACTGCCTGACACAGAACAACACTGATAAGAACACATCCTGCCCAACACACTTGACCACGCTCTGCCCAGTATACCACAAATAGCACAACGGAAAGCAAACTATTTCAACAGATATGCTAGTAACATTTGTGCTTTCAATGTAACAGAACAGCTCAGCTGAAGACAGGACTCTGTCACCAGGTTTGACTTCCTAAATATGGGCTTTAGGGTTCCTCCTTTTTCACCCCATTCAGACCTATGGACTCTGCCCTCTTTGGTGTTTGATTTCACCTTGATTGGTCTATGTACCCCTTTTTGATGTCACCCATTAATTTGATAGGTCCATGCATCACTATACATCTTCACCCGTCAAGTTGTCATTCTGCTGTTATGTACACCCTCACACTTGATAGTTTAAAGCAGCTCTTCATATCTCCTTGGGACTAGGCCAACCAGACACCTTCAACATCCTTTTCAAGCACTTCTCCACTCTCCAACTGAAGCTTACTTCTTAGCAATTTCTGAAGCATTAGACCATCTTAGCTTGACTCCTGCAAGTTTAGCTAGTTATTCAATTTAGCCTTGCTTTTTTTTGGTTTATTTTGTTAGGCCTTAGGTCTCATTCCTGACCCTTTTGACTTCTCTTGTCTGTTTTGACCTTTTACTTTCTCTTGCACATGTGTTGCCTATCATTCAGATAACATCTCTTCTTTGGATTCACAAAGTATTTCTATTCCTTATACCATTAACTATAATTTAAGAATGATAAAGCACCCAATAAAAACACCAGGAATTTTGTTCCATCCAGTTACATAAGCAGTCATACATTTAGCAGAGCTGGTTGGAAAATTAAATGTCTATTCCATGGGAAATCTGACATTCAAAATCTGTTCTCATTCCAAATTAGAATGAAAAGCTGAAATTCCAAAATTTTGTGTGAAATAAAAATTCAGAAAAATGCTGATTTTGTCTATCGAAACATATCATTTTGATTATATCAAAACATAACAGCATCAAATATAACATTAAAACTAATATTTTGATATAATATACTGAATGAAAACAAAAAAAAAGTAAAAAAGGTTTTGTTTTGGCTGTAGCACTGGCATTGCTAAAATGAAAGAAGAAAATTGAATTGATTCATTATGATTTTTTTCCTGTCAAATTCATCAAAATAGACACATTCCCATGAAACATTCAAATTTCGAAGTAACTGTAGTATGGAGAGATGTGGAAAGATCGTGAGATGAGACTTGGGTGAATTTCTTGGTAGTCCACAAATTTTCAATGACCGATACATGGATCTGGTGAAGTAAGAGTTCAGATGCTTAGTGTCAGGAAATCCCATCCTGAGATTGAGTTATCTGTTCTTTCCCACCTCAGAGTCCAAACTTCTGTCCCAATGGAAAGGACTCTTTGAGGTAGTCCAGCATGGGGGGAGGGGAGAAGTAAACTACGAAGTGCACCATTTGAGAAAATGGATATCTACCCAGGTCTATCATGTTGTCAGTATGGGAGATAACTTATGACAGTGAGGCACAACTTATCTGAAAGGTAAACCTTGCAGAGACAATTTAGCTAAGAGTTAAACTCTGAACAGGCAATTTAGCAACAAGCAAGTTAGCTGAGAACCTTGTTCCTGCTTTGTGGTAACCACATTTCTATTGCAGACACATTTGCAAATGAGCTGCTTTGCAAGTGAGACTTTACAGAAGCAATCCAGCTGCAAACAAACTTCACAGAACCATGTCTGCCCAGTAACAAATTCTAGTTAGCTAAAGAATTGTAATTGACAACATTATATCAATATTAAAAACAGTAACTGGTAAACCAAACAGGGTGGTGGTGTAATGTCTTGGCAGAATACCAAAAAGGCAGAGCAATGTAACTGTAACTTTTTGAAAGTGAAAGTGGGTTGTGGAACAGGGATAAAGGCTGCAAAGAGCCCATGCAAACCAGAGGTCTACAGAGGCATGTATCACATAGCTGAGCTCCAGACTGATCATCCAAATTTCTCTCCCCAGCAACGAAGCAAACTGCTGGTAAGCTCACAGGTTGAGAATTAAAACGTCCTACCCAGGATAAGACTGGTGCGCCCAAATTGAATCAAAACTGAATCTGAATCAAACAAATAAACCATGGTTCTGTATGTATAAAGGATAATGCTTAAGAGTACTAACTGTAGCTCAGTATCAATTAATGGCTTGGTAATAGGAACAGGTTTAGGAAATGTAGTTACACTTCTGCTGTAATAAACATTTTGCTATCTCTTTGTTTTTTGTCTTAGAATATAAAAACGATGATTTACTCTAATTAGATGTAAATAAATAAATTGAGTTAATAAAAACAATCAAATATACCCAATGTCTGCCTCGGTGTCTCACTGCCTCTACTGGATCCAAAGAATCCATTTTTGAAGCAAAATTGTCACATGTGAATCTCCTAAAGGCTTGGCACACACAGGGAGCATTACTTATAGCTGATGCCTCACCAGCTCTGGTCCCCAAGTGGTTATGGATCCCAAAGATGACACGGCAACAGCCCAAGCCTATAGGCTGACAATATCAATTTCTATAAGTTCACCCATCTTCGAAGCATCTGATGAAGTGTGATTTTCTCCCACGAAAGCTCATGTGGAGAATAAATCTGTTACTCTTAAAGTGACACATGACTCCTTTTTTTGTTTTGTTTTGTTTTTTGTTTTTTGTTTGTTTGGTTTTTTTTTGTTTGTTTTGTTTTGTTTTTGTTTTGTTTTTGTTTTTGTTTGGTTTGGTTTGGTTTGGTTTGTTTGACAATATCAACCAGATCTGGGGGCTGGTGAAGAGTTTCCAGGAGGCTTTCTCACACTGACCAGGGTACACCTACTTGGCCTCTCTCCATGTGCAAATGGAGCCCAACCAGACATCCAGGAAAGCCCCCATCCCCTGCCCTGAAAGAAATGGGTTACACTATAACAGAAGTTGGAAAATATGATTGACATGGAGGTTATAGAGGAATCCCAGTCAGACTGGAGGAATTCAATTGTCCTTGTACCCACGTCCAATGGCTCCATCTGATTCTGTATTGGCTTTCATAAGCTTAATGTGGTGTTAAAATTCAAAGCATATCACATGCACTAGTATGTCTACTAGTATCAATGAACTAGAAGAGAGGCTGAAAGTTACTGAATATATCTCCACCTTGAATTGACAAAGGGCTACTGGCAGATATCTTTAATGCCAGAGTCCTGAGAAAAGACTTCTTTCGCTAAGTCCTGGGGCTTGTATTAGCTTAAGACAATGCTATTTGGACTGCATGGGAAAGTGGCCATGTCTTAACACCTCATAGCTCAGGGACTGTGTCCCCACCAGGAGTGTGTTGTGGAGTATATGGATGATAGCATAACACCTAGCCTGAATTGGAATGATCATTGGAAGCACCTTTAGGGGTACTCCAGGCATGCCAGGAAGAATGGATAAACGTGAACTGAGCCTGGCTTGGGAAACAAGAAGTGATGTACTTGTGCTACTGACTTGGAAGAGAAGTGTTGAAACTCCTGGTGGACAAAAGTCCAAGCCCTAACCCAATATACCATCTACCTCAAAATGGTAGGTAAAAAGCATTTTGGGATTGGCTGGGTACTACCACCATTTTATCCCACGTTTCATGCTGACTGCAGCACCCCTGATGGACCTCTTCTATAAAGACAGCCCTAGGAAGATAGTCTGATCTCACAAATGCCAGAAAGTCTTCCAAGAATTGCAAAGATGTGTGAGCAGGGAGCCCATACTCATCCACTTGATTTCTTGAAGGAGTTCATCATCCAAAATGACATCTCTGGCATGAAACCAGATGCTGTGCTCTCTCAAGAGTGAGGCAAGAAGAAACATCTGGTAGTAAACCTGAATTGTAGGTTGCCTATATGATAATTGAAAAGGAATCACCGGTAGTGAAGTGGGCCGTATACACCCTCATTATCTCTGGGGGTATCTATTCCATCTGTTAACATTGCTGAAACGGCTACAAGAAGTGAAAGACACCAACCCTAAATTGTTTTGAAATAAAACTGACATCTGAACACAGCCAGCAAGTTTAGTATATTGGGAATTTTAGGGCTTCTTAACCAAAACACATGGGGGGGGTGTTAGATTTTATTTTAAAAATAAAAATGGAAAAAACAAAACAAAGCAAAACAAAAAACACATACAAAAAGGTGTGTTCCCAGAGAACCATTTTTGGACCCACAAAGTTGCTGATGTATCTATATGGAAAAGTACAGCATATTGCAACTGATCATGCTGGTTTAGTGTTTTTCTTATAGTGAAATTACTCACAACTGATTACTTGATAACTCTTCAGGATGGAATATCATCTACTTAAACCCATGCGTAGCATATCTCATGAAGTCATGCTGAGTGCAATTTACTATTTTAATTTTGCCATTTTGTATTCCAGTGAATTCTAAATGTTATAAAACAGAGGAAGTAAAAAAATGGAACTTTTAATGTATTTTAAATTGATTGGACCTAGAAGTCAGCAAGCTTTTTGCATTTCCACTGGGGATCCACTACTATAAGTCTAGAAAATGTGATCCCATAGTTATGCATTTTTTGGAATATGAGGTTGATGCAAACAAACAAATATGCAGTTGACATAGAACCAAATGTCATACACCTGGGAACAAAGAATGTAGATCATATATAAAAGATGGTGATACTGATTCCTAAGAAGGAATGGCTCTGAAAAGCAGTTGAGGAGTAAGGAAATATCACTGAATATCAGTGAGATTCAAACTAGAATTAACAAAAGGACATTTGCTACTCCAACACATTAATTACCAAAAAATGACAATGTCCATTGGTTTGATGGATGGAACTTGGATATATCACTTAATTTTATGAGCTTGATTTCTGTAATGAAGACGTAGCAATATATGTGTGCTATATTATATATTATAAATTCCAAACCATTTTTTCCACTGGGGAGAAGACAGGGAAAAACAAACAAACAAACAAACAAACAAGAATCTATTTTAGTTCCAAAGGCACAGCTGTGTTAGCTTAGTAAAATAAAAAAAACAAGGAGTCCTGCCTCTGACGAAGTGGGATTTTCTCCCACGAAAGCTCATGTGATAAATAAATCTGTTAGTCTTTAAGTGCCACAAAAATCTATTTGTTACTTTACTTAGGGTATGTCTACACGGTAACTGTTATTTCAAAATAACCCATTTCAAAATAAAATCCTTATTTCAAAATAAGTTAATTCGAATTAACAGTTTGTTAATTTGAATTAAGGGAAAGCCTGCTTTCAAAATGGCTGTTGTTTTGAAATGGTTGTTTTGATATAAGGCCTTTCGGACATGTTGTTTCAAAACAGTTGTTTCGAAACAATGGTGTTGTTTCGAAACAACATGTCCGAACACCGTTCGACAACTGTTTCGAAACAACAGCTATTTCAGTTTCCTGCTAGGTTTAACTGTTTTAAAACAATGGCCATTATTTCGAAACAACAGGTCTCATTGTTTCAAAATAATGGTATGTTGTGTGGACATAAGAAATTTTATTTTGAAACAACAGCTGTTGTTTTGAAATAAAACTCACGTCTGAACACAGCCTTAGAGCACTGCAGGGACTTACACAGATTCTATGAAGATGAACATGTATAGAAGAAGCCATATAGAATAAAATATCATATCTTCCAATATCAAACCTGGTTTGACTATTTTATTTGAGAATGCTTTTCATTAAGTAAGTTTCTTGAATCATAAATATATCAGATTATAGACTGGCCAAGCACTATTTTTTGAGAATCAGCATCAACTTCTATGCTCCATCAAAATGATTAAAATTATTTTTTCCATTTTAAATTGTGCTTTCACAATTATAAAGGGGATACAGTTACTCAATCTTCACAGTTATAAATTGTGAACAGAAAAATCAGATTTTTTTTTTAACCTTCCTGTATATGTGATAAACAAAATAAAATAACTGAGAGGGTTTTTTTTTGGGGGGGGGGGGGGGGACACAATTACAACATATAAAAAACATAACATATAAAAATATTTTCCCTTCCCATTCCTCAGAAGACACACAGAGCCTTACCTCAGTCATGAAAAATCATGGAGCAGGTCCTCAAAAAATCCATTCTGGAACACTTGGAGGCAAATAAAGTGATCAGGAACAGTCTGCATGGATTCACCAAGGGCAAATTGTGCTTGATCAACCCGATTGTCTGCTATGATGACATGACTGGATGTGTGGATTGAGGAATAGTGGGTGGTGTGATATACCTCGACTGTAGCAAAGCTTTTGATATGGTTTCCGACTGCATTCTAATGAGCTGGAAGCTGGAATAGATTGCAGGCTCAGTACATTTGCAGATGACACCAAACTAGGGGGAATGGTAAAACATGCTGGAGGGCAGGGATAGGATTCAGGGCGACCCAGACAAATTGGAGCATTGGGCCAAATGAAATCTCATGAGATTCACCAAGGACAAGTGTAAAGTCCTGCACTTAGGATGGAAAAATTCCATGTACTGCTATAGGCTGGGGACTGATTGGCTAAGTAGGAACACTATAGAAAAGGACCTGGGGGTTATGGTGGATTAGAAGCTGGATATGAGTCAACAATGTGCTCTTGTTGGCAGAAGGACCAATGGCATATTGGGCTGCATCAGGAGGAGTGTTGCCGGCAGATCAAGGGATGTGATTATTCCCTTTTATTTGGCGCTAGTGAGGCCACATCTGGAATACTGTAGCTGGTTTTGGGTTCCACACTACAGAAAGGATGTGGACAAAGAGTCCAGAGGATGCCAGTAAAAATGATTGGGGGTTGGGGCACATGTGTTATGAGGAGAGACTGAAGGAACTAGGGCTGTGTTCAGACAACAGTTTTATTTTGAAACAACAGCCGTTGTTTCAAAAATCAAATTTCTTATGTCCACACAACGTACTGTTATTTCAAAACAATGGGTCCCATTGTTTCAAAATAACGACCATTGTTCTGAAACAGTAAAACCTAGCAGAAATCGAAATAGCCATTGTTTCAAAACAACATCATTCGGACATGTTGTTTCAAAACAACGGCTATTTCTATTCCAGCTTGGCTTGACCTTCTTTCTCCCAGGGTGCTCTGGGCCAGGAAGTGTCTTGCCAGCCTTGTGCCTCGTACCAGCTGGCTACAGGCAGCATGGCACAGGCTCGTCCTTATGGGGCAGAGGGGCGACACTGTTCCCCAGTTTGGTCCAGGGAGGAGACCCTCTGTCTCCTTAGGATATGCGGCAGTGAGGATATCAGGGCCAGGTTCCGGGCATGTCATCGCAATGTAGACGTGCACTGGAACGTTAGTGAGGCCCTGTCTGCTGAGGGGTACAAGTGCACAACCAAGCAGATATACTTGAAAGTTAAAACCCTGTGGCAGGACTACGCTCAGGCCAGGGAGGTGAGGCAGCTCCAAGGGGCAGCAGCTGCCACCAGCTGCCCCTTTTACAAGGAGCTCCATGCGTTCCTGGCCCAGGAGCCCAGTGGCCTGCCTTCATGGTCGGTGGACTCTGGGGAACCGCATACCCTGGCCACATCATCCACAGAGCTGGAGGGGGCCTCCTCTCACCACGAGGAACCCCTGGACATTGTGGCCAGCAGCCGGCCCAGGACTGCACCACCTGCTCACCTGGAGCTGATCCCTGCCAGGGAGGAGCACACCACGAGCCCCGAGGAGGAGCCACCAGAGGAGAAGGAAGCTGACCTGGTGGGGTCGTCACAGTGGACATCAGGCATCCCAGTCAGTGAATGTTCCCCCTCCCCAGCAGGGAGGCCCAGCCGTGGAAGACATGGGTCCCGAGGGGGGACGGTGGGGCTCGTGCCCAGGAGGTGCGGTGCACAGGCTCTCCCTTGGGTGTAGGTGGCAGGGAGCCATGTGCACACAGGGTCGCGGGTCCAAACAGGACGGGGGTCCCTCAACACAGTGGTGGCAATAGAACAATGTGGCAGCATGCAGGGCAGAGAGCCTACAGCCAGCAATGCTAGCACATGGCCTTGGGAGACTTCCCGGGCCACATGCTGCTGAGGACATCCCACTACTGTGGCCCATGAGGCCACATGCCCCCTGAGTGCAGTGTACACAGCACACAGATTGGGAAAACTACTGGCTGTCAGGGCAGGGCTGTTTGCAGCTCACAGGCTGCACATACCATGCCAGTAACCTGACAGTAACTGTTCTCCCTTCTGCCCTGGAGCTCGTGCGCCCACCCACCATGAGGAGACTGCTGATCACTGCCTGTCACGGGAGGCGAGCCTGACAGACCCGGGATGACATCCTGGCCAGCCTCCTCCACCTTGTTCAGAGGGCCAAAGTTAAAAACCTGTGGCAGGACTCATCCTGGGCCTGGAATCTTGAGCAGGGTAGTTGGCAGGACATGGCCATCAGGCAGCTCCAGCATGCCGCTGCTGCTTCATGGCCACCGTGGAGCGCCAGGCAGTGGCGATGGAGTGGCAAGTGACTGCACTGGAGAACCTCCAAACGGTCACCATTCAGCTTGCCACCTGCCTTGCCTCCCCCCCCCCCTCAGACAAGGAAGGACCTGCCCCTTGGGGCCCCAGCGTCCCTCACCGCCGGCAGCCCCGGACCCTGGGGTGGCCTTGGGGAAGGCTGGGGGGCTGCAGGGCATGCCCCAGGGGTGCCTCCCCCCTAATATGCCACCTCAGTTGTCCCCAGAAACCATCCCCTGACCCACTGAAGCCCCCTGCTGTGCCTGCCTCCCAAGCTTTGTCTTCCCTAACCCCTGTAAATAAACCAAGTTCACCCATATTAATAGTTTGAGTTCAGTGTTTTATTGGGTTGGGTTCAGGATGTGGGTGGGATGGGTGGGGACTGGCTGTGGGAGAACAGGGGAGCGGGTTGTGTGGTGGGGCAGGCGTGGCCCTCAAATGTCCTCCTGGACAAACAGGTCCCTCAGTGCTTCCCGTACTACATTCGCTCTGGGCAGCAGTCGCTCCCTCGGGACCAATACCTCTGGCTGCTGGAACCGGGCACTGATGAGCTCTGCCTCAGCCTCCCACATGGCGGGTACTGGCTCGTCCCAGAGCTCACAGAGGTTATGCAGCACCACGCAGGCACTGATGACCTGTATGATTCTGTCCATGGTGAGGTGCAGGCGCGTGAGGAGGCACCTCCAGCAGGCCTTCAGTCTGCCAAATGCCCGCTCAACCACCTGGCAGCAGCAGCTGAGGCGGTGGAAGAAGCTGCTGTCCAGCGTCCTGGGGTCTCATGTAGGGGCACATGAGCCAGGGGCGGAGGAGGTAGGACACATCCGAAACAATGAGGACGGGAACCTCGACTTCCCCAATGGTGATATTATGGGGGGGGGGGAAGAAGGTGCCCGCCTCCATACTCCAGTATAGGGAGGAGTTGTGCAGCACCCTGGTGCCGTGTGACCTCCCTGGCCATCCGACGTAGCAGTTCTGAACGATACCCGAACAGGCCACAAGGGCCTGAAAGGTTGACCGAGTGGTATCCCTTCCTGTTCCGGTACTCGGCTACCCGGTGCGGTGGGGTTACACAGAGATGTGGGTGGCATCGAGTATCCCCCCGCAGTTTGGAAAGCCTAGGGCAGCGAGGCCGGCGATGGTGTCCTGCAGCGCTCCCTGGGTGATGAGGTGTGGCAGCAGAACCGTGTTGATGGAGTGGGCGACCTGCAGCAGCAGTTCCCTGATGGTGGACCTCCCGACGCCAAAGAGCTGGGCAACGGACCTGTGGGACTTGAGAGTGGCCATCTTCCAGAGAGTGATGGCCACTCTCTTGTCCACGGGGATGGCTGCCCTCATCACCATGTCCCTTCGGTGCAGGACTGGGGTGAGCTCAGTAATGAGGTGGGTGAAGGTCTCCCTGCTCACTCAGAAGATCCTTCTCCACTGCTTCTTGCTACAGGTTTGCAGGAAAACCCACTCCCACCAGTCTGTGCTGGTGCCCAGTGCCCAGATGCGCTGTGGCACAGAAGGGGGACGGGGAGCTATTGCTGCTGGGAGGGCGACTGAGACAGTGGTCTGGGGCTCATCCCTGGGCTCATCAGCCTCAGGGAAGAGTGTGTCCCACAGCAAGGCAGCACCCTGCCGGCTCACAGCAGGGCTACCAAGTGCTCGAGGATGGTATGGGAGCCGGGTAACATCCCTAGCCATCTCTTTTGCAAGCTCCTGGGAGTCGCAATGGACATGAAGGGGAGGTCAGTTCCTGCTTTTATGCGATTGTCTGGCAAAATAGCTGGCAACATGGCTGGCAACATGGCCCAGCGAGACAACCATGTTGCCGTACCTCCCATACTGCCCCTCTCCTGAAGCGAACTAGCATGTCGACACACAGGGCATGCTATTTTGCTTTGAGGGCTTCCCTGAATTTGAATTAACATTTTCTTAATTCAAATTAACTTATTTTGAAATAAGGCCTTTATTTAGAAATAACTCAGTGTGAAACAACTTATTTCAAAACAACAGTTTACGTGTCAACATAGTCTAGGTTTTTTGGGTATGTCTACACTGGAGCCTTAAGTCTACTTAACCTCCCTGAAGTCAACTTAGGGAAAGCCATGGCCACATTGGGCTTTTATTAAGTCAACTTAAGCACTCTGGCTATGGCTCAGTCCCTGCTCCTTCTTCTTGGTGGGCAGAGCTTCATCAATCTTTGGAAATTTGTGTCAGTGTCCACAGCAGTCCAGAGTTGAGCCCCTAATTCCGGGTCCAGATGATCCCTGTCTGGAGTCAGCCCTGACATCTCTGTTTGGCCCTTACTCCAGGGCCCTTTTGGCAGCACCTCCCCTGGAGCCAACCTTGCAGTCCACCCTAGCCCTTGCTTTGGGGGACATGACAGTAAGTTCCCTGAAGCCCACCAGGAAACTGGCCTACCTCACCTGGCAAATTGGCCAGCCTTCTCCCTATGAGCTCCTGAAGATGACTGACTTCTCTCTGTTGCTCACAGCCCTTCTTATGTCGGTCTACGTGGCCCCAATTGATTGTTTCCCTTTTGGCCCTTCTGATTGGCTGCTGCAGCCACAGCCATTTTCGGGCTCCATTAACCCATCCTTTTCTTTGGTGGGCTATCTGCCCCACCACACACACATTATATCAGTGGCATTGCTGGTGCCTCAAGTGCTGCTGGCCCAATGTTGCCTCCCACTGGGCAGGGCTGTCCATACATGCATGCGGGGGTGATTGGCCCATGTGGGGTCCTCCCACACCCCTGCCCAGGTAGGGGGGGGTGGAGCAAGCTGGCCTATGTAGCCTCCCCCACTCACTCACCCCACCTCTGGGCTGGCGAGCTGAGCCTCGCATCTGGGCTGGCCCACTCCACCCATGGGCTGGCTGTTCACTTTCAGGGGGTGGGGCAAGCTTTCCCATAATGGAGTTCAGGTTTCGCGCCAAAGGCAGTGGGGTGGGGAACAGCCAGCTGTGAGGGGGGGCAATGGTGCATGCCCTGTGCTGCCCTGACCATGGCAGGGTAGTGTGGGGCCCATGGAAATGCAGAGCCAGAGGCAATCGTCCCTCTTGCCCCACCGCATGGCCTGGGGGCCAGATCAACCCCTCCAGAGGGATTGTGCCCCTGATCATCCTCCAGGGGGCACCTGCGCTCTGAAGCTGTTTTGGGGGTAGCAATGCCCCTGCTTTATAGTATGGAAAACTAGAAATGAATAGTAGTCTCCTACTGGCATCCTGGGGTTTAATACCTTATTAAACAGGTCTATAATACAAGGATTAAAATAAGAATACTTAGCATTCTACTGTATACATCTAATATTTCTGTGACTCCAGTATATATTAGAAGTGCCATTTCCCAGGGATGGGCATTTTGGTACAGAGAGATTAAGACCTAGATTTTCAGAAGTACCCATTGATTTGGGTACACGTTGATTTTAGGGTGCACAATTCAAAACACCTGTCTCTTGATGTGCTGGATTGCATGTCACTAAAATCCCCCAAAAGGAAAAAAGAGCTGTGGGAATTAGACACCCCTAAAAAACAAGCACTAGATATCTCTCACTGGGCACCCAAAATTCTGGGAAACCAGTCAATTTAACAATTGGTTACATAATTAATGCTACAACATGCACACAGCTGCATTGTAAAATAGTTTTGAAAGCCAGACACCTATTTCTGCTAGAGTTTTCTTAGTCCGTAGGGTAGCATATATCATTTTATGCTTTTACTTTTTATAATCTGTGGCCATTCTATTGTTACGCACACAGCCTTAACTTTACTGGAAAATAAACATAAGTCATGATTTATTCATTCATGTACAGGAAAAAATTACTTTCAAGGGCAATCCAGTGTAACTGTTTTATTCACCAGGCTGCTCTTCCAAAAATGCTTCAAAACACATACACACAAAAATAACCACTCAGTTTGTTTGAGATGAAAAATATGGTTCAGAACACAAGATAAGGCTGCCTTGGAATGTTTTTGCCAATCTCTTCATTCTTTAACAAATTTAATGGAGCATATTGTAGTGCCAAAGGACATGATGTGTACTCATTATCAAGAAATGAGTGCTTTTGTAGAGGGATGCCCTTACTCACATTGATTTAAAGTGTGACAGATACGACAAAGTCCTTCAACTTTAGAGATTTTACTAAATTAAGTTTATATATCTTTGGGAGTCCACTGTATTAAAAGAATGGTTTATTCCTTATTGTGGTGACTGATCTGGAATTGTATGTAAAATCTGGGAATCTGAGATATGTGAGGCCAGGGAGTTCACAGGGCAACACTGAAATTATGCCTAGCAAAAATGGATTTTTGGGACAATAGACATTAAGTCTATGTCTACACTTAGCACGTTAGTTCCAATGAACTTACTTTGAATTAATTATTGAGAACTAATATTGGTTAATTCAAATTAAGTTAATTTGAATTACCATGTCCCTACTAGAAACCCAAATCAAACTAGCATGTCCATGCCCAAGACTTGCTAGTTCAACTTAGGAAGGAGGCACCATTGGAAGAGTAGCAACATGGCTCCTGAGACGGGACATGCCTGCAGCCAATCCCAGAAAACCAGGAGCTGAACTCAGCCCTCTGCCCATTCCGGCTGGCAAATGGCAGAGTGAGGAGGTCATGGACCCAGCCCAGCTCCCACAGTTTGCCACAAAGGTTCCCAGAACCAGCATGACCCTGCACCATGCTCTTAATGCCTGGAGCATGCTCTTCTTTGACCCTGACAGCACAGAGACAGAAACCAACACTGCCACCATGCTGGCCCTGCCTGTTGCCATGACCACCCTGCTGCCCTCTGTGCCCCATTGATTCTGGGCACACAAAACCAGAAGAGAGTGGTGGGAATGGATAGTCCTCACAACATGGGACAAAAAGCAATGGACGCAGAACCTGAGAATGAGGAAACAGACCTTTCTTGAGCTTGTCCACAAGTTCAACCCTCTCCTACAGCACACAGACACCCATCTGAGACCTGCTCTCCCCACAGACAAGAAAGTGACCATTGCTCTCTGGAAGATGGCCACCTCAGAGTCCTACCAGTCCATCACTCACCATTTCAGCATCAGGAAGACGACCGTAGGGTCTGGGTCAGCAGTGCCATCAGTCAGGTCCTGCTAGCCTGTCTCATCACCGTGGGTGACCTGCAGGACACCATCAATGGTCTCACTGCCCTCAGATTCCCCAATTGCACGGGCATCTTGGATGCCACTCACATTCCCGTCCGAGCCCCAGAACACCACACCACGGACTACCATAACAGTAAGGGCTACTATTCCATGGTCCTCCAGGCCCTCGTCGACTACCAGAAAATATTCACCAACATGTACATTGGCTGGCTGGGGAGGGCACACGATGCCTGTGTCTTCAGAAACTCTGGCCTCTACAGGCATGTGCAGGTAGGTACCTTCTTCCTGCAAAATGACATCACCCTCAAGGACATGCATGCCTGTCCTCATTGTCAGGGATACTGCCTACTCACTGTTCCCATGGCTTATGAAGCCATACTTGGACCAATAGCCATAGCCTGCTGCCCTCTGTGCCTTATTGATTCTGGGCACACTAAACCTAGATACCAGTAGGGAGCTATTTAGTAGGAGGCTAAACGGGTGTCACCAGGTTGTGGAGCACAGCTTTGGGATGCTCAAAGCCCAATGGAGGTCTCTCCTGATGCACCTCCACCTCACAAAGGAGATCATTCCTGAGGGCATCAGTGCCCATGTCATGCTGCACAGTCTGTGTAAACTGCTGGGGGAGAGGGTCTCCCACATATAGGAGGCAGAAGCTGAACACCTTGCTTCAAACAGCATGAGATGGTGCCCCAGACAGAGTGAGCCCAGTGGAGTATGACCAGCATCCAAGAGATGCTGACAGACCTGTTTTTCAGCAAGGAGCACTGAGAGGTGGGGCCACCAGCAGGCTCCCTCACCTTTTTCACGCCACCCCCACCCACCCACTCCCTTCCCACCTCCAAAACACCAAAAACCACAGGGCAAAAGAGCACTGTTTACCAGGGTTAATTTACAAGGGAAGGGCAAGAGTTGGGGGCAGGGAGGGGTTTGGACTTGGGAGAGAACTGGGGAGAATGGGGATTTGGAGGAGAACTGGGATCTTGGGGGAGAATGGGGAGAACTGGGGACTCGGGGGAGAACTGGGGAGAATGGGGGGGCTGGAAGGTCATGGTGAGGCATGACCCACCCCTCCCCGTGGCACCCCAGGTCCTGGGTGTTGGCAGCAAGGGATGCTAGGGTCCCTGGGAGTGGCTCCCTTGGCCACAGAAGGGGCAAAGCAGTCAGCCAGCTAGCACTCACTGTCTGTCTTGTCTTGCTGGGCCACACTCATGGCCATGAAGGCATGGCTCTGCCACTCCAGGGCGACGGTTTGCTCCTCATCCAGCTTGAAGGACCCCTCAAGCAGGTATAGGAAGCTCCTTGGTTGGCTGACACCTGCTCCCTCCAGGCCTGCATGCTCTCTTTAGTCCCATGGCCCAGGTGGATGAGGTCCTGGAGCAACTTGTCCTGGGTGCAGTGGGCCCTCCTCCTGCACTGGATGGCAGGTGGCTAGCTGGATGGAGTGGCACATCGGGTGGCTGCATGATCTGCTGGGAGGATGCAGAGAAGAGGGTTAGTCCCATCAGCTAGCTTGCTAGGTAGTGCTGTGTGTGGCAGCTGTGCCTTGACTGTCCTTGTGCTTCCTGATCCATGTCCTGTGGGATACGGCCCCCAAGGTATGCACAGCCATGCCATGCTGTCTGGGTCAGGTGTGGTGGCCACAGTGGAGAGCAAGTGTCAGCCATACTACGCGCCCCGGGTGTCTCCTGAGGCCACATGCCAATGGTGTGGGCTACCTGCTGTCTGCCCTCGAGGCTGCCACCTCTAGTTCCCCAGCCCACTCTGCTGACTGGCTTCTGCCCTGCTTGGGTTTTGGTCCCCCCACCACACAGTACCCAGGCCCTCTGCCACATGGTACCCTGCCTGTCCCCCTTCACTTCCTGTGCCACAGGCAGACACCGCCCTGCCCACATGGAGGACAGGAGTGAACACTCCCTGACAGGTGGTGCTAAGTCCCTGTGAACTCTCCTGTCCTGGCTGTTACGTGTTAGCTCTGTGTTCTTGAGGGAATCAGAGCATAGTATCCAGCCTGTGCCTCCCCCCACACACACATCCCCCAGCCTCTGCTTGAACTGAAAACCAAAAACAGTAGGAAATGGGAGATATCCTTATCTACCCATATCCAAAAGCCATCAGCACAGTTAATGGAGTTTCATTTGCATTAACTATGGAGAGCCAGGCTCCAAAGCAAGAACTGCATTGAACCCTGGGATTGAAGAAGAAGGAACCGCACTGAACTCTGGGATTGAAGAAGCAGGGAAGCATTGCCTGATGGGAATCTCAAACCAAAACTAACAAACTCAGCAATTATAAGACCATTTTAGTCACAGACATGATAATTGATACCCAAAATACCAAGTCTGCCTAACTGTATTGTGAACGTCTCTGAACCATTACACCCAGCCAGGAATGTGTATTGGCCACTTAAACAAGTCCTTATAAAAAAACCTTTACTCACATCCAGTAGTAGTGTAGTGTGTGTCCTGTGCAAGTCCTCATACAGTAGTTCGTGTCCTGTCTAAGTCCAGATTGGATCCTGTCTGAATCCTGTGTGAGTCTAGATTGAGTCCTGAGTCATGATGCTTGGATCAAAAGCTATATCATTTCCACTGGGATTTGGCTTTTCTTCCTTGCTGATTGCTGTGGGAGCTTTGTTTCCATCCAGCCTCTGACCCTGAGCTGCACAACCTGGAAACCTTTCTGCTACACAGAGTGGTGAGACCCCTCCCGCAACTTCTCTCTCCCCCACCCCCCCCAACCTCTCTCCCTCTTTGTTAATTATGACTTTCTCTCTAGGCCTGATACAGTAGAATCTAGGAAATATTGTAGTTGGGTGTTTTTCTTTCCTTGTATGTTTATCAGTGCTGTAACTGGGTATTTTGAGGTATTCTTCTCTCCTTTTGTAATTATTATTATTAGTGCAAGTTTTAGATACCTAGTAATAAAATGCCTTTTGTTATCAAGCCAGTTTCCAGACTCTTCTAAGACATCATTCCCTCTCCTTTGTGGTCTTGGTTTCTTTATATCACTTTGCAGCAAAGCTTCTATTACCTAGCTAAAGATCATGCCCACAACACTGTAAGGTTTGCTCATTGATGGGGATAGTAGCCGATTGACTCCAGGGGCATATAAGGGTAGCAGCAGAGAAGTGCTGTGTGACCCAGCCTGCTGAGTTCAGGGACACATAAGGGGTCAGCTGAGAGTGCTGACAGACCCGGTCCGCTCAGACACACCTATATAGAAGCACAAGTGACACAAGCAGCACACTAATAGAATTATTATCTTCCCCAAAGAGAAAGCAACCCTAATAAATGAGCATACCCCAAGTTGGTGGGCAAAGTTGGTAACATGGCTCCTCCTCCATGGGAGGAGCCTCCTCTCCCTCCTGGTCCTCCACCTGTGCCTACAGCCTGGTTCTCCTCAGGGCCAAGGAAGAGACCTAGGCTGGTGGCAGGGGTGCCTGGTGCTGGGGTGTCCTCCAGGCTTCTGGTGTCTCCCACATGGATGGTGATATCTTCCTGCACAGAGTCACCCTCCTGGGGTTAGGCCATGGAGGGGACCTCTGCAGAGTTGATGCTCCCAACTGGGAGGCCGTTGGGCTTGCTGCCCAGGAAGCTATCCAGCTTCTCCTAGTAAGGCCCAGTGGTGGCACATGCTGCCTGCTGCCATTGCCTTGCCTCGTGGACCCAGGCATAGTCCTGGCACAGTGCTTTGATTTTCCTCTGCACCTGCTCTGTGGTATGGGTGTCAACCTTTGTGGACAAAGCCCAGGAGAAGTCTGCATATATCTCCTGGTTGCAGTGGCTAGCCCAAAACCGGGAGAGGATTTCCTCACTGCCCCAGATTGTGAGGAGGCAGTGGACCATATGGTGACACCAAACAGGAGCCCTCCATCAGCCCTGGTTATCAGTGCTGGCCTCAGACATTGCTGCACAGCCTGCTGCCACCATGCTGTCCTGTCTGGATGTGCCTGTGAGGGTGAGGAGGGGCACTGTCCAGGGCAGGCACTTCCTTCCTGGTGCCATGCACCCTGGGAGGAAGAAGGTCAAACAATGTTTAATGTGAACTAATGGTGAGTTTGAATTAACGTGGCTCCATTGGGTTAGTTTGAACTAATGAGTTCAGAGTAACTGTTACTTCAAAGTTAAAGGAGGTTTTATAATTTGAAAGTAAGCGTTCATTACTTTGAACTAACCCTAAGCCTAACCCTAACACTGATTATACATCCCAAGTACTGGCATGCTGGGTACTCTGCACCCTATGCAGGATGCTACCACAGTGGGGGGCTCCTAATGGAGTGGGCTGCCCCTGGCCACTCAAGATCTTGATCTGGTCCTGTCTGTTCTGCTTTTGATCTGGAGACCATTATGAACTTGTACAACAGGGAGAAACCAGTTGTGGGTTTTGAAGGACAGGTATCTATCAGAGCCCTTTTTTTTAATTTAAGGGATGATCTCTGGGAAGTTTATTAGCTTCCATGAAAGTTCTTTTATTTGTATATTTTCTCCATTATGCTTTCACCTTAATAATAAATGTGCTTGCTTAGTGGAAGCTGTGGGGTATTGCCAGCAGCTAAAAGTTGCATTTATGAGGTGCCTTGGAGAGAAAACAAAGTGCAGACATAGGGTATGCCTGGGCAATCTGAGTGGCTGGAAACACCATACTCTAAGTAGGCAACTGTTCAGAATGGGAAGTGAAATGTGGCTCTTTACTAAAAAGAGGTGATGACCAAGGAGCAAGGAGGCCGAAGTGGTCATCTTTGGGAGTCCAAGGGGGGAAACGTGTAGTTTGCCCTGACATAAAACCCTGACATAAAAATTACTTTAGATCATAAGATTACCCTTACTCAAAGGGGGACTACTCAGCCTGTATAATATGGTCCATATTTCCTGTAGCATGAATTATGTTAAAAGTAGCAGTATCAGATGAACCATGCAAGTACCACTAAAATGCAGTTGATAAGGATTTTGTTCCAAGAAGTTCACACAATCAGTTTCAGCTCTTTTGCTCTCAATCTATTTTGTCAAAGTACCAGTTCTGAAAAATATAAGGCCCAGTCTACACTGGTGTAAAAAAATGGTGGGTGTTTATGGTTATGTCTACACTGCCACTGATATTGCAATATAACTATTTTGAAATAACTATTTCAAATTAATTTAAAAATAATTATTTCAAAATAGCATTATTTCAAATTTATTATAGGTAGTCCTCACTTAGTGACTGGGTTCCGTTCCTGAAACCCGGTTGATAAACAAATTGGTCGCTAAACGAGGAGCAGCCCTTACCGGTATTTCAGGCATAATGTACTTTACTGGTAGTGGGTTTTTCAACCGTCTGTAGATAGTTTTAATATCACCTTTGCATCATTTATATCATTTTTAATATATATTTTAAATGTTTTAAGCTCTAATGTACTGAACTTAGTTTGCATAGTGTACTGTAAATACAGGTAATCATTTTTAATATTCTGAATAGTACTGTAAAGAAAAGGCCTAAAATAAACTCCATCATGATAACTTTGTTTTATTGGCATAACTCCTTACATACTATATTACAGAACATAAAAATGCAATCAGCAAAAATTATAAAAATGATGTACCAAAGAAATATGAAAATAAACATTCAGAGTACATTGACATTTTTACTCATCAAATCCTTCAAAGTGTGGTTCAGCAGCAGGGGGGTCATCAATGTCATTGTCGGAGAGATCAGCAGGGTTATCAGGAGCTGTAGAAGGCCCTGGTAAGGGAGATGATGGCAAGGAAATGGAAGGACTTGTAAGGGTAGGGGTAGGGGTCCTGGATGGAACTTTAGAGAAGTATCTCATTAGTGTGGTCTGTGTTGTAATTTTCTTTTTTTCTTCATAAATTTCATGATAGCATCGTAAAATGTCATTCATTTGTCATTCCACTTACGTGAACCATTCAACATTCGGGTCCATACTCTCTAGTTCTAACATCGCTGCATTCACTTTGGAGAAGACATCAGCTAACCCCTTTACAGTGAACTTCTTTTGTACTTCTTCTACTCTTTCCTCTTCTTCTTCTTCCTCCTCTTTCAAGTGCTGCTGCGCTTCCAACTCTATTAAATCTTCATTAGTTAGCTCTCCCTCGATGTATTCCACTAATTGTTCAATATCTTCCACTTCAACATCTAAATTAAGCACATTAGCAAGTTCCACAATTTTTTTTATTTATGACATCAATATGTTCGTCTTTCTCATACCCTTTGACATTATTTACAAAACGTTTCAGGCATTTTTTCCATATGCCTTGCATGCACTTTTCTGTCACTCCCACCCAAGCTGATTCAATGTTCTTTATGCAGTGTAAAATGTTATATGATTTCCAAAAGTCACGCAGGGTTACTTCACCATTTTCTGTTGCTGCTACCACTTTGGAAAACATTGCACGCAAATATAGCTCTTTAAACGTAGAGATAGCCCCCTGGTCCATTGGTTGTAACACAGCAGTTGTGTTTTTAGGCAGATACACGACCTTTACATCAGGGTGTAGATCATCAAGATGCTGGGGGTGGCCTGGGGCGTTATCAAGTAGGAGGATAATTTTAAAGGGAACACCGTTTTCCAGACAGTAATGCTTGACCGAGGGTATGAAGCAGTTCATGAACCAGTCCTCAAATAAAGATTGCATCATCCATACTTTGTTATTTGAACGATAGTAAACGGGAAGCGTGTGCTTACTAACCTGCTTCAGTGCACGTGGGTTTGCAGAACTATAGATGAGAAAAGGTTTTAACTGAAATCCAGCGACATTTCCTCCCAACAACAACGTGACCATGTCCTTAAAAGCCTTGAAACCAGGCACTGCTTTAGCCTCTTTGTGTATGTAGGATCTTTCAGGTATTTTTTCCAAAATAGTCCGGTTTCGTCTGCATTAAAGATCTGTTCCAGACGATATCCGCCTTTCTCGATCATTTCGTCAAATTCATCCACAAATCTTTCTGATGCTTCTATGTCCACGCTTGCTGCCACACCACTGATACTTCGATTATGAAGGTTGAATCTCCGACGAAAACGTTGAAACCATCCATGACTTGCCGTAAATGTTTCCGTTGACTCTTCATTTTTGCGCGCTTTCAACGTTTCAAAGATACTGCGTGCCTTTGCTTGAATTCTTAAAAGGCTCATTGGCATTCTTTTTTGTATCTGGTTGTCAAACCATATCACCAGTATTTTTTCCATTTCGTGAATGAAGCCTTTCTGTTGCCTAGTTATTATGGCTTTATATCCTTTTGATGATTTCACTGTTTCTTTCACTCGATCTTTATCCTTCAAGATCGTTGATACAGTTGAATGCGCCAGCTCCAAGTCACGTGCTATCGCTTTAACTTTCTTACCAGCTTCATATTCATTTATTATCTTCATTTTTGTCTCAAGATCGATAGCCTTCCTTTGTTTCTTGGCGCATTTTCCGGGTGAAGCCATGCTCTTCCTTTTCGCTGACATCTTGTACTTTGGAGTGCACAATAAAGTAAAAATACATAGACGAAAAACGCTAGTTCTGACTGCGGGAACGAGATGAATCTGAGAGAGTTGATGCGAGTTCTCGTACATCGCCATAATACCAACTCGTCAGAGAGCTGGTCATAACTCCGAGGGGTCACTAAACGAGTAGGTCACTAAGTGAGGACTAGCTGTATTTAAAAATAGGAGGCTAATGAAGACTCTCTATTTTGAAATGAGGTCAGAGTTCTTATTTTGAAATAGAAAGTCTTTATGGGTATGTCCACACTGAAAAGTCCCCCCCCCGCCCAAAATGAGGAGGCTTATTTAAAAAAAAAAAAAATTACTTCTCCGTGCAGGCATTTTGTTATTTTGAAATAACCTACTTGGAACTAACTAAATCTGCTTTTATTTCCAAAGAGCAATTATTTTGAAATAGTAATTTGGAAAAAAAAAAAAAAACATTCCAAGCTGTGAAATTGTTTTTTTTTTTCCTGAAACAATAGCCTTATGCTTTTCTCTGACTTCCCCTGTTTCAAAATAGAGAGTCTAGTGAAGATGCTCTGTTTTGAAATAAAAATTCCTATTTATTTCAAAATAGTCTTTACTAGACTTCTGTTCTGAAATAAAAAAAATTGAAATAATGCTATCTTGAAATAATAATTTTGAAATAAAATTGAAATAGTTATTTTAAAATAACTATTTCATAATATCTTTGGCAGTGTAGACACGGGGTATGTCCACACGTTTTTTTTTTTATTTCTAAATACTACTTGTTATTTCAAAAATAAAAAGATTAGGTCCCCACAATGTTTTCTTATTTCGGAATGAGGGGCTCCGTCATTTCAAAATAAGAACCATCATTTTGAAACAGCTTAAACCCCATTCATTTCGAAATGGCTGTTTATTTCAAAATGACTTATTTTGAAATAAAACTTTGTGTCTAAACATAGCCACAGACTGCTAAACTTTCTATTTCAAAATAGGGAAAGGCAATGTAATATATAGGGCTATTAGTTTGAAAAAAAAAAGCCAATTCCACAGCTTTGAACATCTTTTTTTTTTAAAATAGATATTTAGAAAGAATCAATATTTTGAAATAAATCCAGGTTTTATTATTTTGAAATAATGAAGTGCTTATTTTGAAATACCAAAACACCTGCATGGACAGGCTTTTTTTTTTTAACTAAGTCTCCTTATTTCAGGAAAAACAAAAACAAACAAACAAAAATTCACAGTGTAGACATACCCTATAGCAGTTATGCAAACTATGCACGATAGCTTGCATGACTCCCATCCACTTCCTAACTCCCCTTGAGCATGTCATCTTCACTGCACTACACAACTTGAAGGCGGTGGTTTTATTAAACTGACTTCCATATTGATTTAGTGTATCTTATCTGACCACTAAGTTGATCCAGAAAGATCGATCTAATGTTGGTGAATTTTCTGCTGTCAGTGCAGATGTGGCCTTAGACTAACAGTATAAGCTCTTCCTCTTCCAGAAAGTAAGTGTTGCTTTCATGTTGACTGTGTTGTGTCCTTTCACATCACCAAATAAGTTTATCCTACAAGACTACAGAGTGGCTTAACAGAGAACTCTGCACTGAGCTAAAGCATAAAAAGGAAGTTTACAGGAAGTGGAAGCTTGGACAGATGACTAAGGAGGCATATAAAGATATTGCTCAGGACTGCAGGGATAAAATCAGAAAGGCCAAAGGACAAATGGAGTTGCGGCTAGCAAGGGATGTGAAGGATAACAGGAAGGGGTTCTACAAGTATATCAATAACAAGAAGAGGATCAGGGCTGGTGTAGGTACCATACTGAATAGCGCAGGTATCCTCGTGATGAAGGATGAGGAAAAGGCTGAAGTGCTCAATACTTTTTTTACTTCAGTTTTCACAGGGAGGGCCACCTTCCAGCCCACTACACTGGGTATGGCAGATTGGAGAGAAGAAAAGAGGTCCTTGGTGACAGAAGGTCAGGTTAGGGACTACCTAAAGAAGCTGGATGTGTACAAAAATATGGGGCCAGACAACATGCATCCGAGGTTGCTTAGGGAGTTCACTGATGAGGTAGCAGTACCGCTGGCCATTATCTTTCAAAACTCATGGTGAACAGGGGAGGTGCCGGAAGACTAGAAATAGGTAGTTCTCATGCTCTGCAGTCTCAAGGTTGATAGCTGTAGAGCAGCAAGAATGATAGAAACAATTGAACATATAAGCCTGTTACCATAAGTGTGTAGACTTTGGCCTCCTGAAGTGAAATTATGTAAAGTTCTTACTGAGACAGAATATGAGCACCAACAGTGACAGTGCTATGCAGAGAATCTAATCACCAATGCTGTCAAAAAGGCAAGCAGAGGTAGAGAATGACAAGTAATGATATTATACTGAAGATTCATAAACAAAGAGAGTGTTAGAGTGTTGCATTCCTCCTTTTTTCAGTTCCATTAAAAAGAACAAAATGCAGATTTGTCATATTGAGCAGACATCAATTCACAAATTCTCAGTGTAAATATAATTTGTCTACACATGAAAACTTGTTTAGCTCATTTGGCTGTTTGCAAGCAGTGTTTAAACCTAATTCAAAAGAACCTTTTAACATTGACTCACTTGCTTGATGACCCATGAATGATGATAGCTGTAGATGTAAGCAAGTACAAAGGACAAACATACTTATTAGCAGCTCACTATATTCCATAATTCCTAGAGCCAGCACACTTGCCATGTACAGACTGCAAGTGGTGATGAACAAATACAAATGCCAGTACACTATTAAACCCCTTATCTGAAAATAGAGCTCAATTTCCTTGTGGAGAGTTCAAGTTATTTAGAAATGAGTACAGTTTTCAGCATGTGATCTCAAATCTATAAACTCCATAGGGAAACAGAACAATAGGGAGCACATTCTGACTGCCAAAAAATATACTGCAGAACAAGGATCCATGTCAGAATGGTACAGATTCATATCTGAGAACAAAACTGGACTCTTTCCATCTACCATAATTTTAAGCAAATAAAAGGAAGGGCTATATAAATGATCAATTCTGAGTTTACAAATTTTCCCCTGAGAACACTGCACTTTTTATGCTTTTGCTTTCAAACATATGTGAATTGAGAGAAGGATGAAATTTCACATTATCTTCCAAAGAAGAATTGTGTATCTTCATGTATATGGATATGAATTTTTTAAAATAAATACTCATGAGTTTGGTTTCAGTGAATATTGAAATAGAACATGTAAAAGTGATTTGCTTTTTCCCCCCAATCATCAAAGTAATGATTTTTTTTTATTTGCCATGGGGTTAGAATTTTTTTCCATCAATCAACTTTTATTGTGATCAAATCTTTCTAATAAAAAAAATCTTTCTCCATCTCCTGCTCTAATAAAAGACAGCAATACTAAAATGCTGAATACTTGATTCTAACATTGAAACTGTTCTTTCAAAACAATGTTAACCATGGATGAAAAAAAATGGATGCCCTGGCAACATGAAGGCTGAAATTTTATGGACATAATTAAATTATATTATGTTAAATTATTTTAGACTAGTAAAATTCATGTTTCCAATTTACCATTAAAAATGTTATCTAGTTTCTCAACAGTTTTAGAAATTGCTGCCAATAGTCTTGAATCTTTGTAAAGAGAACAGTTGTAGTGAAGTGCACACAGAGCCATCCTAGGGGTGGTGGTGAGCGGGGCGATCATCCCTGGCTGCGCAGTTCTCAGAACCCTGTGCTGTCCTGCCACAAGCAGGGCAGTATGGGGCCTGCACCACTGACCTGCATGGCCACACTGTCTCCTCCTCCGCTACCTTTTATGCTGAGCTGAAGGAATCGGGGTAGACACAAAACCAGCCCCTTCTTTCAGCTGGTCTACCTCCCCGCACCCCCCAGGATGGGGAACAAACATCCCAGGGGTGGAGCAGGCCAGCTCAGAGGCCTGGCTTCATTCTCTCACCCCTCCCTTGGGTTGGCTGTTCCTCCACAGGGGCAGGGAGGGCAGGTGCAGAGGCTGGGAAGAAAAGCAGAACCCAGCCCCTGTACCGGGCCACTATGCACCCAGGGATAAAATGGCTGGCTCAGGGATGGGACAGACGTGTGGGGCCGTCCTTTGGGCTGGCTCACCCCCACCTCCCCCAGTGTGTAGGGGCCCCCACAGGCCGATCGGCCCTGGCCCCATACCCCCTTAAGGATGCCCTGAGTGCACAGTGAACATGACACGGACATTTAAGTTTTGTAACTAGTATTCACACTTTTTTCACTACATGCTTATTATTACTACTCCTAATAATAATTTTAAAAAAAATTCCTTGTGGTCTGTCTGAATCGAGAATATAAAGGATTTTTTTTATTATTAGGAGTAGTAATATTATCAGAGTGCCTAGCATTCCTAGTCAAGAGAACTCCACTGAACTCCACTGTAATAAGACTATACAGGAAAAAGAGCTTACAATCTAAATATAGGAGGGGAGAAAGTGGAGTCACACAAGGGAATAGAAGGAAACAAAGAGACAAAATTAGCCTGATAGTTAATGGTATCACACTGACCTCTCACCATCCCTTTGAATTTACACTCAATTTCCTGTTCCATCAATTTAATTTCAAATCATTATCATCTCCTAACATTATTTCAGCTCTTTACTGATTACTCTGATACAGAGAAAGACATATAAATCCCGATGCCCTACTATGGGCAGCAGGTATTACTTGGCTTTTAACAAGAAATATCTAAACACCCAAACATGGCTACACCTTTGGAGCTAAATGCCCAAATGTTTGAATTATTTACCCTTCCTGCACTATTTACCCCTACCCTTATGTACTGGACAAGGCATGGAACACCATCTTCCTGCTTGTTCTATCTTCAGGATGAACAACAAACAAACAAAAACAAACAAACCCCAAATTATTCTTCGCTGGCTGTTGAGAGAAAATTATTGCAAAGAGATTAATCTTACATCTCACTTGGAAAGTTGTGAGATCTGTGATCATTCTTATGATTGGTGAAAGCGTCACGGGCCAGGCACGAAGAATCTCATTCCCTGTCACATTGGAAAATTGTTTCCCCTGAGGATTGCATATGCTACCAGTAGAAACTTTAGTCCAGAGCTAGGATACAATGAATAGCCTTCTTTTTAAGGAAAGTGCATTAGCTTTCCATTAACACTCTTAAAAAAAACAAAAACAAACAAAAAAAAAAAACAAAAAAGAAAATAAAACAAAAAACAGCACAAGCATCAGTCTCTCATGCTTCCTTAACAAAGCAGCTAACACAAAACCAAACAAAGATTGTAATAGCAACCAGGGTCTTCTCAGGAACAGAATGCCTTTTAGCTGCTCTCAGAAGATCTCTATGTGAAGCCACACTCTAACATTACTTAGACACATGTGCAGGCTACAATCCTACAAAGGTAATCCACATATTGTTTCCTGAAGCTCATATGGCTGAAGTATACATTCCAAAACTCATTCATTTCTTACTGAACCGTAGAATAGTGCAAACCAATACATCACACACACACACACATATTGTTTGTGCATAATAATGCATCTTATACTATGGGGTATTAAAATGGAAGAGAGGAGACAGATATTTTCCCCCCATTTCAACCACCTTTTTCTGTCTTCTCTCCTTCCTTTTGTTTTTGTTTATATTTTAAAAGCATTTACAGATTATCCCTGCACAAAGCTGAAGTCTTGTGATTACTTCAGATCTAGTCATTAACTGCCAGCAGGAATGGACCAATGCAGGGGCTGTGGGGGCTGAAGCCCCAGGCCCTGGCCTAAAGGAGGGTCTTGGGCTCCAGCCCCTAAGGCCCCTGCCTGATCTGCCGCCTCCCAGCCAGCCAGCTCAGCACTGATGGAGCTTCCGGTGCTGCTGCCAGGGCCCCTGGATGGCATAGAGGGGTTCCTGCCCTGCCCCTGAGACAGCTGCCCCAGGAGCAGGATGGGCAGTGCCCATTTGCTCTATGCTGCCCCACAGTGCAGTGCGTGCCGCCTTCCAAGGACTGGGTCCAGGGGGGGCTTCACTGGAGGCCACACCGTGTGCCATTTGGAGCTGCCCTGGCTGCGGCAGGAGGGCTGCGGAGAATCATATCTGGCCCCCAAGTCCTCCTCAGTGTTGGCTCACTTGCAGGCTACGAGGTGGGGTGCCAGGTCCCCAGGTGGAGGAAAATACATGATGGTGGGGAGCTGGGGCTCTTGGTTGGGGGGGGCAACAATTGTGGGCAGCCTGGGGCCCTAAGGGCACTTAACGTAGCCCTGATTGCCTGAAGTTGATATAGCTGCTCTGGAGAAAACACCAAACATTGAGAAGGAAAACTTCAATTTACACCAGTGGAAGTTACCTAATTTGAAATGGAGTAACAACTGGTGTGCTAATATAAGAATGCATGCACTTGGAACAGGGAACATGAATATTTCAAAATGAAAAATATATATATATATAACTTTAGTTCAACTTCTGTTCTAATGTCTCTTCTCCTTTATGTCGTAATGCTGTCATTTGCTAATCAGAGATCAGCATTCTTGTTTTACCATTCTTGTTTCAGACCCAGTTTATCATTCCTCTGAATGGACTAATACAACCAACAGTCATCCATTAGTATATGTAGATCAAATCACCCTAGGAAGCATATTACATCTATTCTTCAGTACCTCTCTTAAGGGAAGCACTTCCATTAAATGTGTATTTTTAAAAAGTTGTCTCAGTTGTCAGACATTAACTGATGATATTCTGCTGTTTAAAAAAAAAAAAAAGACCTGTCTTTTTTGGACCACTTAATATACTTCTACCTAGACTACGTAGACCTCCACCCTATCACTAATGCATGAGAAACACAATTTGCTTCTGAGTCAAGGCAGCTTGAATCTGCTGAATTTTAATGCACCTCGGATTCTGTTTGAAAAGCGATGCCCTATTCAAGAGACACACCACAGGTAGTAGCATCCCAAAGCCTGTTTTTGCTGGAAATGTACTGAAGAGGCAATGCTTCATATTCCAGTATCTGTAGATTCCTTGCTTCTTGATTTGACACTTCCTTTGAAGCTTGACAGCTCAAAAATAGTGTAGAAGTATCATTGACTTTGGCTCAGTGGGAAAAGAGATACTGTTCATGCAATAAATAAATCTGTTAGTCTTTAAGGCTGTGTTCACACACACAGGGTTATTTCGAAACAAGTTGTGTCGAAACAACTTGTTTCAAAACAACACCTTATTTCGAAATATCTTAT
>ML681993.1:23104980-23186790 GCA_007922195.1 Podocnemis expansa
AAACAAAAGTGCTGTGTGAACACAGCCTAAGTGCCACAAGACTCCTTGCTTTTCTTGCTCCATAGTAGAGATTGTACGTCACACAGTGTATTCCCCTTCCAAAACAAGCAGGGCCAAAAAGATGTGAGGCCAGATCCTTTCTGATGTAAATGGTTTTAGTTCTATTTAAGACAGAGCAATGTTACTTTACACCAGATGAAGAACTGGCCCATCAGGTGGTGACAGACTGTTCCCCAGATACAGCTGGAGTGCCCCTGTGACCGCCCAATTCCCACCCCTGAACCCTGATTTGCCCTGCTTTGCCCAAGTGACAAACTCCTGATTCAGTCCACTCTGGCCTGTGGCATACAATTGGTCCCAAGCAGTGGGTGTGTGTCCTAATGGTCCCCAAGTGAGAAACCCAGTCCCAGTTACCGCACCAGGAGCCACTGCCTACAGAGATTGGGACCCACTTCCAATCACCATAAACTAAAGTCCATCCACTTAAATAAATGGATTGTGTCCTTCCTTCTTCACTCAGACCCTTTAAAAATCACACATCTTTAGATAAAACAATTGCAAGGTTATTGATCAGATTATAAATCTAAGTGAGAATATGACCAATCATGACAGAATCACAATATAAATGAGTCAGGAGAGACAACAAGGAAATAAAAGGTAAAATACATATACTAATCTAATACCTCTACCTAAATTGACCTCATAGTCCAAGTTTATACTCAAGGTGTTCAGCTGCCAGATGTTTGTACAGCCAGTCTCTGCCTCAGACCAGGCAGGGTCCAGATCTTGGATTTTTTCAAGATGGATACTCCCAGGCAAAAAGCCCCAATTCCTTCCCAGTGTCTCCCTTTGTTTCCCTTCCCCCTCACTCTTCCCCTTCTGAGCAGAGTGATCCCTTGGTCTCTTTCAAGATACCTCCATTAGCATATCTTTGTTGTCTCATCCAGGTACTTCCTTGCTCACTGCTGTTGGGAGAAAGTTCTGTCTGTCTCCCACCTCCCTGAGCCATGAAAAACATGACATATCTGTGCACACGCATGAGACCGCAAGAGACATGATAGCACAGTAACCACACAGAATAGATTATAAGGATCCATAAAGAAACCTTGCATGGTGTAATTGGCAACAAATCATACAATCACAATGTACAGGAGTAAGCAGGAGAAGTATATAAATCATAATTCAGGATGCACAGATGTGCATCCCATGACACAGGTTTTTTAAATGACGATGTAAAGAGCATGCTTTTTCCTTGGATTGATAAACTTTCTAGACTTGAAAACGATGCTAGGTAGTCTACATGCAAATAAAATCAGGTTCCTACCCTTAAGATCTTACAAACTAAATACATACTGATTAAGAAACATGGGAGATGTTACCAACTTTGCCCATCAACTCAGGGTATGCTCATTTATGAGGGTTACTTCCTTGCAATTCTATTAGTTTACTGCATATGTCACTTGTGTTTCTATGTGGAGCTTACTACTCCCTTCTGCAAATCCCTCCCAATTGAGCCACCCTTGCAGGACCTAAATTCCGAACACTGGGTTTCTAAGTGCGATTGAGCGGACCAGGTCTATCAGCACCCTCAGCTGACCCCTTATATGTCCCTGAACTCAGCAGGCCGAGTAACACAGCACTTGGCTGCTGCTACTCTTATGTGCCCCTGTACCACACCGGACTAGATTGGAGTATGCATCTTAGTAGGCTGGGTTAAAACAGCACTTTCAGCTGCCACCCTTATATGTCACAGGTTCAGCATGCTGGTAACCCCTTAATGAGCAAACCTTACAAGGAATTGGGCATCACAGGGATCTTTGGCTAGGTAAAAGGAGCATTGCTGCAGAGCAATATAGGGAAGCCAAGAACATAGAGGAAGTCTGGCAACCACCTTGATTAGGAAAGTTACTTTATTGCCAGGTACATAAAACTTATGAATAATTATAAAAAGGAAAGAAAATGGCCAGTTACAATATTAATAACCATACAAAAAGAGGAAAATGATCAAACAGTTACAATCTTACTCACCTTCAATTATAGAACTGGGGAAAGCAAGCCCAAGTGGATTACAAAAGATCAGGTTCAGAGAGCTATAGTTGGACTAAGAGGAAAAAAAGAAAAGAGAGAAGCAAGGGTGGGAGGGGAGTTGTTTCACCACTCAGTGCAGCTCAAAGGTACCCAGGAACCAGGCTGTTCAGCTAGTATCTGGAGCGCTGGAGACAGGAAGAACCTCCACCATGATCAGCAACAAGAAGGTGAAGTCCCAGTGGACCTGATGCAGCCTGTAGGTCCAGGCAACAGATCAGGCATCAGAACAGATTCAGAACTAACTAACTCTCATGTTGAACTTGGGTAGGGATTTGTGTAGGGAAGAAACAATGGTTCAAGACAGAACACTGGGGTTGTTTGGGGGTAACTAATGACTTAAGAGAGTATACCAGAAGTGTTTTGTTTAGGTGGACAATAGGAGCTGATCATTCCTGGTAATGGGTGGAATTCCTCTGAAGGAGCTTACAATGCAAGCAGGCAGATTCAGTATGTTGGACATCAATTGAAGATCTATTGACTAGAATTGGTCTGATAAGTGCTGACCTGGATGTGTGCAGATGTGAGTTCATGTGTTTCAGGAGCAGGGATCCCCCATTATGCAGTGCCTCTCTGCTTTTGCCAGTCCCAGAGTTCAGTGTGACTCCTGCCTTGGAGCTTGACTCTCCATTCAGCATGCTAATTCTGGTTCCATCCTCAATGCAAATGAAGTTTCTGCTGTCCATTAAGTGTGCTCATGACTCATATCTTCCATGTAGATGAGGCTAGAGGAGTTGCTCTAATTCCAACACCCTTGTTCAAAAGGGGTTTTAGGTGTGTCTCCCACTGCCTTTCATTGTTTCTGGTTTGTGTTTCAAGCAGAGGTAGAAGGTGACTGGGGGTATGGGGGAGTCTCAGTGGCTGGATACTATGCCCTGATTCTCCAAGAATACAGAGCTACCAAGTAACAGAGATTATGCTCCATAACAATTTATAATCTAGTTCTCTACCTAGGGTTTTGTGTGTGTGTGTGTGTGTGTGTGTGTGTGTGTGTGTGTGCGCGCGCGCGCGCATGCTCATCACTGTAATATTTAAGCACTAAATTTATTTTAAGCTGGAATGACATGAATTTGTTAACTAATAAGTAATATCAACAGTCCAAATATCTGTGGATCGTTTGTCAAATCCTAGAGTATGAACAGTTTGGGACATAATATCCTTCAGATTTGAAGTTTGTAGTGAATAATTGCTGTTATTTGGTGAACAGGAAAGAAACAGCAAGACATGATATGAGATAAAGGTTTGGATACTCAAAAATGCCACAGGAAAACCTTAAGTCAATTTAAGTTAATGCATCATTCAGTCTATGTGTTTCCCTTCAATAGGCTGCACCACCAGTCAACCTCTGCTGAACAAAGACTTTTTCTATATATTTACTTCCATGGTCACACAAGCCTCTCTTCCACAGCATAGTCCAATGGCAAAAAAAGCCAAATATTTCTGTATACATTTCAAAACTTTTTACTAAGTGTCACAGGGTGGGTCTGAGTGCTAAACTGCCTGTCTTCCTTCTTAATCTCTTAACAACCCTTTAATCGTGTGTCTATTTACTCTTCGCTTATATAGAATAAAATAACATATTGGGGGAAAGAACTGCATATAACCTTCTCTCCTCAGCCTAGTATTGCAATTTGAGCACCATCTATATTTCCTATTCCTCCCACTTACATCTTCTCCCAATCACTTCATCAGGTCAGCATTTGCTAGGCAACTCAGTAATTCCCAATAGAGGATGAACAAGGTGTTCTATGGCACTTTAAGGCAATGTTTATATCTAAAACCTTAATTCAGATTTACTTAGTTCAAACTAAGCATGTTTTTTAGTTTGAACTAACCATTTGTTTGAACTTAATTAGTGTGAACTAGTATGTCTCCATCGGGCTAGTTTGAAATACACTCTGAAATAAGTTTGAACTAAGTAGTTCAAACTAACCTTTGATTATACAGGGTTCAACTTAGTCCGGACTAATAAATAAACTTCAAAAATAGATTAGAACATGAAACTACAAAACTGGAATTCATATGCAAGGTAGGTACCTTGACACTGGATTTGAAATGTGCACACCTATTTTAGATCCCTCAGTCCTATCAAACTGGATTGTGTTTGATAATCCAGACATATAATCAATATATTCAAATACTAGCAGAAATGCCTGTCATCACCTGGGAAAAATATAGTAAAAGGTGTGATACACGAACTACATCAAATATGCTAACACAGCATATTTTGTTGGAATACTTTTCTCTTATATAGTACTTAAAAAAATAATATACCTAATGCTGTACTTACAAAATGCATTTACATTTAAATTGTTGCCTGATAATAAACAATATTTTTTGTTTTTCTTCCTTGAGCAAGAACATATAAACTTTTCCCCATTCCAAATCTTGATGCAGCAATGTATAATAAACCATGACTGAAGCAGCCAAACCTCAAATCTACTCCATCAACTTTGAATGTTTGTCCTTGTGATTTGTTGATAGACAGGGCAAATGCTAGGTGGAGTGGGGACTGCAATCTTTTGAACTGGAATGGCATATCTGTAGGTATCATTGGTATTCTTGGTATTAGTATATGACATGCTTTATAGAAAAGTCCAGCAAATGCCTATGATCAGGCACTACTAAAAGCTAATGCTCAGTGGTCCAAATTGGCACTCTGGGGGACTGATATTGACATCTAACAAATCTAGTTATTTAAGTTAGGAAATCTTTAGTATTCATTCAAAATTTTGTGTTTCTAGCTTTAACCATTTTGAAGATGTTTCAAGACAAAGAAAGAAACAAACTTTAAAAAATATTTATAAGATAATGTGCATGTTGTATTATATGTATTGTTTATGATTTTATGAAATGGTAAGATTTCCAAAACATTTGAATATTTACAAAAGTGAAATTAATATATCTGTACGTGTTTTTAAAACATAGGACATGTACATTGCATGGAAATATGATACTTTTAGAAACATACATATTACTGAACAGATAATCATTCCAACAGTATTTGGTCTATGTTCAGTTCACATGACATGTACCATTTTTATAATACTAAAGGATAATAGCAATACTAACAAATCCAGCAAGAGTCCTGTGGCCCTTTAAAGACTAACAGATTTCTTGTTTACTAACAAATCCATATGCTATACAAATTATCAAATCATCTTGAGGTGTAAGGCCTTCTATCACTATTTATCAAGCTAGTCAAACCCTCATCAGGCCTCTGATCTCTGCTTTTGAGTGGGGATGCTGTTCAGGCAAAAGGAAACTCAGCCCCATACTACCATAGCACAGAGCTGGGAGAAATCCTATTGGAATTCGAAGAGGATCTTTTAGCTACCCGTCCTAAAACCTCAGCAGCAAGCGCTAGTGTATTCACTTAAAGAATAGAGGGAGAGTCGCTCCTCACCAACAATAAATTAGTGTGGTGTAAGAAGTGTAAACTGATGTAATGGGGGAAATAGGTTGGGGAACTAGATTAGAACTTATTTTGTTCTTGGGCTGGTCCAGAATTAAATGCTCTATTAAAGACAGCTTAAAATTGTTCAGAGTATATCCAGCAGAAGACCAGAGTCTTCAAGAAGAAGGGTGTATCTGACAAACAGTAAAACTAACAAGAATGGAGTCTGGCTTAGGATACTCATATATTTAAGCCTGATTGGGAAATGTAGTTCTCATGGACTGTTGGCTAAATACCATGCCCTTTCTTATGGGAAACTACAGATTTACTTGGAAAAGATTGTTCTAAAATACACATGGGCTATGTCCACATGTACATGCTTAAACAGATTTAACTTAAACTGATTTAAGCTAATTCAAAATAAAAAATCATTAAATTGATTCAACTTGAATCAATTTAAGCAAAAACACCAAATTGAAATAGCAGGTCCTGACACAGGACCTGCTATTTCAATTCAGGAGAGGGGCATCCTGGGAGGTGTGGCAACATGGCCCTGCTAGGGGGTCATGTTGCCACCCAATCCACCCAATCCATGGCCACTGGCTGTCCGGGACCAGTAGCAGAGGAAAAAAAGCCCCCATGGAAGAGATGGGTGGCGCCTGCATCTCCGCCCCTGGCCAGGTGGTGGGGGCAGAGATCTTAGGGAGCCCTGCTACCCTTGCTGCTGTCCGGGCAGTAGGGGCTTAGATTGTAGGGCACCCCGAATCCTCTGCCTCTGGCTGAACAGAGGGGCTGAGATCATGGGGTGCCCTACTACCCCCGCTGCTGGCCTGGCGGCAGGGAAAGAGATCTCAGGGTGCCCCAAATCCCCCGCCATCTTGGACACTTAAGACTCTTGGCTTGTTTAGTCTAACCAAAAGAAGGTTTAGGGGTGATATGATTGCACCAAAAAAATACATCAGAGGGGTAAATACCAGGGACAGTGAGGAATTATTTTAGTTCAGTGACAATGTGTACACAAGAACGCATAGAAAAAAAAAAACCAAAAAAAAAAACTGTCCATCAGGAAATTTAGCTTTGAAATTAGACACAGGTAGGTATGCCAGTGGCCTAAGAAGGGAGGGTAGATAGGGTGGCCTTTAATTATTGCAAGCAATGTTTTCTTGGGTGGCTGGCTGGTGAAACTTGCCCATGTGCTCAGAGTTTAACTGATTGCCAGATTGGAGTTAGGAAGGAATCCCCCCCCCCCAGGCTGATTGACCAGGGCTTGGGGGGGGGGTCTTCTTCCTCTGTAATATTGGCTTACCTGCTCGTGAATTCTCTGTATCTTAAAGTCCTTAGACTGTGATTTGAAAACATTAATACCTCAGTCAGTGGTTAGAGGTTTATTGCTGGAGAGGATGGGTGAGGTTTTGTCGACTGCATTGTTCAGGAGGTCTGACTAGATGATTATATTGGTGCCTTCTGACCTTAGAGTCTATGGCTATGTATAAAATAGAAAATTAGCACAAATTAAGGTGGATTAATCCAGGCTAATTTGATCCCTGTCTACACCAGGCTTTGCCTAGTTTGAACTAAACAAGCTTAGTTTGAACTAGTTAGTTTGAATGGTTAGTCTGAATTAACCGCTTAGTTCAAACTTAGTTTGAATTTTATTTCAAACTAGCCATGATGTAGCCATGCTAGTTTGAACTAAATAAGTCAGAACTAAGCAATTCAAAATAACCACATTTTTTTTTTAGTTCAAACTAAATAGTTAATTTGAATTAACTGTTTAGTTTGAATTAAAAAAAACATGGTTAGTTAGAATTAAAAAGTTCTGGTTAGTTCAAACTAATCCTTGGTTAGTTCGAACTAACGCTGTACTACTTAGTTTGGACAAAATGATTCTAAACTAAGCAGTTAGTTGTAGACACAGCGTAGGAGTCTTTGGCATATTGAGACCTGCATATTCTATACATAATCTACGTCTCAGTAACCAGCAAATTATTCATAACTCCCACTGATCTCAGTATAGGGTTACAGATGCCTCAAACCACAATCCAACTAACCAATGAAGTATAAGTTGGATCAAATCAATAGTGGTGTACCAGCTTTTAAATTTTATTATCCTATGTCATGCAGTTATTTTAATTACTTTATTTTTTGTACTAATAGCATATGACTAAGTTTGGGATTTATTAAATCAATAATAAGCACTTCTTTTTTTTTATAAAAAAATAATATAGTCTCCTTACTTACAACATCTTTTAGTTTGTAATTTCCTATAGGGATCATGTACATATGTACTCCCAGCATCATTCATCTTACAGATGCTTCCTAGCTGAATGCATGTCACATGGTGGCTCTCTGCACAGATCCTCAAAATAGTGTTACACTAGCTCCAGAAGTTGTCACCACTAGAAATGGTCAGGTTCTGATTTACTTCACTTTTATTTAGAATTCTAACTCTTGAAATGAATTGGAAAATTTGGAACACAATCCTCAAACTCTAAGCTAGTTTACTCAGAAATTCTAAGGCAAGAGGGACTGTACTGATACCCACAAGGTAGAAACCAAGTAGTATACATATATTTTAAAATGTGACTACCTACTGAAAACTCACAACTCTCATATCAGGCCACTGGCAAGTTTCCAAAGGCATAGCCATTTTAGTCTAGTCCAGCAAAAAACCAGGGAGTTGTGTGGCACTTTAAGACTAACAGATTTATTTTTCGTATGAGCTTTCATGGGAGAAAATTCCACTTCCTCAGATGCTTCAAAGATGGGCGAACTTACAGAATGGAATGAAAATAAATGCAAGGGGGTGTAAAACATAGGATCAGGTCATAAAGTAACAGCAAATCAGAGCAGTTGTTAGGTTCAAACCATGGGAAGCCTGAAGTCAAATTACCTATTGTAATGGGAAAAGAACCCATAGTCTCGATTAAGTCCTGCTTTCACAGAGTTTAGCTTGCATATTAATACGAGTTCAGCTGTTTCTCTTTGATGTCTTGATGTCCCAGCCACATCCCTGACGAATCATTTATCATTAACAAACGAGTGATTAGACAGATGGAAGTGCTCAGCGACTGGCTTCTTTGTTCTGCGATTTCTGATATCAGCTCTGTGTTCATTAATCCTTTTGTGCAGCGATCGTCCTGTTTGTCCAATATATAAGGTGTAGGGGCATTTCTTGCACATGATGGCATAGACCACAGTAGTGGATGAGCAAGTAAATGAGCCTTTGATGGAGTAGCCGTGGCACACTGGTTGGAAACCATTGCTCTAGAACCTAGTGATTAGGAACCCTTATTGAGCAAAAGACAGCAAATGATTTCAGTGGAAAATGCAGAAAGAATCCTTACTCCTTTTTCTCCCTCCATGACCCTGTTATAGCTGTGTTCACACAGCACTTTTGTTTTGAAACAACCTCGTTGTTTCAAAACAAACAAACAAACAAAAAAAAACGTTCATACGACGCACTGTTGTTTTGAAACAATGGGAACCCATTGTTTCGAAACAAGGGCGTTGTTTCGAAACAAGTTAAACCCCATTTGGGGGCGAAACAACCTTGTTTCAAAATGCTTGTTTTGAAACAACTCGTGTGAACATGTTGTTTTGGAACAAGACGTTCCGAAACAACATTTAAAGGGCTGCCCCCTCAGCACCCTGGCCAGGGTGCTGAGGGGTGTCCCCTGGCCAGCGCCTGCAGAGCTGGGCTGCGGGCACTGGTGGGGTTCAGCGCAGCCCAGCGTTGCTCCCCGCCAGCTTAAAAACCCAGCGGGGACAAACACTGGGCTGCACTGAACCTTGCCGGTGCCCGCAGCCCGGCTCTGCAGGCACCGGCGGGGTTCAGAGCTGTGCAGCGCTGAACCCTGCCGGTGCCTGCAGCCCCCCTTTGCAGGCACTGGCGGGGAACAGTGCTGGGCAGCGCTGCAGCCCGCCGGTGCCTGCAGCCCCCTAAGGAGGTGAAATAGCAGGTTCACAGTGTGAACCTGCTATTTCGTTTCCCGCTTTTTTTCTTATTTCAAAATAACATTTTGTTAATTCGAAATATGTTATTTCGAAATAAGGCGTTATTTTGAAACAAGCTGTTTCAACACAACTTGTTTCGAAATAACCGTGTGTGTGAATACAGCCATAGTCTTCCCCTTCTCATGGACTCATGAGGCAATGCCCAAATTATGCTGGGCAGGTAGTATTAGAGGTAGCCACAACTCAGCAGTCTGGAGAGTTTAATGGAGTTCAAGAACATAAACAGTAAGATAGAAAGAGTTGTAGAAGCAGAACTTGTTAAGTTCCTTTACCCAGTTCACATTCACTGTAAGCCAGGACACTATTAGCAAGTAAAAAGAATTAGTTTTTGAAAATAAGACCAGTGAAGATACTGTCAATCCTTGTTGAGTTCTTCTTTCACTCTTTCTTCCTTTCTAACCTGGCTATCTGTTTTTCTCTCCTTTCCTCCTGCTTACAGTCCACTCTTTCCTGTTTACTTCTGGACCCGGCTCACTGCTAGTTGCAACAATTTCAGGAATAGCAGACATATCTTCTCTGGCTATGTCCACACATACATCATTATTTCAAAATAACCCATTTCAAAAAGAGGTTTTTTTGAGATAAAGACCTTATTTCAAAATAAGTTAATTTGAATTAAGGGAAAGCCTGCTTTCAAAATAGCCGTTGTTTTGAAATGCTTATTTACAAGGCCGTTTGGACATTTTGTTTCAAAACAATTGTTTTGAAATAATGGTGTTGTTTTGAAACAACCGTTTTGAAACAACTGCTATTTCTATTAGATGCGAGGTTTAACAGTTTTGAAATAATGGCCGTTATTTCAAAACAATGGGTCCCATTGTTTTGAAATAATGGTGCATCGTGTGGACATGACACTTCTTATTTTGAAACAAACTCAGTTGTTTCGAAATAAGAAGCCTGTGTGGACATACCCTCTGAGCAGCTGTACTTTCTGGACCTCATCCAGTCCAGACTTCAGTGTCGTCAAGCACCTTGTGCTGTACATAGCACAACTTTCTGTCATAACCTACTTTGTCCCCATGCTCATGTGCTGGCTCCTGCAAACCACTGCTTAGTCAAGGCAGCTAAGAAAAATCCTTTTTATTCCGTGTGTGTGTGTGTGTGTGTTGGGGAATGTAGGCTATGCCATCAAAGCACATCCTATTGTGCCATGTCAGTTAAAGCAATATTAAATAAAATTGATAAATGCCTATGGAATTTACAACTAATCCCACCCGCTCCAAATTCTTCTGATATTTCTCCCATAGTTCCAGAACTACAGCTACCTTAGCAGTATTGTGTCCAAAAAAAAGTCAGCATACTCATTTTGCCTTTGAAACCTCAGGTTTTGTATATTTACTAGTATATTTTCCTAATAAAATAAAATAATATAAATCTGGGGTGAAATGTTTCTCTGAAATGCTGGGATTTAGAACAAAAGTACTTGATTTATTTGTCTTTAAATTGTGATCTCCTGGGAACAGAGAATGTTCATCTGTAATTTTTGGAAAGCCCCTGGCACAGACTGGACAGTCCTGTACAGAAGCATCATTTGCTTATTATCTATGTGTCAGAAACCAAGGCTGATTTTGTTTCCTGTGTGCATTCCACAACACACTTTTCTTTTCTTTTCTTTTCTTTTCTTTCCTTTTCTTTCAGGCTTATTATAGCATTACTTACATCAACATGGAAAATTCTCAATGAACAGATTACAGAAAAATAAGTCCAGATTTTATCTACTACAGGCCATACCTACTTGAGTCTTATTTACACCTGTTACTGCAGCTCTGAATGTATTTTTAACAACTGATGGAGGATAAAACAACAGCAATTTCTGTCTTATTTGGAGATAACAGGTGCACTCCTCTCATAAAATGGCAGTTGTCTCTTCTGCATGGCATTTGTTTAATTAGAAAACAATGTCTTTCTGCTACCTCAGGCTGACATCATAATACCACCCCACATCATCTGAGAACATAATATATCATTGTTGTATTATCCTGTAAGTGCTCTTTCACTGTAAATACAGAAGGAAACAGATTCCAATGGTTAAAACCTTTCTTTAGCCCTAAAAGACATCTCTAAGGCACTCCACTGAATGAACTCTATTCCAACAGGTCTCTGATTCTGAGTGCTTCTTAAATCTTTATGGATTAAAACTGTCAGATCTTGGAATTTTGTTACTAAAACCAAACTTGCTGCAGATGTAAGACACCAATTCTAACAACTGATTTACTGCAAATCCTTGTCAAATCTTCTCCCTTCCTCTTACCACCTCAGGCTCAATCTCTTCCATGTGGTATTTAAAGCAAAAACAGAATTTCTGTACTCCCTCCACCCATCACTTCATTCTGCCAGTTCTGATCCCTTCCACAGCTTTACAGGTAGCTGCCTGCATTTAATCTGACCTTTTCAGCACAGCATGGGGATCGGAAGAGTAAACGAAGGAGCACATTAAGCTGTTTAGCCTTAGTAACTTTTCTGTCATAATGAAGGATATGAACATGTAAAGCTCTGATTGCTTCTTTAATCTTTGACTTTGTTCTATATTTGTAATGGTCCACTGGGGATACAAAATTCCTGAGAAAACCTTTACTAACACCTAAATATTTCCTACAGTCAATGAATCATGCTTTAATTTGTCAACACTTCAGAAGTGGAATTGTTACAAACACTCTAACATAAAGGCTGAAAGGATATTTTTTAAACATACAAGAAGAAAATATTGGCTTATTCAATGCTATATTAATGACTCAAATTTTAGCTGCATTCATTTATTAAATAATAAAATCCTCTAGTTTCAGATAAGAGAAATGATCTGACTTAATCAGGAATCAAGAAACAAAGGTAAATTTGACATTTAATTCTTAACTCATGTAGACACGACACTCTGAAGTTGTCACCATTCTGAACTTTGAATTTCATGATTTTCTTAGCTTTAATTAGATTCACTAATATTTGAATGTATTTTAATATAATTGACTTTGAAAAAAAACAACGAAATTAGCTACATTATTGGAAAGTAATTACAATTACACTTACCTGTCAATGTTTAACAGCTTTTGATTTAAAAACGTTTAAAGCAAATACAGTAGAAATCTATTATTTTCACAAACATGTAGTCTGAAACCAAAAGAGGTCACAAAATCACAGAAATTCAAGAGGTAAAAAAAACCTACGAGGTCACTCAGTCCCAGCCAAGACAGGATTAATTCTACTATATATTTGAAGTGCCTTATCCAATATGTTTTTCAAGGAAATTTCCAGGATAATGTGTTAAAACTTGCCCTTTTTTAATTTATTTCCTTTATACTTGTTTGCAAACACCACCACCATGTACCACTCTATTAATGAATGTCTCTCCATTTTTACTTCATTTTTCTGTGTACCTGGGTCATTTCCCTTTACATTGATCACTTAGCCAAACTAAACATATTGAATTCTTAATCTCTCATCTGTCTCTCGCTCTGGATCCAGATAATCTTCCAAATTTTGCTTCTCTCTAATTTTTTGGTTCCAATCTAGTAATTCACCATTTAAAAATGGTGGCCACTTTTAACCAGACATTGCTGATGTGTGATGCCCAGCATCATTTGTTTCTATTTGTTCAAGTTCCAACATATTTCCCAATCTTTTCTTCATCAGTAAAGGAGTTCAGTTTCCCCTTGCAGTTTTGAGACATCACTAATTTTGGTGGCCTCCTTATTCTGGGCTCAGCTGTGGAAAGCACTAAACTCTGTAGCCCTATATCCAGATGGTCTTTTAGGTATTCTAATGTGTTGAAAGTTAAGCACATGCATAAGTGCTTTCCTTGCTCTCTACCAGAGAATTCATTATTTGCAGAAACAAGCCTTGAGGATCTAATTCTCTACCCATTGACTTTAACTATGCAGACTCTAACTTTATTAATAGACACATTTTGTCCCATCTTTTAAATATCTCTTTCCAAGATTGTTCCAAGCTGCCTTTGTTTGCTATTTTTTCCTCATTGAGCCTCATTTTACTATTTCTTTATTTGTTTTTCATCTCTGTGTATCAATTTGTATACTATTTCTCTGTCCTTCCTGGTATTGACAAATTCCAATATAGAACATCATCTGCTAGTTTCATAAACATTCAAAGGGCTTGACTATGAAACTGCTAATGCACAGAAAGACAGCCGTGACTACTCAGAGCTTTCTAAAGTCCGTGGGACTCCACACACTATGAATTAGTTGCAGGATCAGGGGTTAGGCCAGTCATGAAGATGTTAAATAATACTAAACAACAGTGGACTGTGTAGTATCCACATTATAGATCTTCCTCCTTTGACATCCATTAAACTTTATCATGACCCTTAGTTTAAGTCTTTCAGTCCTCTTTCAGACAGCATTAAAACATTTATTATAAATTTTTACTATATACTACTACTACTACTACTACTACTAATCTTTACTGTAGTGCCTAGGTGCTTTTGTCATCCTATTAGGCTAGGAGCTTTGTGAACACAGAACAGAAAGATGATCCCTGCCAAAGGGGCTTTCAATTTGAGTATAAAGACAAAAGACAACAGATGGATAAAGACAGACAGGGGAGTACAAGAAAACAGTGAGACAGTATTAATCATCATGATAGGCAGTGGTCTCAGCACGCTAGAGGTTTAACTACTGCCAAGTTTTTTGTAGGCATCGTGACAGAGAGCTTTGAAGAGGTATTTGAAGGTAGATAATGAGGAAGGTTTTCAGATGTTCATGGAGGGCACCTCCCAAGGATATGAAATAGCAGGGTGAGAGAATGAAGATACCAGTACTTCCTTGAAACTTGGATGAGTGGGCAATGAAGGGTGGCATCAATACACTGATCAAAGGCAAGCACTGATTGGCAATAGCAAACGAAAACTGATGGACAAGATGAGAATTGACAGTTAAGGACCTGGAAAATGAATCCAAGCATCTTATTGAATGTGATACAGATAGGGGGATTCATGGAGGTATTCAAAGGGAAGGATGACATGGTCAAAGCAACAAGCTAGGAAAGTACATTCTGAATGCATATAAATGGGGCAAGATTACAGTTGTCAAATCCAGAGAAAAGGATATTGCGATAATCAAGGAACATTATGGCATTCCTACACACACCAATCTGAGTTAACTTTTCATGATTTGACAATTTCCAAATATGTTAATCAAATTCATAAGTGTAGATCTCTCATTTCCTTTGTCCACTGAAACGCAAATACTGTACTCCTCACTCAAACAAAACTTCTGTTGAAAGAGTTCAGGATTGGGTCCTAGCCTTGTAATCATGTCAGAAAGTAACAAATCTATTTGAAAATAATGATTATATACCTGGTGATCAGCTGGTGTGTGGGTGAGTATCTGGAGAAAGTAGAAGAGCTGATCTCATGGAAACTTCCCCAATTTGTGGAGGTGCCAGACATAGTCATAACCATTGTATTCATCTGATTTCAGGGAATCTGCAAACCAGCCCTACTGAAACACTAGTCAATCTCAGTGGGAAATGGTCTCACCTCATTCCACATGGAGTAGTGTAATTGGGCAACTTCACTGAAGAGAGGAGTTTGTCAAGAGTGAGGATGCAATTGTGCCTGTATGGCACTATTTCTGCTTTTTCTCGCATACACCAATATGTTAAGGGGCTGATATGACTTTTTTTCTTTACAAGCCGTAGGTTTTTTTGTTTGTTTTTTCTTCATTGCCACAAAGTCAGTCAATGGAATATATAAAATATTTAGGCAATTTACAACTAAATTGTAATGCAGCTTCAAACCTGTATCAGTATGATCAGACTTATTCAGGGTTTCTGATCAATTTAATTGTAATATATGTGTCACTGCTTGCCAGAGTCATTTTACAACTCAAGTCTTTGTTAACAGAAAGAAAGCAAAAAATATATTTAAAACTTATTCAGAAAGACAAACATGGTCAAAGATATTTCAGAGTATAGAAGAGAGAGCTGCTGGTTGTGGCTTGAGTCCATGCTGGAGAGTGTGCAGTGGCTATATGTTATGAGTATTGCCATAGCACCAAGGACTCTTAGCTATGGAGCAAGACTCCAGTGTGCAAGGTCCTGGGCAAATACAGGAAAAAAAAAAGATGCCCTTTAACCCCCAAAACTCACTATTTAAGACAAGAAATAAACAGATGGATATAGAGAGACAGATGCAATAATACAAGGAATTGTGAGATAATACTGATCAGCAAGATAAGGCAGTGGTCTTTGCACACCAGGGGCTTCGCTGGTGCCTGACACATGAGGCATGTGCCCCGAGTGCCCAGTATGGCCCCTGCCTCTCACAGATCCCTGGCCAGGAGAGGAAGGTGTCACCGCGAGAGATCCGGGCCAGGCTGCCCATGGCAGACCCTGCCTCACCCATCCCCATTCCCAGCCAGCGATCCAAGGCCAGGATGGCTGCAAGTCCCCAAGAACGGATTGGGCCTGGAACATCAAATTGGACTCAGGGAGCATGTTCTAGGCCCAGGGGTTGGGGCACTGTCCCTAAGTCTTTTCCTGGGGCGTCAGCACTCCTGTTGCACACCAAAAACATTGTCATTTATATGTTTTTCGAGGCATCATGGCAAAAAACAGTTTTGAGAAGGAATTTGAAGGAGATTATTGAGACAGTTTGGCAGATGTTTATCAATGGCTCCTCCCAAGAATGATAGACAACAATAGCCCCAAGAAGTAATTCTGGTTAAGACTGGAATGACTTCTGGCTGAATGCTTAGACTGAGCATTCTTTTAGGGCTAGGATTACCAGATACCAAAGCATAGAAAGGAGGACAGGGAAGTAGGAAAAGGAGGACATTGGAGGGTTCATGGAGAAATGTAGTATTAATATAAATGTCATTACCATATTATGTCATGGAAAATGGTTGATGATTATTCAATGCATGCCCCCCAAATGCCTGTCCCCCACCCCAGCTACTGCCTGTAGGAGAAAGTAAAAGTTTAAAATAAGAAAAATGAGTAGAAATGCCTAGGTATTGGCTCAAGGCCTAATGAAGTAATCCAACAGTGAACCTGATCTGAAGGTTTGAACATGAAACAAATTGTGAAGTTCAACTTCACTGGAACTGACAAGAAACAAGGTGAAACTGTAATAAATATGAAAAATAGATAAATACCTGAAAGGTATTGAGTTGGTCTAATGCTAACAAATAATGTCAAAGAGACAGGGAGGAATTATAGAAGTATAGTTTCAGTCAAACAAGGACACCTTGATGGACAGAGATGTCCAATGATGCTTGCACCTATCAAATCAATGGGTGACATCATGAAAGGGGTATGTGGACCAATCAAGGTAAATTTTGATCCCAAAGGGGGCCAAGTCAGTAGGTCCAAGTAGGGTATAAGAAGAGGAGCCCCGGAGCCCAAACTTAGTGTAGCCAAAAGGGTGACAGAGAGTCCTGCTGTCAGTTGAGCTGTTCCATTGCATTGAGAGCACCAATGCTGCCAAAAAATCTGTTGATATGGATTGTTTGCCATAGTGCTATGTTGCAATAAAGCCTAGCCTGGCACCTTCATTTCTACAAAGGTCTGTGGTCATGTTGGTGTTCTCGATCATGAGTTTTGCCTCAGTTTACCTCTTGCACACAGGGTACGCCTAGGCTTCAAATCACTAATCTAACTGAGTTCTTATTTCAGATTTGAGCCAAAGGTAACCCAAAGCATTAACCAAAAGAACACCTTAGCTTAGGATCATTGGGCTACTCAGTCCCTGCTTAACATCCAAGTCAGGCTCTAGCTCACTGGGCTAACAGAGTTCCCACTAGAGATCTGAGCCAGGGGTAATCCTGAGGGAGCACACCTTCCTCTGAAGGCACACATTCACACACGCAGCCAAACTGATATCAGCACCGGGCACAGAACACCACTGATAAAAATAGCACTTTGCTTGGCTTACCACACTGCCCCCAAATGCCTGCCAGCCATCAGATCCCTGTTTCCCCATGTCCCCACCCGAGTCCTCCTGCCCCCCTCATCACCCAGCTCTCCATCTTCACTTCACCAGAGGCATCGCTGCACCAGGAAAGCACCCGGGACATGGGCCCAGGCCACGGCCCCTGCCAAGAGGCCACGCCCCCAGCTGGGGATGGGGCCGGGAGTGGCCGGGGACAGGGACGGGGACGGGGCCAGGAGCAGCCTTCTTGGCTACAGGCAGCTGAGCCCCCAATCCCCAGCCAGGGATGGGACTGCCATGGCCATGAGAGGCTGGGCCCCAGATCCCCAGCCGGCGATGGGGCTGCTGCTGCCGCGGGCGGCTGGACACCAGATCTCCGGCCTGATTGGGCCAGAGACTGCGGGGGGGGGGCCGCTAGACCCAGGGCACTGGCGCAAGGATTCGGGGCACATGCCCTGTGTGCCTGGCGCCAGTGACACCCCTGCACTTCACTCTCTTCAGCCCCCCAAGCCCGTCCACACCTCCACAGCTCACCATCCTGACTCTTTCTTCCCACCTCAATCTCCACACCCTTTCCCTGGCTCCCTGACTATCCCCAAACCCCCTCCCAGGCCTCCTTACTGTCACAGTTGTAATGGGAGGCTACAACTATAGCACCAGCCAGCTGGCCGGCAAGAACAAGTATGCCCCACTTGGGCCTGGTAGGGGCAGGACCTCCCCAAGCCTGCAAAAGTAGGGAGAGGTGGCCAGTCTTGCTCTAGCCCGCAGCCCATTCAGCCGGGCCTGGGGGGATGCACTGGAAAGCTGTGTTCTGGTACATTCTTCTATTTTTCAGCAGGTTGTGGGACATTTCCCACTAAAAATAGCAGGCACTGGAATGCTGTTCCAGGACATTCTGGCATACTTTAACCCCTGTAAGTAAAAAGCTGGAGAAAATCATGTATTTTTAAAATGCCTGCTGGATGGAGGATGTGAAGGTAGAAAGAAGGACATGTTCTCCCTTTACTGGATATGTGGTATCCATAGTTCTGGCTCGCTTTCAGGGGAAAATGCTTTAATTCCTGTCCATGCCAGACAGCTCTGAAAGAAGGAGGCAAAGCCTGGACCATTGCCCCTCCTCTACTGCTTTCAGATACCTAGTATTTCAGGGGACATAAAAGAGTGCATGGTCTATGTTACCAAAAAGGATCATGTACCTGGATGACTTGAATTCCCAAAAGAATCATGTCTCGCCTCAGCGTGTGATCGTTTCTGGCCTCTACCTCCCTCTTTCTTGTGCACCACTGCAACAATAGGCACACTCACATGAAAACAGCAGAGTTCTGCAAAGAAAGTGATCTGACAAACTGCTGGTAGAGATGACAGTATGGTCTGGCCTTTTGACATCAGCAAGACTTTAGGAGTACAGCAAAGTGCAGATCTTTTCAATCAGAGTCTTCATACAATATCAGTAGGTGAACTGAGAGCTTTTGAAGCCTGCACTCTTAACAAATCAATAATACTGAAGATAGAAATGAGAAGTAATTGCAAGATATTCATAGGACTTCTCTTGAGGGCACTTTAGGGCGAATTACACTCTCATTTTTATTAGTGGAAACTTTGAGGAATTATTACTTTTAGCTGAAATAACCTTCTGAACCCGGCATGGGGAAAAGCATCCCCTGCTCAGCTCTAGCCACACTGTCACTAGAGCTGGGCAGGGGATGCATTTTCCTGAGCCGGGCTCAGAGCGCTGGAGCTGGCATGGGATTGGGTGGTGGCATGGCCCTTCCTGGGAGCCATGTTGCCACACCTCCCCTGGTGCCCTCCTTCCAATTTGAATCAGCAAATCCAGTCCATGGACATGCTAGTTCAAATTGGAGTTTCCAGTGGCCATGTTAATTTGAATTGACTGAATTTGAACTAATAATTATTAGTTAAAATTGATTAGTTCAAATTCAGTCAATTCTAATTAATACTCTAAGTTAAGACATAGCCTTAGAAACTTATTATTATATACTCTTCAAATCAGTCACTACATTTTCTGGCATACAATACTTTAGTGCTACCAAAAATCAGTAACCTGTAGCTTTAACAATGAGAGTCTTGTGGCACCTTATAGAATAACAGATTTCTCCAGGCATAAGCTTTCATGGGCTTCAATCCACTTTATCTGATGAATCTTGCAAAATGGCTTGGAGCCCACAAAAGCTTATTCCTGCAGAAATCTGTTAGTCTGTAAGGTGCCACAGGACTGTCGTTGTTTGTGCTGTACACAGACTAACACACCTACCCCTCTGGAAATCTCTGAAAAGCTATGAATCCGGTATAGAAAATGACTAAGTACTTAAAATATGACACAGGAATCTAGCTATACTTCATTATGATTTCTTGTAACAATACCACAAAACAAATTTACAGAAAAATCCTTTTTATGTTGGTCTCTTGCTCTTTTTATGGGAAGGAAATCACTGAAGCAAAAAATTCATCGCGGTGCCAGCAGTAAGACAGATAGTTGTTAGCAGTTCTTTTTGAATGTCCTAAAACCATGCCACTGTCAAAGGTGACACGTGTACAGTGTATAATAAATTATTTCAAGTGCATTAACAGATAGAAGAAATTCTCTGTTTCTGACAATAGTTCAGAGATTAGCACATTCTCCATTAGCTCTGTACACAATACTCCAAGTGAAGTCGCACCAGCACCTTGTGTACAGTTCTGGTCACCCATGTTTAAGAAAGATGAAGTCCAACTGGAACAGGTGCAAAGAAGGGCTACAGGGATGATTCCTGGAATGGAAAATCTTCCCTATGAGACACGACTTAAAGAGCTTGGTTTGTTTAGTCTTCTCAAAAGAAGACTGAGAGGAGATATGATTGCTCTTTATAAATATATTAGATGGATAAATACAAGGGAGGGAGAGGAATTATTTGAATACAGCGCCAATGTGGACACAACAACAAATGGGTACAAACTGTCCTTCAGAACATTTAGGCTTGAAATTAGATGCAGATTTCTAACCGTCAGAGGAGTAATGTTCTGGAATAGTCTACCAAGGGAGGTGGTGGGGGAAAAAACAGGTGCCTTCAAAACTGAGCTTGATAAGTTTATGGAGGGAATGATATGATGGACAGTGTAGCTTGGCCATTGTCTGTCTTTTACTACTGGTGATGGGTATGATAGTGACCTGGGAAGGGGCATTAAATGGAATGGGTTCTGAGTTATTTCAGAGAAGTTCTTGACTGGCTGTTGTGGACTTGCCCTCATGCTCAAGGTTTAACTGGTCACCATATTTGGGGTCAGGAAGGAATTTCTCCCCAGGGCAGATTGGCTTGGGCGCTGGTTTTTTTTTTTTTTTTTTCCTTCCTTTGTAGCATTAGACATGGCTCACTTGCTGGTTGATTCTCTGTATTAAAGTCTTTAAATCATGATTTGAGGACTTTAATAGCTCAGTTATGGGTTTGAGGTTCATTGTAAGAGTGGGTGGGTGAGGTTTTGTGGCCTGCACTGTGCAGGAGGTCAGACTAGATGCTCATATTGGTCCCTTCTGACCTTAGAGTCTATGAGCTCTCAGACTGTCACGGGATGTCAGAGTGTTTTTTGTGTCTTATTATTCTGAAAACACATTAGAGCAGCCAAGCAATACTTTTGATTGTAGACTTTGAAATTGTGAAAGGTAGACTTTTCAACCTGCATTTTGCTATGGCTAAACTCCAGCCTGGCTTTTGGAATGTAGCTTGTTAGGCGTCTAATTGGGAAAAGAAACAATTATGTGGTGTTACCTCCCAAGGCTGGAAAACCACAGACAGTAACACTTTTTGAAGAAATCTGACTGCAAACAACCCCAGACCAGTTCAAACCGAACCTGTAAAGTGATAAGGTACACTTGCAGAGCCCATGAGATCATGAGAAAGATCTACTGACCAAGGTCAGTAAGTTTCCATGCCAACAAACGATATGCTAATTTTTGAGGTCTCAGCCATAAAGCTGGGGTTCTGGTCTAGGCATGTTGGAGAAGCGATAGGTCAGCAGCCTGTTGTGTTGCCAGGGTACCTGGCCACCCCCTAGGCATCTCCCCACTCTTCACAAGGAAGAGTGTTAAACCCCTTGACTGATCACCAAGGGAGCCTGCAGTTTCTTTTCTCCTTTTGGCAGATCTTTTTCTTTTTCTTTTTGGATTCTTTTACTAAGTATTCAATTTTCACCTGTTCACCCTGGAGTGAGGGGCCGTAGCCCTCGACACATCCAAAGGAGGTGGCAGGGGGTGTTCAACCACTGCAGCTGGTCACGGTGGGCTCTGGATTTGAAGACCACAGGCAAAAGCCCGTAGGCTGCACTGTTGGTTGAGCCATTTTAACACTGGGCCAGTAAAGCGCAGGATTTTGAGGAGCACACAGTCGGTGGACACCAGACCCGTGGGCTCTGGATTTGAAGATCAAAGACAGAGGCCCGTAGGCTGCACTGTTGGTCAAGCTGTTTTAACACCAGGCTGTTCTGTCACATCTTGCTATCTCTCTCTCTCAAAGAAACAGGTCTGCTGTCTGTCACTCTGGAGATAACATCCAGATGCGGTAAATATAACCTGGTCAAATTTAGGATTTAAATTGGAAAATGTTTTTTTTGTGTGTGTGTGTATTATTACTGCTCTGAACCTATTAACCTCACAGATCAGAATCAAGCTGGTGTTCCACAATCAAATTTAGAAACAGTAGTATAAAAGAGTGTAATGAAAGGATAAATCCACTTGTATTCCCCGCCAGGCACCCCAGCTGACCCTTGTAACTCCTAGCCACAAACAGCCCATGGCTAGCCTCACCTGGCCGTGACCTCTGGTGTCTGGAGAGCAAGGGGGAGAAGCAAGGTGTTCATGCTGTCCTGGGCTGCGCATGATGTTTTAGTGTGTGTGTATGTGGTAAATAGCAAAGCTCTTTTGCCTACAGATTGTGTGCTCTATCTCTGTCTCCCATAAACCTCACTCTGCTAAATTATACCAACCAGGATTGGAACTGGAGGTTTTAATTCAGGGTTAGGCACAAGGATTGTGATAGACATTGTAGTGGTATTTGTGCTCTATTTTCTGTTTATTGGGCTATTACTTTGTACTTAGAAGATCTTTAAATGCCTTAAAGAAATAGAGTTCTAAAACCGCAGTTTGTATGAGTTTTGATAAGTGTAATTTAATAGGAATTGCAAGTTTTTTTTTTAATTTTAGTAATAGGAATATTAGTAATTAGATAATATTGACCTCTCATTTAACCTTTTTTTTTCCTTCTTTCTTTTCTGTAATTCTATTTACCTTAATAAAAGTCACATAGAAAGTGGTTAATCCAAAAAATTGTGATTTGGTCTCTTGCCTCTTGATTGGGACTCCCTCTTGCGGTGTGGGGATTGTGCCCTGTGCACCTACTCTCCCACAACAGAAATCAACACTATTAATAAATGAGCCAAGTACAGAGGTTAGAAATTCTTAAGTGCCAATCTAACATAGAATCTCTATAGCATTCCAAGCCACACAAGTCAAAGTTCATAGCATTGAGGTTTTCACTGTGAGTTTCCAGTACTGTTTTTGCAGAAGAAATAGATTATAGCACACTGAAAGGAACTCTTCATTCAGCTGTCCTTTACTTTTGCCTTCCCTGTCCAGCACTTCTACCCCAATCATGTTAGCCATTGAGATTGTATATAGATTGTAGTCTTAAAGGAAGGGAGTGCATGAAAATAAACTATTATGTATCCTATGCTGAATCATTGCTTGAGCTAAGCATTTTTTGTTGTTCTTGGGAGGGTGAGGTTGATTTGTTTTGGTAATTCTGAAGGTTTTATAGGGAGGTGGTGAGTTTCTTCCCTGATTTCTGAAAGCTCAGCTGAAAGCCATTATGGTGAATATGACTTCTTTTCTAATTCCCATCTTTGGTGTGCTACAGGAAGCAGGACCATCCTTATGTAGGGGTGAGATGGATGATTGTCCTGGGCCCCACAGTTCCCTGGACCCCACACTGTCCTGCTGTCCGGCCTGTACCGCTGCCATCCCATGGTTGGGCTCTCCCCTGCCCCCTCCCCACTGCCTTCGGCAGAGAGATGAAGGCAGCAGGGAACTGGGTGGGGAGCAGTAGCACAGAGCTGGCCTCTGCTCTGGGCTGGCTGTTCTCTGTCCCCAGGGTGGAGAATAGCTGGCCCAACAGCAGAGCAGGTGAGCCCAGAGGCTGGGCTTCACTCTTTCACCCCTTCCTTGGGCTGGCTGTTTCACCATGATGGCGGGGAGGCCCGGCCCTGGGAGTGGGGTGGGAGAGCAGCACTCAGATCCTGGAATGGCCTACTCCAACCCCAGCTCAGGGGAGGGGCAGGAGTGTGTGAGTACCCGTCTCAGCAAGGGGGGTATGTGGCCCTGCACAGGCCAACTGGCCCTGGCGCCTGCACCCCACTGGGGATGGCCCAGACAGGAAGCATCTTTCTTTGTGTCCCTTTCCTATAGGAGGTAGAGAAAACACAAGCTGTTTCAAGGTGTACTTTGGTGATTTGGAGAAATATGGGTCAGAGAGGTTCTAGTTTCCATGAAAATGAGTCAATGTGAGGATGCTAAGGGACTGCCTATGAAAAATGTATACATGCTGCAATGAGCCTTGATCTGTACTGCAGCATGACTTCAGTGGCAATCAAAGGAAGATATGCATAGTGCTTAAAATACCTTGTATATCTCCCTTTGATCCCCCTTTGACTACTTACTGTGGTGTCTTCAGTGCATTACTCGTCCTGTGGGGGTGGTCTTCCAAGATTAGACTCCTGATTGGCTACGTCCGTTTTCACAGACATGACCTGTTGATTCAGAAGATTGATCTGATGGTGGGAAATTTGTCACAGTCAAAGAGATGTGCCCTGGGAGGCTCTGTAGTTAGGCTGTTTGTTTAGTCAGCAGACCTAGTAGTTGAACTTGCTACTCCTGTCTTTCTTTCAGTTCAATGCTTCAGGGACTACCTGAACAGGATTCACCTGGTTCAGCTTTTTTGTTGGTACTTCCCTAATCTTACTTATCCCAAAACAAGGCCTAAGGGAATCTAGGATGTGCAGGAGGATCCAAGCCCCTCCTGCCATTGGATCCTGGTCCAGACTGAAAGTCTGCCAGCATTCCCTAGCATACTTCTAACTCGCCTCCTGATCACCTTCCCCCTGGCCACTTCCTACACCAGCCAGTGTCTCAGTGTGGGGGATGGCTGCTGTTTCATTATAGTTGTCTTTTCAAAACTCCCAGAGTGATCATCTGTTCATGTGGTTCTCCCTATTTCAGGGAGTTCAACTGGGGGTGGGGCGTGGAGGTACGACTCACTGTCCAAATCTCCTCTGTAAGAGATCCTTCTCCTCCTAGGAATAGCTTCTTTCTTCCCCCATTGGTTTGAAATATTGGAGGTCTTTTTATGCTACTTCTTTCCCCAGGAGCATGCTTGGCAATACCTGAGGTGTAGACCATTCCTAGCACAGTTCTGCTCCAGATTTTACCAGGGTTTGTAAATCCTATCTCAGAGCTTTCTGCAAATTCAAGATAGCAGTGCTACCAACCTCAAGCTTTTAAAAATTATGAGCCTGACACCAGAAATCACAAGATTGTCTTAAAAATAATGGTTCTAGAAACTTAAACTGAGTTTCATCCTTAATAACAGAGCCCAGGAGTACCACATTCTGCAGCATTTGTGATAGTCATGGAATGTCAACAACATGGACAGATGAACAAATGATCACATGCTTTGGGGAGGCCTCTGTGTTTCCAAGAGTCAGATTTCTAGTTAAGCCACATCACTCTCTTTGGGAAAATGGTAGATTGGACTGGACTGGATTCCATGGCTGCATGAGAGGGAAAATTCTCCCTAGAATCAGCCTGTGATGCTGACATAGGAGGCCCATAAATGTTCTGCCTGCTGATAGACATAGAAGTGAATCAGGCCCAGTCATGTTCATTAAGGCACCTCTACACAAGAAGTTTGCAAACTCTTTTGTCATAGATACATCTGCACTGTTATTTTTGCTGGCATAGCTTTGTTGGAGTGGGCATTACTTGTTGTTTTGTTTTGTTTTCTCACTTCTGGCTGACATAGCAATGCTCATAAAGATTAATAGTAGATGCCTGGTCTAACACTTTAAAGTCTACTGCATTAAGCCACCTGTGAATACCTCTAGCACACAATTGGCAAGTCCTCCTGGGCAATTAGTGAGGAGTTGCTAATGTGCCATAAAATCACATGTAAACTTGCTTGACAGACAAAAGTAAATGTGCTTGCAGGGTACAGCAGGGAATCCTGCAAGATGATAGTTCCCCAAGTAGAGAAGACTTTAATTTTTTGGTAATGTTTGTACCATTTTGTAGGCTATGATTATGGATTTCTACTAGAGTCAGGCCAGAAATATTTCCTGGATTCTGCCACTACCTAACTCTTATTTAACACATTTATGGGAACTATCATAACATTTCTTTAAAAAAAAAGATTAATAATAGATTTAAAATACTGTGTGTTTAAGGAAATGCTCTGTTTCCACAGAACCTTAATGTGCACTGTGATTTCAGGGCTGCTCTTGATATAAAGCAAAAATAGGCCTTCAAAATGTGATATTTAAAAACAAACAAACAAACACTGTGAAGCACAGTGCCCTTAATTTTGCATATGCTCTGAACTTAATGGGCTTGGGCTTTTTATACAAATGAATTTTGTTATAAAAGTGGCAGTTTCCATGGTCCTTCCTATCTCTTGCTGGAGTGAACTCAATAGCAAATATTCTGTGAAAGTTCTTGGTCACATTCCCCTCCTGCCATCTGGAATAGTGTGCTGCCCCAATCCTCTACTTGTGGGTCCTGAATTTCTCTACCTGATTATGTGAATCCCCACCTCAGGTCAGCTCCCATCCAGCCACCTGTGTAATCAGTCTGTCACCCAATGGAAGAGCTCTCTCACTAACTACTAATGGGATAGACCCCCAATCTTAGATACAACCCTGGAAACTGCCATCTTGCAAGATTGCCCACTGTACTCTGCAAGCTTATTTACACTTGTCTGTCAATTTATCAAAGAAATTGATATGCACCAGCTTTGTCACTCTCAATCTGCATGTACTGTTTGAGGTAAAACAGGTAAGTTTATTGACTGCAGTAAGACTTTAAGTGATTGTAAGTCAGAAGATTATAGACCCAAAGTTTAGCAGTAAGTCAAGGAGTTTATCTCAATTAAATAAAAGAAAACTTTCATTCTACACTAATATCTCTGTTCCAGTCTGTTTTTCAGCTTACTGCACAGGTCGACTGCTGCATGTTTAGCAGCTTGCCAACCGCATCCTGTGGGTTTGTGTCCATCCTTGCTGTTGCATGGAAGGTGGTTTCCAGGGAAAGAACCCTAGAAAGGGGTGCTGCTTTGTTTTCAGCAAGTTTCCTGAACACCCACTGGGGTCAGGTTTTTATCCATGTCCTGTAATGGACTTGATCGTCACCTCCTGAACCTCTGCAAGGTGTGAAATCACAGTTCTATATTTGTCCGTATCCATGTGAGACACACATCGGGGGATGTGACATAACTGACTATCATATCTGTACGTCTGTTTGGTACTGCAGGAAACATGCTACCGTAACAGTAATATTCAGTATTTCATAAGCATTCCAAAAAGCACCTTCCACAACATGCTTTGTGTCAGGCAACATACAGTTTATACTTTACGCATGAGCATAAGTGATACGCAGACCATACCATGAGCGTATATGTGAAATGCAGTATGTCACAGTTGTCATAAACTCCTTAGTTTTTCTCTGTTATTTGACAGTAGCATTGTTCTGACACTGGCATTAGAGGTCAAAGTGACAGCCAAATGATGTCTAAGCTAACTAGAACCAATCACATGGAAGGTTTAACATCAACAAAAAGGCCATGAATTAGACTCTGTTTTTGGTTGGGAGCAAATACAAATAACAAACCCTCTATGTGACCTATCCACTGCAATATTTTTTACTGTATATCCTTTTTTTCTACCAGGTGAAACTTAAACAAACAAACAAACAAACAAACAAGCTTCATTCTGGGGGTCGGGGGGAGCTTCATTCCTGGATAGCATAGGAGAAATAATCATTCCTGGTAATCACAACTGAGGGAGTCACCATGATCAGATCTGTATCTGATAGGATGGTACATAATTCAGGGGTGGCCAAACTTATGGAACTCAAGAACCACACAAGTTGATTATTAAACCTTCAAGAGCCGGACTGAGGCATATAGCCATATGCTTTTACCTGCTCCAAAATTACTATGTTTAAAATTCATTGCACATTTTAATTTTATCATAAAGGAGGACAAATATTGATCCTACTAGTACCAGATTCTAACAATTACTTAAGGTTACCATGAAAATTAGGCCTATACAGTAAAAACTTAGCTGCTGCTCTATGTAGAAGACTGCAGGCTAGCGGCAAGTTTTTTTTTAAATCCCAACCACGCCATACTTCTCCCCACCATCCCCAACCATGCTGCACTTCTCCCAAACGCCCTGAGCCCCTCCTGAACTCCTAGGCTGGGGCTGCTTTCATAAATTGATTTGCTGACATTCTTCTGGGATCCACAATTATTCATTCAAGAGCCACATGTGGCTCCCAAGTCACAGTTTGGCCACGCCTGGTATATATTCTTCTGACCATTTGCAGATGAAAGTGGGTGAGTTTTGCAGCTATTTCTGTCTGAGTATGCAGTATCACTGAGCCTGCTGTAGCACCAATTTAACCTGTAGCAGATTTTTCTAATACTGAAAATCAGCAGATTTTTCTAATACTGATGGATGTTCGGAGAGGAGAGAAATATAAGCACTTCCCTTATCCAATTTATATCCCCTCACTCTTATCTGTGTTCATTCATAGTCACCTGCTTTTCATCAAGGCACTGATTTCAGGCAATCATGGAAGAAGCTGGGATATGGCACTGGTTACTTTTGACCTCAGAGATGCAGAGCTGAGTGAAGCTGCACTGAAAGAAAAATTCAGGTGCAAAAGCTAGTATGTTACTGCAGAGTTAAAAACATACACACAAGGGGGACAAATTAAGATGGACTGTGAAACCTTAATTCTGGCTTTTTTTTTTAAATTAAAATTACTTCACTTTCTAACTTAATTGTTCTTTTAATGTATGTTTTGGATTTTTTGGTAAATAATTTTAAAATATATTAGCTTCACTTTTTCATATGTCATTTCAGTTCAGAGAAAAAGCAATTCTAGGTTCAAAATTATTTCATCTTACCTGAATCAGACCCTTAATTCATTAACTTTACATTTTGCTGCTCTGCAGATGCAATGCAGTCTTAAACATATCTTAAGTTTTAGTTTCAGGATTTACACCTCATTTACTTTTGGATCTATAAAGCTTAGCATGCAGTAAAATTCCACCTGAAATGGGTAACTGTAAATACACAGTGGAAGCTTCCCCTCTAACTGAACAACTTGGCTCCTTTTTTCTCTCCGGAAATATTACAAAGGATTCATCCATTATGGGCTTATGGTCTGTAGAATTTCATTTTTTATGAGAGAGAGAGAGAGAGGGAGAGGGAGAGAGAGAGAGGGGGGGGTATTAAATTAACTGGAGTACAAGTAAGTAAGATAGGTTACCTTTCTTTTATGTTCATTTACATTTAAACAGGCAAATACATTTCTTCCTAAAGTTTATCAAGGGGAGGGAAAAAAAAACGACAAAAATTACATCCAGAATGAGTCTAAGTATACTATGTATTATTCTGAAATGACTGTTTTGGAGTTGAATACAGTATCTTCATAACACAAAAGCAGAGATCATTATCTGTTTTTCTAATGCCTGAAGAAATTGCTATAGCTAATGTGTTGTAACCTTTCAAAGGATTGATTAAATCTACTTCCTGGAGGTTAAGAATTATGTAGGAAAGTTAAGCTAGATTGAAGCTAATTAGAAGCAAATATCCTCAAACACTGCACCTTGACCTTGAAATTTAATAGGTATAAGAGAATAAAAACAAAAGCATTACATTTAGAATTCAGATCAAGATAAATTCCTCTGGAAGTCAGTAAGTATTATAAGTATAATATATAATCTCACTTGTTCTTTCCTATATATCCAGTGTTCCATTCTGCATTTAGGGAAAACCAAATTCTCCAAAACTAAAAATAAGGTATAAAAGACTATGTTCTTCAAATTCTCACCTTCTTAAAAGTTTTATTATTTCCCTTACAGTCTTTCTGTTTAGAGTTATTCTGCTGTCATACAGCTTAAATTCTTGAACCTTTAAGTGCTAGAGGCCTAAAGTTACTGAAGCTTGTAGTTCAATGTTACTCATATCTCAAACTCTGCATGTATTTTACCTTTCCTGCATGTATCACCTTTGCCTTATACAAGATCCAGTCATTAACATAATTACCAAGTTGTTGGACAACACTACTGTTCTGATCTGGTAGCAACTCATGCCCACTTTGAACCAGTATAAATAGCTACAGAAGGTCCAGAGCAATCGAGGATAGGACCTGAAATGCCCCCAGGGTTGGCAAATTCTCAAACAGCATACATTTGCATTATTCAGAATGATAATTTGTGCTAAAACCCTTACTTTTCTCCTGTCTCCTCTGACCAACATAAGTACCAACCACAAAGAATAATGGGGAGAAAGGTCATTTTGTGTTGTAGGATCCCATCTTGTTCAACTGAACAGATTGGAAAAAAAACATGACCTTTAATGAGGTTTTGGACCTAACTACATTGTCCCACAGTTTAGACTAGAGGCGCACCAACGAATTGAGTTCTAACAGCCTCTTGTGGACACAGACTAAAGCATTCCTACATTGCATTTATGTAATTATGTTTAAACAGGACAAGTCATATGAAGTAGGAAGATTTTAGTTTGTGACTAGAGTCCACAGAGTGAGTTACAGCACAGCACTTAAGTATGCACTGCTAGTCACACACCTGGCTAGCCAAATTGTGGGGCTGTGTAATCATACTTAGAGCCCTGAGTGAATACAAAAATGTGGATCTGCATCCACTCAGTGCCAGTATCTATCTGGTCCACTATTCACATGGCAAGTTTTATCTAGATCCATAACCACATCTGCAACTGAGGTTGGGCTCACAGTCAGCAATTTAGACTTTGATTGGCTCATTCCCCACACGGGTACAGTAACAGCCCACTTTTTCCTTCTCTTGTTTGAAGTTCGCACACTTGCTTTCAATCAGTTTTCCTTGGCCACCAATGAAATCTCTGGCTGACAGCATGACATGTGAACTGAAATTAAGCAAAAGAAGAAGTAGGCAGGGAATTCATAGGAAATGGGACAGTCAAAGTCTAGCATGCTGACTGACTGACTGACTGACAGTGAGGGGTGATTCTCCAAGCCCCAGTTTTCTGTGACTGAGTCTAATTGGCTGGCAGACCACAATCAGAGCTGAGCTAGGGTTCACTGAAATGCTTCCTTGTTCTCCTATGTGCTGATGACACTGATCATAGCAGCAGCTGTAGTGATGGATCACATTCTGGGCAGATAAAAATAGAATCCACATCTGCCAGTCAGTCTGCAGCAATGGGTCTGTGGTTTTCCGCACCTGCATCCGTGGACGCAGATATCCACAGATCTGTAGCATTCTAGTCATACTCTCTCTCTTTACTCAGTTCCTGTAATGGAACTGTCAGTGGATGAAAATTGATCACATAAATATATTTAGGTAATAATTGCTGTAGTTCATCATTCTTCATTTGTTTCACCAGTTGTGTTAGAACTGCACATCATAAAAGCAAAACCTAGCATTTGTGGACATATAACACAATAGCCCTTATTATTTTCAGGCCATTTAGCAAGAGCGAGTTCAGTTTTATTGCTGTTGATTCGTTCCAAAATAATGAACCAAAGATGTGCACAGGGGAAACTATGCAGCAGGCATGTTTAAAAAATGGAGCCAGACTCCATTTATTTTCACAGCAGTCACACTACAACAATCTGCTCAAGACTCAAACTTAGCTTTTTAGCCAGTGAACTATGTGAATTTTTGTTATTTTATTTTAGTCAGCTATATCTGTAATAAATGAACACTCCACAACCACCACCACCACCACCACCAAATTTTTAATGTATTGTCAATCAAATTGGAAGGAAAACATACAGTTTGAACTGGAATATTAATTTTAGGGGGTTTTCCAGCCACCAAAGCAGTTTTAAATTCTCCCACAAAAGAGGCACAACATTACTAGAAATGCAAGTTTTCAGTCTAAAAATATATACACTTTGCATAAGCCTTCCCAAAACCCCATCAATTTTATAACTCTGTTACCATAGCCTGCTTCTATTGAAGAAAACTGGCTTCTCTTCCTCCAGTACAATTAAGTGCCCATGGGTAACAATCAATACAGGGAACCTAAGGAGCAAAAAGAGAAACAAAGATTTTCTCTAGATCCCACAAGACGACAGTGGCAGAGTCAGGATTGGGTATCCTAACTCTTAGCCCTGTGTTCTTTCCAAAGAAACTCACTATAAACTATCCCTCCCCCTCAAGATGAGTCAATACTGCATCTAACCGCAAAATGTTTACAATACTTCCAAAGAAAGCCCTGACCTTGCATGTGTTTATACTCACAATTAATACACACTTACAGTTAAGACCATGACTTCAGAAGAATGCTCTGGGATTAAGGTTAAGCACATATACTTTTTCAAAGTCAGAATTTAAATGATTAGATTACCTATCACGGAATGACTAATCATATTCAAGCTTTATCCTTTCAGATGGTATGATCACTGCAACTGAATGGGGGGAGAGTTCTCTGGAAGGAAAAGCAGGGGTCTTTTTTAAGGGGTTCCACTGTCTTTTAGTTACGAGGGAAGGAAGGGGACTCACCTGAGTGTAGGCGAGAGGAGAAACAGAAGTGCCCAGATCAGGTGGTGATATTGACTCAACATGCACTTCAGCATGCTATCTTTACCTTGTGCCCTCAAGATGGAACCCTATCTTTCATCACAAATGAATAACAACAGCCATGCATCCATGGGATCAGAATAGGACTGTTTTTGTTGTTGTTGTTTCTAAAATCTGTTCTAGGCACTATGCTAGTTCTCTTCCCCCCCACACACACCTTAATTCTCTTTTTTAATAGAGTGGGGTGGGGGTGGAGGTTAGGAAGAAAGTTTTCCTTCACTTCCAGATTTGCCAAAATGAGATGAGGTTTTTCATCATTCTCACAGCTGGTCAGGGACCCAGAGAGATAGGAAAGAAGGTTAAATCAAAATGTCACCAGTGTGAAGGTGTGGCAGATGTCCAGTGAAGGTATTCATTACAGAGGGGGCACAGGAGTCGATCAACGCAAAGCAGATCTTACGAAAATTGGAGAAAGGGCTATGACTCAACAAACAGGGACTGACAATACCATCCACTTGTTTTTAAAGTGAAGGCAGTCCTTGATAAAATGAAGTACAGAACCAAGTATAGTGTTCAGAACTTTAATTTCTGGGTGGTTAGATTTAAGCTTCTAAATCCATATTTAGGAAGACACATTCAAAGTTATGTAATTACTTATATGGATTAGGGGACTTAACTTTTAAAATGTTAACTGCAGTAATTGTCTTTAGAACAGCTGCAGGCTTACTATTTAATCTATTAAAGCTTTAATAGTGTGATCTATTTCCCACTAAAACAAAGATTTCTCCTCTGAAGTCATGTAGCTAAAACTGTGTGTGGCTTTTCAAAATGCTGATCTGCATACTTTGCAGCAAAACTGCAGTGAAGCAGAATGGGATTTATTTATTTATTTGGTTTCAATATGTGAGATAACAGAAATTCTCTCTTATGTAGAAGGACGAATACTTTATCATTTTGCTTACTAAACAATCAGCTCCTATTTCTGGAATAGCTAATATTTATCTCTGTAGCTTTCTTTCACTTTCCAATGAAATAGCAGCAGCTTTAAGAAGAGCATTGCCCAGTGCCTGCACCTTTTTTCTCCTTCATCCATTACTGCCCTTTGTTTGGATGGAGAAAGCAGACATAGTATAACATCTCCTTCATAGATAGCCTACACATAAAAGCCTACTTTCACAGAAAGGATTTAGATTCCAGGAGCTTGAGTTTCTCCTGCATTGCACACACACGCAAAGTGGGGATAACAGTTTACAAAATCAGAATAAGAGTGCTCTGCACCTATCCTTACCAGAATTATATGAGACATAATACAGTAAGGAACTGGGTATCAGGAGTAAATTGCTATGGCCTGGCCACACCTAAAAAAGCACACCAATTTAAAGGAATAGTGTTTATCATTGATTTAATTTAACCCATCATGGGATAAGAGGAAAAGTTCTTTTCTGGATCAGTCACTAGTTAAAAGATAGGAAACAAAAGATAGGAATGCTATTTTTTTCAGAATGAAGAAAAGTATATAATGATGCCCCTCAAGGGTCTGTGCTGGGACTAGTGTTGAACAAGATATTCATAAATGATCTAAAAAGGGATAAACAGGGAGGTCGCAATACTTGCAGATGGTACAAACTATTCAAGATAGTTAAGTCCAAAGTAGATTGTGAGGAGATAAAAAGAGATCTCACAAAACTGGGTGACCTGGCAACATAATGACCGATTAAATGAAATGCTGATAAATGTAAAGTGATGCACATTAGAAAACATAATTCCAACTCTACATATACAATGCTAGATTCTAAATTAGCTGTTTGCACTGGGGGCAAAAGAGATTTTGATATCATTATGGATAGTTCTCTGAAAACATCAGTCAAAAAATCTAATAGAATGTTGGGCATCATTAGGAAGAGATAGATAATAAAACTATATAAAAGGCAACAAAAATTACTTAGAGGAATGGATTAGCTTCCATTAGAGGAGAGATGAATAAGACAGACTTTTCAGTTTGGAAAACAGATGACTAAGAGAGGATATGATAGATGTCTATAAATTCAGAATTGGTGTGAAGAAAGAAAATAAAGTATTATTTATTTCTCTTATAACACAAAAACTAGGGGTCACCAAACAATATTAGTAGGCAAGAGATCTAAAACAAACAAACAAAAAATTTCTTCACACAACAAACAGTCAACTTATGAAACATTTTGCCATATATGTTATGAAGGCCCCAACTATAACAGGGTTCAGAAAAGAATTGGAAAAGTTTATGGAGATTTGGTCTATCAGTGAATGTCCAGGATGTGCAGAGATGCAAAACCATGCTCTGAAGTCTTTATAGCCTCTACCAGAATCTGGGAATGGACAACAAAGGAGAGATCGCTTGGTCATTAGCTATTATGTTCATTCCCCTTGAAGCACCTGACATTGAACATCATCACGAAAAAGGAAGCTGAGCTAAATGTGCCATTGGTCTGACCCAGTAAGGCAATTTTTAAGTTCTTATGTAGTTTGTTAGGTGCAAACCAATAATATAGACAGATTTAAAATGTTTTAAACCATAATATTGATTTTGCTTACATTGATACCTTTCCATTCAAGAAAACTATATCTCACTTGTAGAGACAAAGACTTTGATGAAAATTAAATGCATTGACACTAGCAAAAGGTTTCATCCTAACATTTACAGGTATACTCTGGGCTGGAAATATTATATAGCAAAAATTAGAACACAGAAAAAACTTAATGAAAGAAGTTCAGAAAACAACTATAGTTGAGCTCCATTCATCTGATCTAATTAGGACCAGAGTCAGATAGGATAATCAAAATCTGACTAATGAAGAGATGAAGAGAATGGGAATTTATAGGGCTCCAGTGTTCTCAACCTATCATAGGAGAGATCATTCCTTTGTGGACCTGTGTGCCCTGGATGTTTGGTTAATAAGGATATATATTCTGCATCACTATTTAATAATCACTATAAATGACACATGACTCTGTGAATATTTCAAAACAGTAGAGCCCCTTCCTCTTTGCAGTCCTGTTCTAGCAATGTTGATCTGAAGATACTAGAAGACCAAGGTGGGTGAGGAAGAATCTTTTATTGGTCCAACTTCTTGGTTGTTAATCAAGAATGGTAGCATTCAAAAACTAATAAGGGAACATTTCAATCTCCTTTCATATTCTATAAAAGACATAATGATTATAGTACTTTAAGAGAAACACTTTTAAACCAGACTTCAACATGAAACTGCAGAGCTAGAATTCATGTGCAAATTTGACACCGTTAGATTAGGTATGACTAGGGATTTGGGATGGCTCACTCATTATCAAAGGTGATTTTACTCTTTTTTAACATTCTCACCTTCTCATCTGATTTTCCACACTGTTTGAATCAAAACAACTTGTTTGGTTTGCTTAAAAAACAAAAACAAAAACCTGAATTGACTTTGTGACTTACCCTTCTCTGTATGTATTTAGTCACCTGACATGCTGCAGTTTCCATTCATGCACGTGATTATACCCATGAAAGCTCATGAAATAATAAATTTGTTAGGCTTTAAAAGTCCCACAGGACTTCTTGTTTGTTTTGCTGAACTAGATTAATACAGCTAGCCTCTGAAACTTGTCAGGAATGGCAAAGTCAGTCATTGTCCAGCCATATCAGAAGAACGACAGAAGGCAATGAATGTGATTTAAGACAGTCCACAGCATTATTCACTTAAAATAGCTGGGAACAGGCAGCAACCAGATATACAATGCAGGTTTCATCTTTTTCTAAATCATTTCCAAATAATCTCCAGCCAGTTCATAGACGCTCTGCTACTGCTACCCTATGACCTACCATTTGCATGATGTGAAAGGGATACATTGCTGCAATTTTTGTCTCTTCTAATCATACATTATAAGGGTTCCTTACTTCTTGTAAGGAAATTGTGAAATTTGTGGTGACCACTACCTAAGGTGCAATTTTAGTTTTTCAAGCTTTTTTGTTTTGCAGGTTTTTTAATTACAGCTTTCCAGTAGCACAGACTTCAAGGGAGAAAAAAATGGGACTTGGAAACCAGTGGAAAAAGGCTGTTGCAAATGACTACATACCACACTCAAAAATACCCACCCTCTTCTATGAAGTTAAATTGAAAATTGACTTCCCTTGAAAGGACAGAATCAAGTAATTTATTACTGAAAAACACACACACACAAATATTGTCATTGAAAATGGCTCTATTCTGTTTTAAAATTTAAACTTATTCTTACAGATGCTTTTCCTTATCTGTGAATCAGCATAAATGTATTGCTTATTATGCTGGCCAAGAATGCCATACATCTATAGCAGGGTTCTCAAACACATGGCCTCTGGGCCGCATGCGGCCCCTGTAACTATTCCCTACGGCCCGCAATGACATGGCCATTACTGATATTTTCAGTATCATTGTATAGAAAGGTTTCAGTGGTGCAGTCCTTGGGCTACCATACTAAGCCTCATGAGGCCCTCTACTAGTCCTCATGCGGCCCTCTTGGTGATTTGAGTTTGAGATCCCTGATCTATAGCACACAGTGGTTTTTGTGGAGAATTTAGCTAAAGATGAGTTGAATTAGACATATAGCTATGGAAATTGCATAAAAATCACATATTGAACATATCCTGTCATTGAAATTTGCTCTGTAATATGCACAACATTCTGGCAAAACACACTCCCCCAAGCTTCCTCACTTAAATACTTTATATAATTAGTAAGTCAAGATCACACTGTGTCTTTTTTTCCCTATATTGTATGGGATGATTGAAGAATGGAGAGTGCCAAGTCGCTCCTCATTTATATTCCTGCTCAGCACCCCAGAACAACTGTGGCTAATATACTTCTCAGAAAATAGAGAATCTTCTCCCTTTTACCCCAGAATGAGGTAGGGACCAATAAATAAATCAATAAATAGTACTGCTAACTACTGGACCATATTCGCCCATGATGGAGGTGATATACTCACTCAAGGAGGTAATTAGCAGGAACATTCCCTTGCAAACTAGATAGCTCTGAGATGAGTTCTGCCTTCCAGAGTCAGAACACTGCCTCAAACTTCCTTAGAGAATTCATAGCATATGGGACATGGGCCTGTCCTCAGGCCCATCCTTAGGGTGAGGCGAGAGGGGTGACTGTACTGCTCCCTGCAGTACTGCAGGCCCCACACTGTGCTGTTGTGAGCAAAGCATCGTGGGGCCTGTACTGTAGCCCTCCCACTGCCGCGATGCTCCCTGCTCCCCCCCATTCCCCCCCCGCCGCTGCCTTCGGCAGCAAGTCATAGGCAAGGGGAAGGGAGGAAGCACCACAGAGCCCAACCTCTGCAGCTGGTCCCCTTATCCTCAGGGTTGAACAGCCAACCCAGGTTTAGGGCAGGAGAGTGCAGCCTGGCCTCTGGCCCATCCCCAGGGCTGAGCAGTCAGCTTGGAGGGGGTGGGGAGTGCAGGTCCTGGCCTCTGGTCCTGTCACACCCAGCATGGGGAAGATGCTGGAGGCCCCCATGCCCCCTGACCACCCTCCCTGTCCTTTCATTGGGGTGACCAAATGTTCTGAGTTTACAGGGATGGCATTTTGGGGCTTTTTGTCTTATAGACACACCTATTACCTCCATCCTCTGTCTTGCTATCTGGTCACCAGCAAAATTAACATCATAATGTTATTCAGTAAAATAAAATGTTCCCAGCATTGTATTCTTACCCAATGAACATTGCTACATCTTAAAAAAAAAATAAAATAAAATAAAAATAAAAAAAAAAATAAAAGACCGATGATTGTTGGATCAACACAATATGCAAAGAACTACACACCCATCAAATGAGTGAGCTACTTCCCATGACATATTTCATTAATAAGAGACGATGACTGCAATCCAAAATTCACATTGTATTTTAATGGCACCCAATTATTTATAGTAACTGCACCAGTGATATGCAGGGTGATGTATGACTAAGTAGGGCGGGCATTTTGATGAGAATCTAATGAACTTAGTGACAGAAAAGCAACAATCAATGTGGAGATCTGCACCAGCAGCTGTAGTATTGCTGCAATATTTAGCATAAAAGAGTGTTTTATTACATGACAAGAGCTGCCTCTACAAGTGGCAGTAAAAGGCTACTCTGCCTTATATATTGGACAAACAGGACAGTCTCTGAGCAAAAGAAGAAATGGACACAAATCTGACCCATGGGTCAGCATTTCAATCTTCCTGATCACTCCACTGATGATTCACTAATTGTGGTCCTCAAGCAGATGAATACCAAATCAAGGATACAAAGAGAAGCTGCAGAGCTCAAATTTATTTGTAAATTTGACTGCATTGCGTAAGGGTTTAATAGGGCCTTTGGAATTTTCTCTCATTACAACAGGTGATTTGACCTCATCTTCCTCTATATGCTGTTCTCCGGTGTTTGAATCTTAACAGCTGCTTTGATTTGCTATTACCGGGCGACCTGATCCCATGACTTACTCTTCCCTGCTTTTATTTCCTCCCATTCTGTAAATTCCCACATCTTCAAAGAGTCTGACAAAGTGGGATTTTCTCCTACAAATCTCATGAAATAAATAAATTTGTTGGTCTTTAAATGACACAGGACTCCTTGTTTGCTTTACTGAGCTAGACTAACATTTCTGCCCCTTTGGGACTTGTTTTTCTTATGTCATTCATATTCTGAGTAATGGTGGCTTCCACTCATTGCAACTTAAAGCTGGAATGTGACTGCCTAATGACACCAGCTACCTGAGGGGGAGAGCTAGGTACAGGTATTAGCAATATTGTTATTAGGATAAATTTTCCTTTTATCTTTTCCTCCTCTCCCCTAGCAATAGTTATGTTCTAGAATATCTTTATTAAGGTCTCTGCCTTGGCTGATGCTACTGACATCTTGATTGCCACAGGGATCCACCTGCACCTAACAGTTTATAGCATAGTACCTTAATTAGGAGAGAGAGGGAGTGCAGTGGTGGTGAGAGACAAGACTCCATTTGCTAATTTTTGTTAAAATATTTCTTACTTTATTTTTCTTTTGTTTCCATTAAATTGGTGATACAGTTGGGAGCATGAATTATTTATGTGGGAGTTTTTCTCGCTCTATTCTATGTTTCTCATTAGTTAGTCATTTGATTTTAGGCCTTGGGTGAGAATTCCCACTCTACATGTCATGTTTGCTGTCTTGTGTGTGAAAAGAAGGAAGATGGATCCACATGAGAATATAAGGAATTGGAGAGCCAATTGAGGAGAACATGAGCTGAGCCACAGGGAAAGAAGATCCTCTTGATAATGGCACTTCAAGGGGAACATAATCCTCAGTGATAGATATGGTCATGTCAACTTTACTGTCTCTAAGCTCTGTTGTACTTAAATATTTTTATATTTTGAAACTAAAAAGCCTTATATTTTTAGTTTATTTTTCATTTACTGCAAGAGCAGGGAGAACACATGCCTACATGTAGAAATTCAGAGTCATCCCTAAAAGGAGCATGAACAAGGGAAGTAAGATGTAAAACCCCTGCCCCCCCCCCCCGACCAGCAATAGAAGTTGAAGTTACTTCAGCAAGAAAAAAAATGTTTTTCATTGCTTTTCCCCTTTCCCCAGGGTCTGTAGTGGATCCTCCTTCCACGAACTGATTCTAGCAACCTCTTTTGTTTTCTCTGATCATTTTGATAAATGGGAGTTTGAAACTGAAATGAGTCTTATCAAATTCTCCACTGCCCAAAGGGATCTCATATACAGCAGTGAAACTGATGACAGTCTTCTCACTCTGCTGCTGCTTAGGAGAAAGAGCAGAAACACTGGAGTGGTTGGCCTACTGACTCAATAAGACTGTACTGTCCTGATTCACACTGGGCTCATTTTCTAAATACTGCCTCTGCATTCAGAAAATTACCAGAACCTTAAAAATTCAGTAGAAAATATATACATTTCAGGGAAAGCTTCCCTCTCATTCCTGGCAAATGGAGAAGTGTGTTGTTTTGTTTCATTTTCAGACAAGCACAAAATCCACTCTAATTTGCTATAAATGTGCGTGATATGAAATATGCCACGTGACCGCCCAGCTCCTGTGCACATACGCAAAGCAGGCAGCATTCCAGGGAGACTGGATGTGATCCTGCTGTGCTCTGTGCACATGCTTTGGGTTGCAGACCCCCAGGCACTTCCAGAATCCGGTCCCCACTGTATAACAGAACCACTGGGGAGTGGTGCCACTGGAATCTGACCCTTACCACCAGAGTCGGGACCAAACAGCTGAGCAGAGCCATCATTGGGGTCCAGCCAAGGCAAGGAGCGGAAATGCTGCTGGGACCCCAGCTCCAGCTGGGCAGTGGAGCTGCTGCTACTGTGGTCCCAAGCCTTGGCCAGCAAGCAACCCCATCACCACTATGGTCCCCAGCCCCTGCAGGGGAGCAGCACCACCACCACAGTGGTGCAGTCCCACCTGGGGACTGGACCAGCCACTGAAATTTGGCCCTGGCCTGAGAGTGATGCCACCAATATGGTCCAGCCAGAGCCTCAGAGCAGCCCTCCCAGTTCCTGCCCCCACCCACTCCTTCTGTGTTCTGAAGTCCTGTCCATGGCCCCCTTCACCATACTGACACTTCCTGGCTCCAGCCCTCCCTTTCACTGCCCCCATCTTCTGCCCCTGCCCTGCAAATTCTGCCACCACCAACCCCTTCTGTGCCCTCATCTTCCCATGTCCTCCTTCACCAATACACCTCCACCACCTGCTCCCATGTACCCCTTCTCTGCCCCCATCTACTATCCATGCTGCCCTTCATCACCCTCACCTTCTGGCCCTATCTCCCACCGCCTGCCACCACCCACCCCTTCACTGGCCCCATCTCCTGCCCTTGCTTCCAGGTACCTCTTCAACACCTCGACCTCTTGCCCTTGCTCCACTATTCCTCATTTGCCCCTCCACGTCCCATGCTCTCATCCTTCCCCCTATGCCCCCACCTCACACCCCTCACCTTCACTTCTGCCATGCCCCCTACCCCGACCCTTCAATGCATACTAGACATAACCTGTCAAAAATGACAGGAAAGAAACAAAAAAGAATTTATGAAATAGTTTATCTTGATTTTTCCCCATCATTTTGGACAGGTTACAGCTAGTTACATGATATTTCTTGAGAACTGGAGATAACAATAGCATGTAAATGAAACCTCGCATATTATACAAGACATGAAAGACTACAAAACAGATCACAAATAAGCCAAAAAGTTATACCATAAAGGACAGGGTGGCTGGAATCTCTTCAGATTCCTTCACATGTCAAACCTAACTATCTTATTTCAGTAACTCCTTGCTACACGGTTAAGAGATGTTCTCACCCCCTTTCCCACAGATTAGACAGAGAGAGTGAAGCTTCAATGTCTCTATGCCTCAGAACTTGGACAGCAGCAGAGAAACTACAAGCATAAAGATCTCACCCTAAGTTCTATCATCTTTCTTATTCCTTGAAAGGTGCCCTGAACAACGCTTCTAGTCTCAAGTCTTCTCAAATCTGTCTACCCCAAGTTCTTAACTACCAAACACTCAGTCTTCCCCCTCTTGTTTGTTACTCCCAAAGGGAAGACAGTTGGCCCCAGTTATCAGTTCAGTTTCACACACATAGTTTGCATAACACACAAAACCTCGTGAGGGGGTATAAATAACAAAGCTTAATAGAAAATTGTAAAATGAATAAAACACATACATGTTACAAAGAAAATAAATATGAAGACAGAAATTCAGGTTTTACAATTCTAAATTAAATTTCCTTTTTTCATATATGTTGCCTATTTCCTCTGAATAATTCCCCAGATTGTAGAGGGGATATTGTAGAGGGAATTCAGGATTTTATAGACAGGTTGTTTCCAAGATTCTGTACCTCAGTTTCTACATCCCCTTGTCTTCAAACTCCTTGTTTAAGGATTTTCAGTTCCCTTCTCAAGCCCCTCCCCAAGCTTCCCCAGACCATAGTGATTCATGCATGGGGAAAAGTCCTTCATAGTTTTCCAAGCCTGATGTTAATGCTAAAGTAACCTCAAATACCCATCCATTGCAGAGCCAGGAAAAGACTATGGAAAACCATTGGATTTAATGGGGAAATGTTTGAAACAACTTGAAACTGAAAAGAAAACAACTGTCTTTGAAGAAGGCCCTGGGTACTAGGAAGTATACTTGGAATTGCAGTGTAGACTATTTTGTATACATACATAGATTTATGACCACAATCTGTATACATATCTCAACATGAACATTACATTCAGAACACTATAAGCTTTTAATCAACTTTATTTGGCTTATTTTATACACAAAACATTGTGTACAACCAGTGGATTATATTGCTTATTCTTTTTCCCTTTATGGTATTTGGATTGTAACACTGGAGAAAAGGCATTAACTTCTGTGAGCAGAAATGGGGGGAAGAGAAATAAGGATGGGGCAGAACAACTGGACGAGTGGAATCCAAGAGTGGTAGTGAAAAAAAGAAAAAGAAAAAGAAAAAAAAAGGAACAGACTAGAAGGTTGGATAATTGGAGAGGCAAAAAAGAAACAAAGTAGAACCTGACAAATGGTAAGTCCAGCTAGGTTTGGCATTTTATTTTTTTTTATCATACAACCCAACGATTTTGTTGCTCTAAGCTGACTTTTGGCCCACATTTGATATATGTCTAGTCCTGATTATGTAAGTATCTAACCTTTGTATAAAGCATCCCCCAAAACAATTCCCCAAACACTAAGGCTATGTCCACACACAAGGGGTTGTTTCGAAATAGGTTATTTTGAAACAAGTTGTTTTGAAATAATGCCCTTATTTCAAAACAACTTAATTTGAAATAACAAAGAGCAATTTCAAAATAAGTGAAAAGTGGGAATCAAAATAGCATGTCCACACAGTGGACATGCTATTCTGAGTCAGGGAAAACGTGAGGGGGGGGCTTGTAAGGAGCCTGGGGGTGCCCCAAGCTGCTTGCTCTCTGGGCAAGTGGCTTGCGGAGTCGTGGAACCCCCAGGCTCTGCTGCTCAGGTGGGGGGTGGGGGCTGCAACCCCAGCGGGGTGAGCCACTGCTGGGCAGCTCACCCCGCAGCCCGGTCAGGGGGCTGCAGCCCTCGCAGGGTGGCCACTCCATGGGCGGCTCACCCCGCTGCTGGGGCTGCCCCCAAACCGGGGGGGGCAGGGCACCCCCAGCCCCACCGCTAGGCTTGGGGACAGTTCCAGCGGCATGGTTAGCTGCCCCTGGAGTGGCAACCCCGTGAGGGCTGCAGCCCCCCTGACCGGGCTGCGGGGCTGGCAGCTTTCTCCCAGCCCAGGCAGGGGGAAGACCCCAAGGGGTGCCCCAGCTGGCTCCCCCTCCACTTCCCCTTCCCAGGGTGGGGTGGGGGGGCGAAGGGGCTGAGGCACCTGTTCCCCCCTGCTCCCAGAAAGGGGAAGAGGGGGGGAAGCCAGCTTGGGCACCCCCCAACCCCCTGCACTCCACTCAGCACCCTGGCCAGGGTGCTGATCCCCAGCCAGGGTGCTGGGGGAGTGTGGGGCACCCTGGGAGGAAGGTCATGTTATTTCGAAACAATCCTTGTTTCAAAATAACATGTCCAAATGGCATTATTTCAAAACAACTGGTTTTGAAATAACCCTCTTTTCAAAACCAAGGTGGTTTAAGCTGTTTCAAAAGGAGCCCTCTTGCTGCGAAATGAGGAGCTACCTCCTTTTGAAACAAGAAAACATTGTGTGGACATAGGGACTTTTATTTTGAAACAACCAATGTTGTTTCGAAATAAAAGCCTCATGTGGACATACCCTAATTGTCTACATTAACAACATAAAAGTTGCAAAAGAAAAGATCCAAAAGTTAGACAAAATGTCATTATTAAGGTGACCTGGTGAGATGTTTGTCTCTCCTTTGGGAAAATAAAGTTTGATAACTCCCAGAATTATTCACAACGGGTAGTAGAAGTGGTAGTTGAACTCATGGCTGGTTTCCCTTCCACCAAGCCAAAGGACGTTATTCTGGGAAGGAGCTTCAAAGGCAATTTTGTCTATATCCCAAGAGTTCAGAAGGCCTGATAAGTAAAGCTGCTTCAAGAGCTTGAGTGAGACTAAGGAGAATAGAGCACACAGATGGAATAGTCAAAGATTTTAGTAGCAAGCCTCTAACAGTCCCTACTTCCCAATTTAGCACTTGCAAATGACATTTTTCTGTGACTTACATCTTGATGAATTTGAATGGATTATCATGGGGCTATCTGAAGGTTCTTTTTGATCCCAGACTTTTAAACCTTCCAAATTTTAAAGTTTTCCAAACATCTGAGGTTCCATGTATAAGAACGGCTCCAAGGAATAGAAATGTTTAAACTACCAACACTCCCCCTTTCCAGTATTGTTCTAAAAATCAATCAATCAATCAATCAATCAATCAATCAATCAATCAATCACAGGTAGAAATTAAACCTGAAAACAATCAGTTTAAGTGGTTAGAGGTTGGCAATATTAGAAGCAATTGAATTTATGGATAAAATGGAATGTGTAAGGTAGTCAAAATAATACTTTTTACTAACCTCCAAAGGAGCAGAAGTACAGTTCAGTACCTTTTCTCACTTAGAACAAAGGAAACAGTTCAAATGGCAAGCTATGCTACATGCTTTTGAATTTGCAGGAACAGGACTAGCTTGTTAGCTGTAATGTTGCAAAATTTGTATTCTATGATATTACATTGGCGGCTAATGTTAGCAAGTCACAATACAGTATACCCAAACCTTATTATATTATCATGAGACAAACCACCTTTCTTGACAATGCAGTGTGATACTATAACATTCCACAGTGCCAAACTCATTAACATTCTGCAAAATAAACTTTCAGCATGCATAGTCTCTCCAATATTCAGTAAATAAGAAAATTCTAAGAACTAACAATATTTCTAGCTATAATATTGTCATTCAAAACAGAACTTAGTCATTATACATGTCTTCAAAGAATAGTGCAAACAGTAATCTAAAGCTATGGAGGCAATTTGACATTATTTTCTGAATTTAATCAGTATAGTCATCTTAATTTAATTTTAATAGAAGATTGATTTAATATTTCCCTAATCACACTTCTCAGGATTACTCTTTAAAGTATTATCTACATTTGTGCCACAAAATGGCAAATGCATGTCCCAAACTAAAACTGTCATCTAGAGACTGAGTGAAGCATATACAATGCAAATTTACAGAGGAAGAATCATGTAACTAATGCATTTATTATCTCTTCAGAATGGCATCCTCCTCCATTCTAATGAATTTCACAAGGGAATTCTATTTATAAAGCATCACACTACTTCCCATACTAACAGCAGTATGCCATTTCCCTAGCCACTACCACAACATATTGCCAACTGCAGTATGTTTTGAAGTATGCCGTATGATGTTATCTACAGTGTTTAAAATAATTTTAATCTACATCAAAACTCCCTTCTTCCCCCTGTTCTTTCTCCTCCACGTTTTTTCTTTATTTTATTAATGCTACTGAGATTATTCCTCTAAAGTATAGATAAAAAGATGCCAAATAATCTGCTATGTCAGAAAAAAAGAACATGCTGTCAAATAAACCCTTGATGATCACAAATTTAAAGATGGAGAATCAGTTTCTTAAGTAACTGAGCTTTCATGATAAAGCCTGCTCCTTTTACACATCAGTAATCCCACTGATGTCAAAGGAACTACTTGTAAGCATAAGGTAAACAAGATTTTCCTTCACAGGACCTGCCAGGGCTGCATATGTTTACAAAATAGTCTTTCAAAGAAGTCTCAGATGAGTATTATTTTAAATTGATTTAAAAAAATGATTAGTACCAAAAGAAAAGCCATATTTCTTTGGATCCTAATTATCTGCAACTATTAATAATTAAGTACAAAATACACCCATTCTTGTCAGGTATACTGCTATGCATATATGTACTTCAAGTGTTAATTTATCATTTTTCTGCCTTTTTTTTTATCTTCTTCCCTTTAAGCAGTATGCACATCATTCTTTAAGGGTGGATATTTCTTAGTGTCCTCCAAACTGCACTATGTATGTGAAAATCATAGTCCATCATTAATATAGATTTGGAGTACACACATTTGTTGAATAAAATGACTCCAAAAAAGTACAAATGCAGTGACATACAAAATAGGATAAAGGTAATTCTTAAGCCATCTGAAGTTGTTTTAATATGTTTGGAAGTGATATTCCAACTCAAACAGTAAGATAGATTTGAGTCTTTTCTCTACAAAATAGATAAATATTATCTGTTTTTTTTCCTTTCCTTAAAGCAGAAAAGCAAAATTCTACAAGCCAGATTCTGCCACCCTTATTAATACTGAGTAGTATCCTATAGCACAAAACAGCTTATTGACTTTACAGGGACAAATTGAGTAAGTGCTCATCAACATGAATTACGTTCACAGTCTGGCCTTACTGTGCCAGTGCATATGAATAAATACAACAAGGAATATTCTCTTGTATTTTTTTCCTTCTTTGTTTTTTTTTTTTTTTTCAGATTCTTCTCTCTTCAATATGCATTTTTATCAATCTATTATACAGGAGGTATAAATAGGTTATGACTATATCAATGTAGTGCCTATTTTCAAGAAAGGGAAAAAGGAGGATCCAGGGAATTACAGACCAGTCAGCCTCACCTCAATCCCTGGAAAAATTATGGAGCAGATTCTCAAAGAATCAATCCTCACACACTTAGAGGAAAATAAAGTGATCAGGAACAATCAGCATGGATTTAGCAAGGGTAAATCATGCCTGACAAATCTCATTTCCTTCTATGAGCAGATGACTGGTTTTCTGGATGCGGGAAGCACCGTTGATGTGCTATACCTTGATTTTAGCAAGGCTTTTGATACAGTTTCCCACAGCATTCTCATTGGCAAATTAAGGAAGTATGGGTTGGATAGGTGGATAGAGAACTGGCTAGATCAACGGTTTCAGCATGTAGCAATCAATGGTTCCATGTCTAGCTGGCAACCAGTCATGAGTGGGGTGCCCCAGGGGTCGGTCCTGGGGCCGGCTCTGTTCAACATTTTCATCAATGATCTGGATGATGGAATAGACTGCATTCTCAGTAAGTTTGCGGATGACACCAAGCTGGGAGGACCAGTAGACACGTTGGAGGGCAAGGACAGGATTCAGGGAGACCTAGATAAATTGGAACAGTGGGCCAATAGAAATCGTATGAGATTCAATAAGGATAAGTGTAAAATCCTGCATTTGGGACAAACAAACCCTATGCACTGCTACAGGCTGGGAAACATTCAGTTAAGTAGCAGCAGTGTAGAAAAGGACCTGGGGGTCATGGTGGATGGGAAGCTGGATATGAGTCAGCAGTGTGCTCTTGCTGCCAAAAAGGCCAATGGCATACTGGGCTGCATCAGAAGAAGTGTTACCAGCAGATCGAGGGATGTGATCATTCCCCTCTATTCTGCACTGGTGAGGCCACATCTAGAATACTGTGTTCAGTTTTGGGCTCCCCACTACAAAAAGGACAGGGACATGCTAGAGAGAGTTCAGAGGAGGGCAACCAAAATGATTAAAGGGCTAGAGCACAAGCCCTATGAGGAAAGACTGGAAGCATTAGGCTTATTTAGTCTGCAGAAGAGAAGATTGAGGGGGGGATTTGATAGCAACCTTCAACTACTTGAACGGATGCTCTAAGGAAGATGGAGCTCGACTGTTCTCGGCAGTAACGGAGGAGAGAACGAGGAGCAATGGTCTCAAGTTGTGGTTAGGGAGGTCGAGGCTGGATATTAGAAAAAACTTTTTTACCAGGAGAGTGGTGAAGTCTTGGAATGAGCTGCCGAGGGAGGTGGTGGAGTCTCCATCTTTGGAGGTGTTTAAGGCCCAGCTGGACAAAACCCTGACTGGGATGGTTTAAGTGGGAGTGGTCCTGCCTTTGGCAGGGGGTTGGACTAGATGACCTATGAGGTCCCTTCCAACCCTATGATTCTATGATTCTAATTGTTCAAGTTTCTTTGAATGTATTTCCTTTTTGCTTAGATTACAAGTCCTTTGGAGTATGGACTGTCTTTTTAGTCTGCATTTGTATAGCATCTAGCGCAGTGGGGGAGTCTTATTACTTTCCTATGTTCTATGGCAACAAAACCCACCAAGAACAAATATTCCTTTCATATTTTATGCAAATACTATATAATATTTAATAGCTGAATCAATTTATTTTCTCCTGAGAAAATTTATTTCGGGTTACTTTTAAAATGGAAGATTGGGTCTGAGATTTTCGGTTGAGACAAACTCCTCAAACCTTTCAGTTATTCAGTTTTCAGATCCACCTATTTTGTCTTGGGCATCTGTTATAAAAATGGCTACAGAAACCTTTTTGTTTTTTTGTTTTTTAAGTTCCAAAGGGGTAGCTATGCTAGTCTAGTTCAGCAAAACAACCAAAGAAAAGCTTGTGCAATAAATAAATCTGGTAGTCTTTAAGTACCACAGGACTCCTGCTTCTTTAAGTTTCTTTAGACTATTACAGAAATATGTAAAAAAAAAAAGTTTATTTGAAAGAGTTAAGTATTTCCTTTTAACTATTAATGGACACATAAGCACCACCCTATACCGAAAACCTACTGATCAGTATATTTACCTACATCTCTTGAGCTATCATTCCAAAACACACCACATAACCCATTGTCTACAGCCAAGTCCTAAGATCCCTCAGGCAGAGACAATTAATTTCAGGAGCTCTAAGAGTTGAGGAAAAGTTGTTCAACATCACATCAGGCATTTACAACCTTTTCTACAAGATGATCCCTCATTCTCTCAAGCCTTCAGAAACAGACCTCTCTTCACTTACAGACAGACCCCCAACCTTGAACAGATACTTAACAGCAGCTATAGACCTAACAACAAAACCATTAAAGCAGGCACATATTGCTACAACAAACCATGCTGCCAACTCTGGCCACATATCTGCACAAAAGACACTATTACAGGACATAAGAAAATCAGCTATTCCATCAAAGGGATATTCACCTGTTTATCTATCAATGTGATTTATGCCATCATGTGCCAGAAATGCCCCTCTGCCTTATATATTGGGCAAACAGGACAGTAGCTGCCTGAGATAACAAATGGGCACAAATCTGACAACAGAAATCACAACATTATAAAACCAGTGGGTCAGCATTTCAATTTTCCTGAAAACTCCATTTAAGATTTGCTAATTGTGATACTCAGACAGAATAATTCCAAATCATGGCTTCAAAAACAACCTATTGAGATTGAATTTATTTGCAAATTTTATTACATTGCTTCAGGACTTAATAGGGCCTTGGATTTTCCTCTCATTACAACAGATGATTTGATCTCATCTCCCTCTGTAAGCTGTTCCCCAGTGTTTGACTTTTTACAACTGTTCTGATTTGCTCTTAAAGTGTGACCTGACCTCATTTTCCTGCATTTATTTCCTCCCATTCTGTAAGTTCCCCCATCTTCAAAGCTTCTGGCAAAGTGGGATTTTCTCCCACAAAAGCTCATGCAATAAATAAATTTGTTATTCTTTAAGTACCACAGGACTCCTTGTATGTTTTGCTGAAAAAAAAGTTAGTTCAAATTAGCAAACCCTAGTGTAGACAGGGTTCAAATTAGTTTGAATTAAGGCTGTGTGATGGGGTCAAGCTGGATAGGTATAGGACATTGGTCCTATTGAAGGACTGGGTGATGGGTGGACGCAAGCCCACCCATTTCTAAAACCCCTCCCCCAGCCAATGGGGAGGTGGCACTAGGCCCATCCTGCAGCCCCTGGTGTTCAATGTGGCAAAGGTGGTGGGGGCCATGAGGAGGGCTGGAGAAGATTCTCAGGGGCAGCAGAAGCACCAGTAACACTTGTTGGGCCACACAGCAATCTGTGACTAACCCCGAAGGCCATGAAGGAGTCACGGAAGCCACAGGCCCTCTGATAGGCTGTCGTATCCTGCTTCTGGTCCCTTTACCCTCCTTGGGAATGGCCCTCATGGCCCGGAGGATGAGGTAGAAGTCCTCCCAATGCTGCAGGGCGAGTCACACCTGATACCTAGCCCCATGAATGTTGGGCAGGAGCGCACACAACTCATCCTACAGCGCTAGAGTGTCTGGGGCAGAAGGCTCCTGGCCATCCTCTGGTCAGGTCCCCATAACAACCCTGCTGCCTGATGGGAAGGGCAGACAGGGCACAGAGCCCTGTCATGGCACCGATTACACAGGTGCTGCATTTTCCAGCCTGGCCCCTGGCACAAGGGGGAAAAGTGGCAGTGGGAAGTCAGCAGCCCCAGCAAGAATGGGATCCTCGAATACCACTGACCAGGAGTAGATGGCAGAAAATGGAAATGACATGACCCCAGGGTAGCAGCAACAGGGGAGGGGTCTGGGGCAGGGGGCAGGGCAACAGCAGGTGGGGTGGTGCGGACTATGTTGGGGACTGGGACATTGTCAGGGGCGGGGATGGGGTTGGGGTTAGGAACAGGGGTAGAGTCCCTGCTGGTTTGACCTCCAGGGTGTGGGTCCCCTGGACCAGGCACAGGGCTTGTTGGAACAGGATCAGGTGGTGGGTCCCCACCAACACTGGGCATGGACTTGGGAAGGAGCTGGATAGCCACAGCCACAGTGTCAGGCATGGGGGGTGGGCTCATGTAAGAGAAGGGGCAGCTGTCCCTCCAGGGATGATGCCCCAGGGCCTGGCTGCTCGAGACTGGCTATCACCTCGAGAGGTTTGGCAACCACAGATGGGATATCAAGCACAGCCAGGCAGGTGGAGCATTCCGGGGGTGTCCCTGAAGTAAGGACAGGGACAGGAGGCAGGGGTTAGGGTAAGGAGGGGGAGACTGTCCTCCCCCACAATGAGTCTGGTCAGATCCAGGGCCTTAATCTCTGCCAAGATGGAGTCCAACACATGCCCAGCTGCACTGGGTGCCACCGCATCTGACGCTGGGGCAGAAACCACTTTAGCACCAGTGGCAGTTGCGGGTGACGTGGGCAGATCAGCGGCAGTGGAGGTGGCTCCATCTGCAGCTTCCCAGGGACGGGGATCAAGGTGGGCCTCCAGCAGGGGCACTGCTGTCCTCCTGCACTGCTGCCTCCATTTCCTTAGCCAGGATCTAATCCTGGACCTCACTGGGGGGCGGTGAAAGGCCTGGCAGCAGCTTTGCCAGTGTCAACCCCCCAATGACTTTTGGGGGTTCCTCCCTGTCTGACGTGGCAGGGAAGGTCTGGACCTTCTGGCGCTTTCTGGGCTTACCCTTGAAAATGACCCAGCTGTCTGAGGTGGCAGTAGAGGCCTGGCCAGCAGGGACAGAAGCAGGCAGCAAAGGTGAAATAGCTTGGGTAAGAAGGGACAGGGCGGAATGAAAGGGGGACAAGAATCTTTCCCCTGGGGTGAGCCCCCTCCCTGGCAGGTTCCAGCCACCTTTTTCCCTCTCTCCTCCCTAGGCCCAGGTGGCTGCAGGGTAGGAGAAGTAGGAGGAGGGGTGGTTCTGGTGCCTGGAGGGCTGGGGTCACTGGTGATGTTGCTGCTGGTGCCCTCTGCAGCCTCAGGGGACCCAGTTGCTCCCAATCCATGTTGGGCTTGGGGAAGTCGCTCCGGATGTGCCCCATGGCCCAGAGAGGAAGCAGCAGCCTTCTCCCAAGGAGTAATGAATCCAATAGAGCTCCCCTTGGTGGGACACTGTGAAGGACCCCTCAAGCACCACTTCTTCATGTGCCTCCACTGGCAGCAGTTGAAGTTGCACCTGCTGGTGGAAGAACAGAATGTGATGGAGGGAGGGATCCCTGCAGCCCAGCGGGAAAGGGCTGATGGTTGAGATCAGCTTCTCCAGGGTAGAAAGGAGGGGAAGCAGTGTGGTATTGGATAGGAAGGGCAGGATGGAGATAAGGACCACCTGTACACCCAGGTCCTCCAAAAGCTCCATGGGGACATGGATGCCCCACCACCATGCCCTTCACAACCACCTCCTGAGCAGCGGCCTCCATTGCCAAGAAGAAAACAATCTTCCTGTACATCCTGGAGACCACCACACTGGCTGAGGGCCCCACCACCCTTGCCAATGCCCTCACATAGGTCTCCACATGTGGGGAGGTGGCTGCCAGGAGGCAGTGGGCACTGAGCCTCCTGGTTAAGGTGGAGAAGGGGCACCAGCTTCCCAAGGTGGAAGGCAAGGAGGCAGCATGGGCAGCTGGTACGCTGGTGGGTGGAGGGGTGCAGCCACCTGGGCATATGCTCTGTGAGCAGGGACACCACCAGAGCTGGTGGAAGGAATGGCAGGGGAAAAGGGGGCTGCAGCTGATTGTGTGGCCACAGCACCGATGTAGCCCTTGCTCACTTTCTTCTACTGGGCAGGGGTGGAGGCCCCTCCCATGCCCACCGCTGCTGGCACTCCTTTGCTGGGGGTGCTAGTGGTGATAAACACAGCAGTGGCAGTCAAAGGGGCAGCTGCAGGGGTGGGTGGGTGAGCAGCCTGAACGAGAGGGGTGGAGGGGTCTAGGGAAGTTTCCATGTCCCTGTAGATGGGAGTCAGGGAGGGAGACTGGTGGAAGGGATCAGCAGGGACTGGGTGGGTGGACTGTGATAGAGACTGGAAGAGGTGGGGGGGGTCAGGGGAAAGCCACTTCTCCCTGCTAAACTGCACACTGGGGAGGAGGGCATGTGCAGGAACAGAGGAGAGGAAAGAAGCAATGGAGAGGACAGGGGGCTATGAAGGGGATGAGGCAGACCACTCCTCCCCATTAGGCTGCAGGCAGGGGAGGAGGCACTTGGGAGAAGTGGACAGGGAATTCACATGGGGCAGAAGGGGGCCGGCTCCTCCGGCTGCATTTGGTGGAGCAGGGTCACTGGGGTGGCAGGGGGCACAGTGAGTAGAGGAAAAACGCAAATGTTTAGGGATGTGTGTGGGATAGCTGATCCTGGCTAGGGTGGGGCTGACGGAAATGAGGGTGGAGCAGGGAGGTAGCAGAACCTGAAGGGTGGGGCAGGGAAGGGTAAGCAAACCAAACAGACTGTAAGGACTGGGGTGGGGCATGGGACCAAACAAGCTCATCAAGTTGGAAGTCTAAATGCGGGGGGGTCTGTTACGGGTAAGTGGCACTGAACTGGCCAGAGGGGAGAGTGGGAAGCCCTCCAGCCACTGAGGGTTTAGGAAAGAAAAAGAGGGGAGGGGCAGGGCAATGGGGAGGGGAGCTGCTGTTGAGTGGCTCTGAGGCCCTTGCTGCTGAATCAATTCAAGAGTGTTCTAGAGGGTTTGGGAGCCCATTGCCCTCTTGAGGGCAGAGGGGGCAAGGCAGGCAGTAGCTGATGGTGGTGGCAGTAATGTTAAGTGTTTCAGTCTATTGCAAGCTTACCCCCAGCTGTAAGCAGCAATATCTCAGTCTTTGGAGTCCTCCCTTCAATGGTGGTTTCTTCTTGTGGAAGCAGCAGTCTCCAGGCAGCAGCAGGGACTGGCTGGTGGGAGAGATGGTCTTCTCTGTATGGTGGTGGTGGTGTTCCTTCCTTCCTTCTATCTCCCCCCACTCCCCAGGTGAGCCAGGGCACAACCTGCCCACTTCTAAAACCCCTCCCCCAGCCTAAGGGGAGGTGGCACTGGAAATTTCTTCAACTAGTTTCTGGGGACAACTAAAGAAATAACAGGAATGGATGTGAGGGTCATAGGTTCAAAACTAGGTCTTCAAAAGAGGACATCAAGCAGAGAACCCCAGACAGCACCCACTGCTCCCAGAAGGTGTCAAAGGAGTGAGCAAATGCCTTCCAGAGAAACTCTGCCTGGAGACATGCATGGACGAGTGAGCAGAATTAGGCCCCACAGTCACAGGCCACTTCCCCAGCCAACCTCCTCTCCCTGGTCTTGTAGATGGCAATCTTGCCATAAGCCAGGAGGAGGTTGGTGAGGAGGTCCAAAAACTTTGTGGGGCCAGAGATAGGGTGTGCATATAAGACCAGGTGTGGGGGAAAGTGCAGCCAGAACCTCAATAAGAGGTTCTGGAGGAGCGGGAAGAGGGGCTTCAACCTAGCACACTTTAGGCAGGCATGTGCTAAAGTTTCCCTCTCACCACAGAAGGGGCAGGTGTCAGGATGGGGGGTGCAGGGTGAGAGGGCTGAGATCAACTAGTAGGAGCAGAGGGAGCAAGAACAGTGGAGATGGTAGTAGCAGGAGCAGGAACAGAAACAGCAGCAGTTCTAGTGGATGTTCTTTCTCTTTCACCTTTTAGAGGGGAGCTGTGGAAGGGGTAGATAGGAAAGCGTTGTTCCCTCGGTTAAGTTAGCCAGGACTACTCCAGAGTAATTGGTTCCAGGTGTCCCAATTAACAAACCAGATGCACTGCTTAAAAGCCTCCTTCTCAGGCAGGGTAGGGTAGCTGAAAGGAGGCTAGAGAGGGGTAGAGCTACTTGGAGAACACTGTGAGGGTTTGCTTGCAGTTTGCTACAGCACCAGAAGTTACAGGGGGGATTTGGGAGAGAAAATCCTACAAGCCAGGCTGGTAGGCCCTGCAGCTAGAGGGTGGACTTTATTATTTGGGGGGACTAAGCCAAGGAGTGGAGGTGGGTGAAACTCGCCTCCAAATAAGGAAGGGGCCCCAAACAATGAGGCTTCCGGCAGGGGTGTCGCTGTCTGGGGGAGGGACCCGGACCACAGGCCCAGGCCCCGCCCCTGGCTTGCAGGCCCCACCCCCTGGCCAGGGACAAGGCCAGGCACCGCCATGACACCGTGGGCAGCCGGGACCTGGATTCCCGGCTGGGGACAGGGCCATCACGGATGCCTGCGGCTGGGCCCCAGATCCCCGGCCCAATCTGGGACTTTAGTGCTGCGGTTCGGGGCACGTGCCCCGGAGTGCCCAGCACCAGCGAAGCCCCTGGCTTCTGGACAAAAGACTGTGGGACTTCCCAGAGCCTGAAGGTGGACCAGGAACAGTGGGGCCATTCAGTGGTGATCTAGGGAAAGTAGTAACCCTTCTGAACTCAGTGTGGAGGCTGCTACTCAATAGGGGCCCTGGGTTGGGGCCCAGGATAGAGGGTGGGACTGCCCCCACCCCTAATTCCCTCCCATCAGCTGACCCCTCTCCACCTGGGGAAGGTAAAATTGAGAAGGGCTAACCAGACCTTGCCAGGCTGTAAAATAGAAAGTGCAAGACCTACAAGTTTGCCTGAAACTGCACCTCGTCACAGCTCCTTAATTTGAACTAATTTTCTAGTGTAGACATAGCCTTCCAGCCTTATGACTTCACAATTTCTTCCTAAGGAAAGTAAAATAGTGTTTCAGGTTATTAGACACATTAGTATATGACCAAAAGATAAATCAGGAATTTTTGGAAGGAATACTTACATAATGAATCAAGACAGTGATACTTAAAATGCTTCTGTGATATCTTATGCTTTTTGGTTTAATTGAGATAACATTAGAATTATTTGTGACAAGGTAATAGCCTTCTTCTGCTACACAAAATCTGAGTAAAAGGAAGCACATTTCTTCTCAGGACAGGAGATGTTGATCTTGTGCTATGTAATTTTTCTGCACTGAAAGTATGTAGTTACTAACATTATCAATGATTTGCTATACGTTATAATGAATCAATATCTTGTGTACATACCACTGGCTTAGAATGGACTGAATCTGAAGTGTGTAACTATAAGCTTTATCCTGCTTAATGCTAATGAGATTCCACTTGAACTTAAGTAATACTGAATTCTCCTTTTTTGGAGCAGAATCATAGGGTTGGAAGGGACCTTATGATGTCATCTAGTCCAACCCTCTGCAAAAAAAAGCAGGACCACTCTCACTAAATTATCCCAGCCAGAGTTTTGTCCAACCAGGCCTTAAACATATCTAAAGATGGAAATTCCACCACCTCCCTAGGTAGTCCATTCCAATGCTTTTCCACTCACCTAATAAGAAAGTGTTTTCCAAATATCCAGCCTCAACCTCTCCAGCTGCAACTTGAAACCATTGCTCCTTGTTCTGTCCTCTGTTACTACTGAGAACAGCTGAGCTCCATCCTCCTTGGAGCATCACTTCAGGTAGCTGAAGGTTGCTATCAAATCCCCCCTCAGTCGTCTCTTCTGCAGGCTAAATAAGCCTAGATCCTTCAGTTTTTCTTCATAGGTCTTGTGCTCAAGCCCCTTGATCATTTTTGTTGCCCTCTGCTGGACTCTTTCTAATTTGTCCATGTCCTTTTTGTAGTGGGGAGCCCAAAACTGGACACAATATTCCAGATGCAGCCTTAACCAGTGCCAAATAGAGGGGAATGACCACATCCCTCGATCTGCTGTCAACACTTCTTCTGACGCAGCCCAGCATGCCATTTGCCTTTTTAGCAGCAAAAGCACACTGCTGACTCATATTCAGCTTCCCATCCACCATGACTCCCAGGTCCTTTTCTACAGTGCTGCTCCTTAGCTGATTGCTCCCCAGCCTGTAGCAGTGCATTGGGTTTTTCCATCCCAAGTGCAGGACTTTGCACTTGCCTTTGTTGAACCTCATGAGATTTCTATTGGCCCACTGCTCCAATTTGTCAAGGTCTCCCTGAGTCCTGTCCCTGCCCTCCAGCATGTCTACCGCTCTCCCCAGTTTGGTGTCATCTGCAAACTTACTGAGTGTGCAATTTATCCCATCATCCAGATAATTAATGATCCATGTTTTTTCACTGGGGATTTCTGAATCTCATAATGAAACTTGTGAATGCTTAGGGGTTACAAACTGCTTATAATTTTCATATCAGAAGTGTGAAATAAGAAAATGTCTGGAACAGGGGTCTCAAACACATGGCCTGCTAGCTGCATGCAGTCATTAAAGCTATTTCCTGTGGCTGCCAACAACACTATCATTACTGATACTTGCAATATTATTGTATGAAAAGGTTTCAGTGGTGCTATTCTCAAGCTAACGTACTAGTCTTCCTGCAGCCCTGTACTAGTCCTCATGTGGCCCTCATGGTGACTTGAGTTTTGAGTTCCCTGCTCTAGAAAGAATGAGAAACTGTTCTGTACTATATTTAGTAATATTTACATTTCTATGTAATACTTGTGCCACCAAGACAAACATGTAGCATTTGAGAAATTTACTACAATAAAATATTACATTTCTGGGGATGTGTAAGTTATTAGGGGAAATACAGAAGGAATTACCCCCATAGGCTTGGTATTACGCAATGGGAAAATAGGACTTTCAATATTAGTTGGAGACTCATGCAAGGATCACTGCTGAAGGCAGGATCAGGCCTATAGAGAAAAACAGAATCTATTTCTGTGGTGAAAAATAAAATTTCTGACCTAATGCTACTCTTTGTTTCTGTAAGTTTATTGTGTGGTATGAAAAGTGTGCCTTGTCCTGTTGCTGCGACTTCTCTCTCATCTAGAAAGCAATGACTAGTTCCTGAAGGGGTAGGGAGGAGGGATTACCAGTGTCAGCTTCTTAGAGACCATAATGACATAACTAAAGTTACAATACTTTGCAATACAGTGTGTGTGTGTTTACTGGCTATGGAAAAATATTAAATATTATCCCAAAATAGATCTGGGAGGAAAAAAAAATATATCTTAGACTCTAAAGTCAGAAGGGAGCAGTATGATCATCTAGCCTGACCTCTTGCACAATGAAGAACTCAAAACCTCATTCTCATCCATCAACAAGACTCTAACTTGTGACTGTGAATCATGATCTAAGGACTTTAAGATACAGAGAATTCACTGGCAAATGAATCACGCCCCATGCTACAGACAAAGATAAAAACTCCCCAGAGCCCTAGCCAATCAAACCTGGGGGAAAATTACTTCCTGACTGTGAAAAAGACAATCAGTTAAACCCTGAGCATGTGGGCAAGTCTTGCCAGCCAGACACTCAAGAAAGAATTATGTGTAATAACTCAGAACCCACATCATCTACCTTCCCTCTGAGGCCACTTGCATATCCACCATTGTTAGTCAAAGATCAGACAATTTCCAGAATAGATTTTCCCATCATACCATCCCCCCAATAAATTTATCAAGCTCAGTTTTAGAGGCAATTGTGGTTTTTGCCCATACAGATCTCCTTGGAAAGCTATTCTAGAACTTTACTTTTCTAATGGTTAGAAGCCTGCATCTGATTTCAAGCCTAAATTTCCTGATGGACAGTTTATATGCATTTGTGCTTTTGTCTGCATTGGTGCTGTACTCAAATAATTCCTCCTCCTCCCTGATATTTATGCCTCTGATGTATTTAGAGACCAAGCATATTACCCCTCAGCCGCCTTTTGGTTAGGATAAATAAACTTTGAGTCTCCTCATAAGGCAGATTTTCTGTTCATGGACCATCCCCTTGTAGCCCTTCTGTACACCTGTTCTAATTTGAATTCATCCTTTTTTAAACACAGGGGACCAGAACTGCACCCAGTTTTCCACATAGTTCTCACCAGTGCCTTGGACAGTGGCACCAACATCTCCCTGTCTCTACTTGAAATGACTCTTCTGATGCATCCTAGAGCTGCATTAGCTTTTCTTCACAGCCACATTACATTGACAGCTCATAGTCATCCTGTGATCAACCAGTACTCCCAGATCCTTCTCCTCAGTCCCTTCCAACTTATAGGAGACCTTCTCATTATTTGCCCCTAAATATATGACCTTGCACTTCCCATTCCTGTTATGCCAATTTACAAGGTCATCCAGATCATTCTGTATGGTATCCTGATATTTCTCTGTCTTAAAAGTATCTCCAAACTTGCTGTGATCTGTAAACTTAATTAGTATATTCCCACTTTTTGTGCCAAGGTCAGTAACACAAAGATTAAATAAGATCGATCCCAAGATGGATCCCTGAGGTTCTCCACTAGTAACTTCCCTCCAGCTTGACAGTTCACCCTTCATTAGGATCCACTGTAGCCTCCCCTTTAACCAATTCCTTATCCACCTTACTATATTCATAATAATCCCCATCTTTTTTAACTTAACAAATCCCTATGTGGAACTGTATCAAATGTGTTTCTGAAATATAAGTACATTAAGTCAACTGAATTCCCTTTATTTAAAAAAAAAATCTGTTATCCTCTCAAAAAAGATTAGGTTGGTCTGGTATGATCTACAATGTTGTATCTTATCCCAGTTACCATTATCCCCGAAATCCTTAAGTACTTTCTCCTTCAAAGATCTCTCCAACACCTTGAAGAGCATTGAGGTCAAACAAACAAGCCTGTAATTACCCGGATCACTCTTATTCTCTTTCTTGAAAATAAGAAATATTATAGTGAATCTTCAGTCATATAATACAACCCCTGAGTTTACAGATTCATTAAAAGTCTCTGCTAATTCCCATCTTAAACCAGTGATCCCAAAGGTAGACTTAAAAATTACTAAAATGATGTGCTATCTACTCAAAACCTGCTCCATTGATGGAAATTTCATCTGTAAGATCCTGAAAGCATATGGTTAGAAAAAGGGAGGAGGGGTAACTACAAGATTTTGAAGTTCCCATAGCATTTCAAAGTCTAGTAACAATTGTGGGGATCCAAATTACTAACAAAGCCTACCATGTTGACATGTGAAAAAGAAAAAAAAGTGTTTCTAAAGTGTTCCAGTTCAGCAAGAGAAGAGTGGCATAAATCCAGTTGATCAAAATCTAACCCAAGATGCAATTTCTGGTTATGTTTTTCTTCTCAAATCTATTTTTGGTTATATTGTTTGATTTTTATTTTATCCAAGTTCAATACAAACAGTGGGACATAAAATGCAAACCAGTTAGTTTTGCCTTATATCATTCTAAAAAATGACGGTCTATGAATCCAAGGACAGCAAGTAAGTCAATGATTTCAGAATTCTGCACTGGAATTCCTTGTATGTACCCCAGCTTTCTAAACCCAGAATGTATATTGCTTTATTCCAGAAACCTATGAAATACAAAAAAAAACCCTGAGCATTTGGATACAAATAAAGAAGGAAAAGTCTTGTTACTTGTTTGCTCTGTGTTCTTGAGGAATCAGAGAATAGTATTCAGCCTGTGACTCCCCCTCACCTCTGCTTGAAAAGGAAACCAAAAACAGTGAAAAGGCCGTGGAACACGGCCTTATCTATCCATATCCAAAAGCCATCAGCACAGTAAAGGGAGCTTCATTTTGCATTGACTATGGAGAACCGAACTCCAAGGCAGTGGTGTTGCTGGGGGGAGGGTCAGGGGGCCTCAGCCCCCCTGAAACTCAGGGGCAGCCCCCTGAGTACCCCACCACTCAACTGCACAGGGTTGCACCATTGTGCCCCTGCACAGGGAATGTGGCCAGGAGGGAGCTGCCACAGCCTGGGCTGGGAGATTTTAAATCTCCCACCCTGGCCTGACCCTGCTCTGAGCATGCTCAGACCAGGGTCATGCCAGGGGCCATAGCCTGTGCCATGGCCACACTTTCCTTCAGTGCCCGGTAAGGGCGCTGGGGGTGGGGGTGGGGAGTCTGGGGGCAGGCACACTGGTCTGGCAAGGAAAGGGCATGGGGGAGGAGGTTGGCCCGAGGCAGCAGAGCCCATCAATGGGACTGGGGTTGGGAAGGGCTCAAGGGGCTGCTGGGGGGAGGGAAGGGAACAGATCATAGCCCTGGATGCTGGTGGGGGCTGGGCCCACCCCTAATATTTAGGTGTAGCACTGCCCCTGCTCCAAGGCGGGAACTGCGCTGAGCCCTGGGACTGAAGAAGCAGGAACCACACCGGACTATGGTTATGTCTACACTGAACATTTCAATTTGATTTACTGAATTTGAATTGGCCAATTCAAATCTAATTCGAATTCAGCCAATTCAAATTGACATGGCCACACTAGAAAATCCAGTTCAAATTGGCATGTCCATGAACAGGACTTGCTAGTTCAAATTCAGTAGGGGGCAATATTGTATAGGGAAAAATCAAGCTGTGGCTATTTCAAAATAATAGTGAATTTGAGGAGTATCTCAGTTCAAATTGAGGAAAGCAGGCATGTCCATGAACTTATTTGAATTCAAATTGATGACAATCAATTCAAATTCACATGTTAGTTTAGACAAAGCCTATGGGATTGAAGAAGCAGGGAAGCATTGCATTATGGGAGATCTCACAACAAAACAAACAATCTCAGCAATTCTCTGTCCATTCAAATAGTGTAGTGACTAGCACATTTGCTTTACATGCAGAAGGTTCTGGGTTCAAACTGTAGGGGGTTAGACTAGATAATATCATGAGGTCCCCTCCAACCCTATGATTTGATTCTATTCTAGTCATAGACATGGTAACTGATATCCAAAATACTGAATCTGCCTGATTGTATTGTGAGCTTTCCTGAACCATTACCCCCCACGTATTGGCCACTTAAACAAATCTTTATATAAAACAAAAAAAACAAAAAACAAAAAACAAAAAAAACCTTTACCCAAGTCCTGATTGAGTTCTGATGTGTGGATTTAAAGCTGTACCATTTTTCACTGGGACTTTGCCTTTTCTGTTCCTTGCTGATTGCTATAGAATTTTGCCTGTTTCCATCCAGCTTCTGACTCTGGTCTACACAGCCTGGGAACCCTTCTGCTACACAGAGTGCTGGGACCCCCCCCCACCTCTCTCCCTCTCTCTGTCTTTTTCTCTTAAACTATGACTCTGTCTCTAGCCCTGATAAAATAGAATCTAGATAATATTGTGGCCGGGGGGTTTTCTTTCCTTGTATGGTTATTAATGTTGTAAATGTTTGGATATTTGGGGGTATTTTCATCTCCTTTTTAGGCAGCAAGAGCACACTGCTGACTCATATCCAGCTTCCCATCCACCATGACCCCCAGGTCTTTTTTCTACACTGCTGCTACTTAGCTGAATGTTTCCCAGCCTGTGGCAGTGCATAGGGTTTTTTGGTCCCAAATGCAGGATTTTATACTTATCCTTATTGAATCTCATAAGGTTTCTATTGGCCCACTGTTCCAATTTATCTAGGTCTCCCTGAATCCTGTCCTTGCCCTCCAACGTGTCTACTGGTCCTCCCAGCTTGGTGTCATCCGCAAACTTACTGAGAATGCAGTCTATTCCATCATCCAGATCATTGATGAAAATGTTGAACAGAACCGGCCCCAGGACCGACCCCTGGGACACACCACTCATGACCGGCTGCCAGCTAGACATGGAACCATTGATTCCTACACGCTGAAACCGTTGATCTAGCCAGTTCTCTATCCACCTTATAGTCCACCTATCCAACCCATAATTCCTTAATTTGCCAATGAGAATGCTGTGGGAAACTGTATCAAAAGCCTTGCTAAAATCAAGGTATAGCACATCAACGGTGCTTCCCGCATCCAGAAAACCAGTCATCTGCTCATAGAAGGAAATGAGATTGGTCAGGCATGATTTACCCTTGGTAAATCCATGCTGACTGTTCCTGATCACTTTATTTTCCTCTAAGTGTGTGAGGATGGATTCTTCGAGAATCTGCTCCATAATTTTTCCAGGGATTCAGGTGAGGCTGACTGGTCTGTAATTCCCTGGATCCTCCTTTTTCCCATTCTTGAAAATAGGCACTACATTTGCTTTTTTCCAGTCCTCTGGCACCTCCCCCATTCTCCATGAGTTTTGAAAGATAACGGCCAGCGGTGCGGCTATTTCGTCGGCCAATTCCCTTAGCACCCTTGGATGCAGTTCTTCCGGCCCCATGGACTTGTGCACTTGCAGCTTCTTTAAGCAGTCCCTAACCTGACCTTCCGTCACCAAGGGCCTGTCTCCTTCTCTCCCATCTGCCACACCCATGGTAGTGGGCTGGGAGCTGACCCCGCCTGTGAAAACTGAAGAAAAAAATGCATTGAGCACTTTAGCTTTTTCCTTATCCTCTGTCACAAGGATGCCTGCCCTAATCAGCAAGGGGCCTACACCATACCTGATTCTCTTTGTGTTATTAACATACTTGTAGAACCCCTTCTTGTTATCTTTTACATCCCTTGCTAGCCGCAACTCCGTTTGTCCTTTGGCCTTTCTGATTTTATCCCCGCAGTCCCTAGCTATATCTTTATATGCCTCTTTGGACATCTGACCAAGCTTCCACTTCCTGTAAGCTTCCTTTTTATGTTTGAGATCAGAGCAGAGTTCCCTGCTAAGCCATTCTGGCTGCCTCACATGTTTGTTCTTTCTCCTAATTGGAATGGCGACTTCCTGTGCCCTTAGCAGGGTTTTTTTAAAAAATATAGCCAACTCTCTTTGACTCCTTTCCCCTTCAGATTAGCTTCCCAAGGGATCCCGCCCATCAGTTCCCTGAGGGAGCCAAAATCTGCTTTTTTGAAGTCCAGGGTTTTTGTTTTGCTTCTTCCCTTCCTTCCTTTAATCAGCATCCTGAACTCAACCATGTCATGGTCACTACTGCCTAGCTTGCCGTTTACCTCTACGTCCCTGATCAATTCTTCCCTGTTTGTGAGCAGCAGGTCGAGTGGTACAAGGCCCCTAGTTGGTTCCTCTAGCATTTGTACTAGAAAGTTGTCCCCAAGACTCTCTAAAAATCTCCTGGATTGCCCATGCACTGCTGTATTGGCCTCCCAGCAGATGTCAGGGAAATGGAAGTCCCCCACGAGCACCAGGGCCTGTGATCTAGAAGCTTCCGCTAGTTGTCCATAGAACACCTCATCCACCTCCTGCTTCTGGTCTGGTGGTCTATAGAAGACACCCACCACAACATCCCCCTTGTTGCTTTCCCCTCTCAATGTAACCCACAGACTTTCTACAGACACGCTTCCACTTCCATAATGGAGCTCTGAGTAGTCATAGTGCTCTTTCACATATAGTGCTACTCCTCCCCCTCTTCTTCCCTGCTTGTCCTTCCTGAACAGTTTATAACCATCCATGGCAGAACTCCAGTCGTGCAGACTATCCCACCATGTCTCTGTTATTCCTATGATATCATGGTTCCCTGGCTGCCCTAGTATTACCAATTCTTCTTGCTTATTTCCCAGGCTCTTCGCATTAGTGTATAGGCACCTAAGATACCTGGCCGATTGCCCTATTTTGTCATGTTGATTTCCAATTCTATTACATAAACCTCCTTGCATTTTTTTCTAGGAGTTCTCCTCCCCCACTCTTCTCGCGTACTGGGGCTTCAGTAGAGCCCTTAAGACATTTGTTTGATCCCCCCCCATGTTCCAACTACCTTCTCTTTTATTGCTGGTGCTACAGTCCCAGCACCCCCCAAGTTCCATCCCTTCCCCCAGATCACCCACATTCTCACTTACCTGTGGGCTTTGGTCTCCTTCCCCTGTTGAACCTAGTTTAAAGCCCTCCTCACCAGGTCAGCCAGTCGGTGCCCAAATAAGTTTTTCCCCTTCCTGGGCAGGTGAAGGCCATCTCTGCCTATCAATCCTCTGTTCTGAAACAGGACTCCATGGTCAAGGAAGCCAAATCCCTCCTTATGACACCATCTTTGCAGCCAGGCATTCACCTCCAGGATACATCTCTCTCTCCTCAGGCCTCTAGCCTTGACTGGAAGGATCGAGGAGAACACCACCTGTGCTCCAAGCTCCTTCACCCTCGCTCCCAGAGCCCTGAAGTCATCTTTGATCTGCTGAGGATCACCTCTTGCAGTATCATTGGTACCCACGTGGATAAGCAGCATGGGGTAGTAGTCTGAGGGGTGGATGATTTTTGTCAATCCCTCCGTTACATCTCAGATACGGGCACTTGGCAGGCAGCATACCTCTCTAGAGGCCTTGTCAGGGCGACAGATGGGTGTCTCCGTTTCTCTCAGGAGTGAGTCCCCAATCACCACAACCCTACGCTTCCTCTTTGGTGAGGTGGCAGTGATCTGCCCAGCCTTTGGGTTGGACAGCATCTCCTCTACCTCCTGCATCGTGTCCAGCACCGCATAACGGTTCCTCACCACAATGGATGGTGGGATGTGAGCAGGCGTGGAGCATTGTCTACTGCCAGAGGTGACCAGCTGCCACTGTCCTCCCTCTGTCATAGGCATCCCATCCATTTCCAGAACTGTGTCAGTAGCCCTTGGCACAAGGATAGGGACCTCCTCCTTGCAGGTCTCATCATGGACACTGTCAAGGAACTTTTCCAGGGCATAGATACCCCTGAGGTGTGATACCTCCTCCTGTAGCTCTCCTACCTGTTTCCGAAGAGAAGCCACCAGAACGCACCTATCACATAGGCTCATTTCCCTAGCCTGATCATCAGTGGCAGGAAAATGAAGGCCACAGTACTTGCAAATCCACACCAGGATCTGGGTGGAGATATCCATGGACAGACACTCTGTCTGGCTACAAACAGTGGCAAAGGAAAGAGCAGGGGCACTGGCACCAGCAGTGCAGCTCCTCTTCACCATCTTGGCCTCACCAAACTCCTCCTTACACTCCCTTGCAAACTCCCCTGTTTGCTGTCCCCTGTTTGCAAGCTCCCTCTGGTCGCTCTAGCAGCGGCTTTTAAGGGCCTTCTCTGCCTAGGTCAGCCCTTGCCCCTTGCTAGTCACACAGGGGGCAGGCCAATCACAAGGCTGCTAGAGGCTGGTGATTAAAGGGGATCAGGGAACAATGGTGCAAACAGCCCCCACCCAATCACACAAGCACAGACACACAACTAACAGCAATCACTTGTGGGCTTTGGTCTCCTTCCCTCTTCAAACCTTGTTTAAAGCCCTCCTCACTAGGTCAACCAGTTTGTGTCTGAATATGCTTTCCTCCTTCCTCGACAGATGGAGTCCATCTCTGTCTAGCAGTCCTTCTTCCTGGAAGGGCACACTATGGTTGAGGAAGCCAAAGCCCTCCTGACAACACCATCTTCGCAGCCAGGCATTCACCTCCAGGATGCATCTGCCGCTGCTCAAGCCCCTACCCTTGACTGGAAGGATCAAGGAGAACACCACCTGTGTTCTGAACTCCTTCACCCACACTCCCAGAGCCCTGTAGTCACCTTTGATCTGCTGAGGATCACCTCTCGCAGTATCATTGGTTCCCACATGGATAAGTAGCCTGTAGTAGTCAGAGGGGCAGATGATTCTCGACAAGCCCTCCTTAATGTCTCAGATACAGGCACCTGGCAGGCAGCGTACCTCCCGAGAAGCCTTGTCAGGCTGACAGACGGGTTCCTCCATCCCCCTCAGAAGTGAGCCCCAACCACCATAACCCTAAGTTTCCTCCTGGCTGTGGTGGCTGTGATCCTCCCAGCCTTGGGTGTGCATGGCATCTCCTCTTGCACCTCATCCATCGTCTCTACTGCTGCATAGCAGTTCTTCACCACAACGGGGGGGATGGGAGCAGGGATGGAGCACAGTCTTCTGCCAGAAGTAACCCGCTGCCAGTGTCCTCCCTCTGCCATAGGCATCCCATCCTTCTTCATTAGTGCGGCAGAAGTCTTTGGCACCTGGACAGTATCCTCCTCCTTGCACATCTCCTCATGGATGCTATCGAGAAAGTTCTCCAGAGCATGGATACTCCTGAGCCTAGATACCTCCTCCTGTAACTCTTCCACCTGCCTCCTGAGAGATTCCACCAGAAGGCACCTCTCACATTGATTCATCTCCCCAGCCTGATTGTCTGTGACAGGGAAATGCAGGCCACAGTCCCTGCAAGTCCACACCAGGATCTGAGTAGAGATATCCATGTTCAGGATGTCTGTCTGGATACAGGCACAGGTGGAGGAGACAGAAGGGGCGCTGGTGCAAGGAGTGCCGCTCCTCTTCACCATTGTGGCATCACCAACTCCTCCCCAAACTCCCTCTCAAACTCTCCTGTTTTTAGTCCTCCTGTTCGCAAGCTCCCCCCTGGTCACTCAGCTACTGGCTTTTAAGGCCTTGTCTCCCTAGGTCAGTGCTTGCCCCTCATTAAACACACAGGGGAAGAATGATCACAAGGCTGATTGAATCTGGTCGTCAAAGGTGAGCAGGGAAAAATGGTCCAAACAGCCCCCAGACAATCATACAGTCCCAGTCCCAATTCCCACAGTAACTGACTATTAAGCTGTAGGGAAAGACACAAACACACAGTTAGCAATTCACTCATCCAGATTTCGCTCTCTCCTTTGCTTCGTCAGCTAGGGAATCGACTTTTGCCTCCTTCTCAGGGCTTCACCAACTCCTTCCCTCTCAAACTTCCCCGTTTTCAGTCCCCCTGTTTTCAAGGTCTCACTGGTCACTCAGCCACTGGCTTTTAAGGCCTTCTTTGCCTAGGCCAGCCCTTGACCCTCATTAAACACACAGGGGAAGGATGATCACAAGGCTGATTGTTCTGAACTTCATCTGCTGATACCTCAAACTGGGACAATTCCTGAGTTTTGTCACTTAAAAAGAATGGCTCAGCTGTGGGAATGTCCCTCACATCCTCAACAGTGAAGATCTATTGAAGGATATCCTTTAGTTTCTTCACAGTGGTTTGTCTTCTGAGTTTTCCATTAGCACTTAAATTTTCCATTGGAGTCAATGATTATTTTCCAGGGTTCATACTTCTGTTATACTTGTCTTTTTTTTTTTTTTTTTGATAGTCTTTGTTTCCTTTGCTAGTTGCTCTTCAATTTTTTTTTTTTTTTTTTTGCTTCCTTAATTATACTTCTTTCTTTCTGTTTTTATTTTAAACTGACAATCTCTCCTTTTATTCTGTTGCTTAGCCATGGTGGTGGGTTTTATTTGTTCTCTTGCTATTTTTCTGTGTTTTTAAAATTTTGTATACACAGTAAATTTGAATTGTTATTATCATTATTATTATTAAAGATTTTGTGAATCTTGAAGGCATTTCACTGCTGTGACTGCGTTTTAATTTCCATTTTACTTGCTTCTTCATTTTTACCCTTTCTGAAATTAATGTTTCTGTTATGGACTTTTTTGGCATTCTTCCCATAAATGTTAAATTTAACTATATAATGGTTTCTATTTTTAAGTGGTTCAGCTATATTTACCTTTTAGTTATCCTGATCCTGAGCTCCAAGTAGGACTAAATCAAGTATTGCTTCTCATCTTCTGGGTTACAGAACTAGCTGTTCTAAGAAGTCATCATAAATGATGTCTATAAATTTTATCTCAGCATCTCATCCTGAGATTACATGTACCTAATCAGTATAGGAATACTTGAGATCTGTCATTATTATTAAGTTGTCTATCTTCATACTCACTCTAATCTCGCAGAATATTTCATAATCACTATCATCATCATCTGGTCAAGTGATGAGCATTATATGCCTACTGTTGAATTCTTATTATTCGATCATGAAGTTTCTATCTACTGATTCTATGGTACAGTTTGATTCACTTAAGATTTTTTACTATATTTAACTCTGATAGATAGATAGATAGATAGATAGATAGATAGATAGATAGATAGATAGATAGATAGATAGAGTTCCACTTCCATCTACCCCCTTCCCCCAGCACAACAACCTATGTCATCCTATATATTTTGTACACTGTTATTAGTGTGTTCCATTGAGTATCCTGCGTCTCCCAAGTTTTTGTGATGCCTATTGCATCAATATCCTCCTTGAATATCAAGCACCAAGTTCAGCCTTCTTAGTAATTAGACTTTTAGTATTTACGTAAAAGTGTGTGTAATTGTCATTTTTTTAGGTATCTGTCATTTTATGATACAATTGAATGGAACGCCTTTTCATTTGACTGTTTCTACTCAGTTCCTACTTGTATGCTTGTAAATTTTATTTTCTCCTCTTTACTATGATAGTAAAGATTTTAAAAGAAATTGAAAAAATAAAATAAAATTTTAAGCAAATAAAAATTCTTCTACAGCCTTTGTAATATCCAATCTAGTCCAATTTTGGTTAATATAGAGCCCACTCTTCCTGTGTAGGCTCTTCTTTTCTCAAGAAGTTTCCCAGGACCTAAACCTAAACATCTACTTTACATTCCATTGTCTCATCCACTCAGCTCTTTCTGTTTAACTGGACTGGCAAGTAGAAATGAAAGTATTTCAGACAATGCTACTATACAGGTCCTGGATTTCAGTCTCTCAGACTCACAGCCTAAATTCAGCCTCCTTAACCTCTCTACCACCATTTTTATATCATTCATGTATCATGACCACTGGGTCTTCTCCAGAATTGCACATATTCATAATCTTTTCAAGATGTTTCATGAGATTTACAACATTTATTCTTGGAATTCAATTCACCATTTAATTTTCCCTGTCATCATAAACCCAGCTATATATAATTCTAAGGATCAAATTTCCCCATTATTGCTATCCATCTTCTTCTAATAATAGTGATTCCATTTCCTGAAGAGGTATCTTCAGTGGAAGAGGGTGTCATGACATCACCTGGAAGGGAAGCTTGTCTCTTTCACCAACAGTACTTGGTACAATAAAAGATATTATCTCATCCGCCATGTCTTTAAAATCTAAAGACAACACAGTTAAAAGTTAGGAAAGGAAACAGAAGTGAATTAACCTATGAAATATCCTGTTATAGGTCAGTGGCTGAGCTGCAAATAGAACATGTGCCCAGCCTATTGTACTAGTCAATGGGTCAAATTGACCTCCAAATATAACTTTTCCAGGATAAAAGAAAGTCCTCCCACTCCCACAGGAAAAAACAAACACTCAATTTGTTCCTTTTATGATGAGGAGCACTTTCACAGGTCTTCTACAAGGATGTGGGGAAAGTATTGGCAAGAAGACGTTTCAGGGTACACATCAAACTCTATGACTCATCTCGTACAAAGAGAATTGATATGTGAAAAGATTCTTTAGACCCTGCCCAGACTCCTGTTACAGAAATGGAGTCCAGATTCTCTCTCTTTGTAGCCCTAAAAGTGAGCATATAGCTATACATATTTTCAAGATTATCTTCAGAAAAGAAGGATGGTTAAAAACTCACCCTATTAATAACAGGTTTGCAGGAACTATTCCCCTCCTCCCCTTTTGCTTAGTGAATTCAGCATCAGGAATGACGTAGAATTTATCTAAATGTTTTAAGCAAAGCCGTAACACAACATTTTGCTGCCCAGGATGCTTTCCAATCAGAACGTGCCTCTTCCCATTAGCAGTGCTCAAAGCCAGAGCCACAAAGCTACCCCTTTAATATCGTGGCTCTATTAAGACGCTTCGGGCCGCCTGGGGCTGTGCCCCGTCGGTCCCACCATAGTTACTGCCCTGGTATTAAGCTTTCAAATACAAAATAATCTATGGGAGAAATTCAGGAAGGCTTCTTTCACCATTGCAACATTCCCACCATTACCTTATCAGAAAATGAGTGTTTTACATACACTTTGTACTAGAGTAAATAACTAAAAAATTCAGGGAAACAATGAACTGGGCCCTCATTATTGATGCAGAAACTGTATCCAAAATAATTCATTCTGATAAACTAAACCATATTATCACTCTGGGAATATTGATTTCAGAATTCAGTGAAGCACTTCCACAATTGGCACCACTATTATTTCAGTAGCTTTTGGAACCTCAATAACAGCAGTGCCCATGCTATTAATATGGGTTAATTGATAGAACAGTAGCGGATCTACACTTTTGTAGTTTATTCCACTGTTGGTTAGAATGTCTAGGATTTCTTTTCATCATATTTGGCACATCTGTCTGTCTTTGCAATAAATGTTCCTGTAATATGGTCACTACTTATGCCTTTATGCAGATATTTTGCAGGTCAGTGTAAGTAGGTGTGGCACTAAACCACCTGGAAGGCACCTCCTGGTGATGTTTCTGGGGAATCTTGCTCAAGTGGTTCCCTCCAGGTGGTTTGTGCTCTGCCTTTTCATATGCTGATTCCTGGTTTGAGTCCAGTCCCAGGACCTGAGCCCTCCAGCAAAGTCCACTAGTATATCCCTGTGATGCTGTCTAGGTCTACAGGACTGTTTATGGTTATCTTTCAATTAATATTTCATATTTGCAATATTCCATATGTGATATACCATGTTTGGTGGCAATAAAAAGGCTGTAATCTGCTGAGAATGATTATATGGTTTATATGTAGGTATCATGCCTGTATTAGAAATTAGAAATCTATTTGTTTTTATGTGTGTTCCAAGTGATTTGTTCTTAAGGCAATCCCAGACTGGCTGTCTACAAAACTATTGTTCCTCATGATGGCCCCATCAGGGTGGCTCACAGTTGCAGTGGGCCCAGGAAGAAACTCGTTCAACCAGTTACCCAAACAGAACATGTGGCCCAACTCCATTTTGATCAGGCAAGAACTCTGATATAAAAGGCAGGGGACCCATCTCCATTTTGTCTTTAATCTTCAGTCTGTCTGCAACCAAAACCCTCCTCTGGAACTATTCTTCTGGGCCTGAACAAAGGACAGAGACCCAGCCAGCTGCTGCTGCTGCTGCTAGGTGCATACCAAAGGAGCAGTACTAACATGCAGACTACAGGATCTACAAGGATTTGCTTTCTATGGACTTTAAATTATTTGCATGTATGTGATTCACTTTGATCCTTTAACATCTCATATTTTATTTGCTTTTCTTTTTATGTTAAACCTTTAGTTGTAGTTACTAAAGGATTGGCTGGCAGTGTGCAAATTTGTGCAAAATCCAAGCCTATATTGTTCTGGGTGATGTGGCTGGCCATGTGGGGTCTGGAGAACTTATTTTAGAGACCCAGTGGCTAAATGGGGACCATAGGAACTGATGTGCAGTAAGGGGGCTGTTTCTGTTTTGTTATGAATGGTGATGACCAGAGTGGGGAATCAGAAGCATGTTTTGTTGCTGCCTGGGAGACTGAGTAGTTTGGTCCCTGGTTTTGCAGCTTGCCCTGATTTTGGCACATTCAGAAGGTTATCCCAGGAGGCCCAGGTCACAATCCTTTCCAGGGTTCTAGCCACTAAAACAGTCTATGGCCCAGCTCAGTCTTGCCCCAACCACTGAAACAGTCTATGGCCAACCCTGGCACCCATGCCGCTTCTGCTTGCTGGGGGAGTGGGGAGGGTCATGGCCCCACCCACTTCTCCAGGCCCCAGCCCAGGGACCCTAAATGCTTCCACTGAGGCCTCCACCTTCTTCCAGTCTCTCCAGTCCCTAGGCCACTTTCCTGCAGCCCCAGGCACATGCAGTCTCACCACTGGAGTCCTACCACCATCTGCTCCCTGGCTCTTTGCCTCCAAACTGCTGCTCCAGCTTCTATCACAGCCCACTCCTTTGGGATCCCCAGCTCCATTCAGCTCCTAGGCCCGCTTTATCTCAGAGCTCTCCAGGTGCTGGCTCCCATAGCCAGCTTTCCCAGAGGAGAACCTTCCCCCTACAGCTTCCAATGCAGACTAACCCTGGCTAGCTCTGCTGCCCTACTCTGATACCAGCAGCCTCCCTCTGATTGGCTGCCACACGCCCACACCCTTTGTAACTCTGTGTGGGCCATAGCAGGGCCACTGCACTGCTACAGTCAGGGGACAGGAAATGCTTCTGTAACCTTCAGGGTAAAGTGTGATAATAAATATTCCAATTTGAACACAAGTCACAAAGGAAGATAAAGGAAATACAATCATCTGCTGAAGAGGTTTGAGTGTAGTCCCACAGTAGTTATTGTCTAGAATGCTTTTTAACTGTAACTAATAAATCACCTAGACATATTTACAGGATTTTAAGATATTAATGGAGATCAGTTCTGGGTGTTCAGAAATATTCAAAGCAAGGAGCATGCAAAATTCAGAGAGTCTTTCTTCTACGTAATAGGGTTTGACACATGGCAAATTAAATTTAACATATATGAATACATAGTAATACATGGTGACAGTGAAAACATAAGCATAAAGTGTATGCCAAATAGTACAAAACTATAAAAGGAAAACCTTGACATATAACTAAGATTAAGAGAAATCACTTCAAAGAAAACCCAACAACAACAAATAGAAATATGTGGAATAAGAATTAAAAAGTAAATTAAACAGCACACTATATGCAGAGAGTGACTGAATAAATATCTAAGCATGTTGAGGGGGTTCCATCACAAAAAAACAAAACAAAGAAAAAAAACCTGTAATTTGACTTCTGAACAGGGAAGAATATATGTATTACAAAAGACGACTGACACAATCTTTTTTAGTTGATGTTACAGTTAAAAGTGTGGAATATTTTCCTTTGTAACCTGGTTTTTATATTTGTCAATGATTTCCCATAGAAGGTTTTTGTTTTTGCAAGCAAGCTGCTGAAATTATTTTTATTGTCAGTTTGGGATTAGAAATGATATTTTTAAAATATATCAATAAATCAATATATTTCCGTATTTTGTATATATAAGGATTATGTTAGCCTGGTAATGAATGGTTAGATTTATATTATGTATATATAAGATTATATGGTAAAAACTATTCTTTGTATTTGCAATTTAGGTTCTTATATAGTGCCCATCACTGTGTGCTGCGTGTTCATAGTGTAGATAGATTTATTATTCAACATTAGACAAATGAAACATCGCTCTACAAGTTACAGTGTGTGTTTAAAAAGTTTGATTTGTTTTAAACAGATTTCTATGCTTACTTCCACTAATAGTCAGTACTTTGTTCCTGAAATAGTCCCAAAAGGTTATTTTGCACTGCTAGATACAAGTCAACATCAGTGTGAGTAGAAGGGCATCATCTTAGTATTTTGCTAGGAAGCCACTGAATTTATTTACTTATTTATTGGAGGGGAGCAGAAACAGCAAACCAGCAGAAACCACTACGCTCAGTCTGTTGTGTTGCAGAACACAGAAAAGCAACTGGACTATGTCAGTAACCTGCCCAATTAATGGTATTGTTTCTTTCATCTTTGTCTGACATTTGGAGGTCTTTCGATTAGAGGAGACAACAGTTGGTAAAACATCTGAAACTGATCCCCTGCCTGCCATATTGTGTAGTTATTTAGTGTTGTGTATAATGCTAACATTGATATAATAGGGTGGGAAAAAGTTATTTGGCGATATCTTACGCCTATCCTGCATTTGCACAAATGCAAGGTCCATGAAAGAGGATCTTAAGTCAGTATATCTTCCAAAAGCAAAGATTCCTGAAAGTCACACTGAAAAGATCAAAGGATAAAAAGAAAAGAACATAGTTGTTCTTTTGTTAAAATTCAAATAAACCAAATCTTTTCTATAGCTATCTGAAACTGTGATATTGTTATCTTAAGTGATTTATTTTCTTCTGCTTTTCTGGGGAAAGGGAAAAAAAAATCTTTGTATTTAAAATTTTCTCTGTACAGTTACGTGACAAATAACCAAGCTAGGTTATTTCAAGGATAAAATCCAATCCTGACTCATTGCACTGTACCCACGGGTGTGATTATAGCTGTGTTACTGTTTAGAATCCTTCTGATAATGAAGACTGGGCGGATGAAGGCTTCAGTTCAATAGTACATTTCAGCTTCCTTGCTTCAGCTTTCAAGGCACTTGCACTGAGAACATGGTGAAAGGTGTAGTTGTCTTCTTGTTCTCAGCCCCTTTCTCACCCCTTATTCCAACATCTTAACTACGTCAAAGTGCAATTTTGCTCTTTCATTCTTTCCCAGCCATATCATTATCCCAGACTGGAACTCTTCTATAACCAGTCTTTCTGCCACTTATTTGCAACTGACAAGCCACATACACACTATCACCGTCAATAGTACTTCCTTGTATCATCTATAGTCCCGTGGACAAACCACTTACTAACAATTATAGAAATTCTTCACACTTTCTTCAATTAGCAGCTGCCACTTGAACAAGCTATCAAGCCCTGAACAAAAGCAAACATGTTATTGAGTTCTATAGCACTATTTTAATGGGTCTCTTTAAATGTCTGCTCTTAAAAGCAAAAAAAGCCATACAAAAACAATACCAACACCTGATTTTAGATTAATTTAAATAAAAAATGTAGGAGGAGAATATCAACCCATCCCTGTAGAAGCCAGAATAAATATATACAGCACCTTTAGGGCATGTCTATGTTAGCATGGAGAGTATGTATGGGAGTAAAAGTCCAGGACAAACAGCCTTGCCTGAGCCACAGGTTACCATGATGATGGAGTTATTATGGGAAGCCTTACTGTCCTATAAATGACATTTTAATTTAATGTGTTCAGAAGGGGTAGCTGTGTTACTCTAATCTAGCAACACAAACAAGGAGTTCTGTGGCACTTTCAAAGACTAACAAATTTATTACATAAACTTTCATAGCAGAAGTGGGGTTTTCTCCCACGAAATCTCATGCAATAAATAAATCTGTTAGACTTTAAAAGTGCCACAGGATTCCTTGTTTGTTTTAGTTAAACGTGTACTATTTTCCCTTTATTCTCCTCGCTTCCCACAATGTGGAAGGAAATGTAACTAAAAGTATGCTATCTTCTCTCTCCAGCATAAGCTGCTTTCTGGAAATGTTGCTCATCTTTTTCGTCAATAATTGTAGACTTAATGTTACAAAAATAAATTGTTGTAAAGTTTAATGCCTGCACACCATTACTAAACTTGTAAACAACAAAGAAAGGCAGTCAAAATTGTGTTCACCACATAGTTATTAATATTCATTGCTTAGGTATTAATGTAATGAAGAAAGGGTCTTTTGCAGACTGTCATAAATGAAAGCTTTTACATATTATTAAGCATAAAAGGACTACAATGCCCATCCCACCCCTTGTTCATTTGGGGCATTGAGGAGGAATGAGCAGGCAATAAAGGGTTACCATCGACACAATTCACATCTAAAATGTCCTGTTTTCTTCTTCTAACATAGCATGAGGCACTACAGGTATGTCTACACTAGCCAATTAGACCATGTCTACACTAGGCTTTGCCTAATTCAAACTAAGAAATTTCTTAGTTTGAGCTAAGCAAAGCTTAGTGTAATTTAGGCACAGACTATGGCTTAGTTTGAACTAAACCATTAGTTTGAGCTAACTGTACAAACTAATTTGACAGACGCACAGTTAGTTAGAACTAAAAAGTTCCCACTTAGTTTGAACTAACCAATGGTTAGTTTGAACTAGCTGGGAACTGTTTAGTTCAGTTTAAGGAATTCCAAACTAAGCTTTGTAATGTAGACATAGCCTACATGCTTTACAGGTGTAAACAGCAATATAGACAGTTAGATGCTGCTTAAGTGAGTAAATTGCCACATGAACCCCAGGGTATACAGACTACAGAGCTTTCTACATGCCTAAGCAGTATCTCTCATGTCTACACAGCTATTTTTAACAATGTAATGTGGGGCTCAACAAAATTGGCTCCCACCTAGGCACCGGCAATTTTATTTTTGGTTGCCAGAAAGCACACCTCTGCTGAATTTTCACAGCACATTTGGGAGCCAGACTACATGCCCTGGTCATCATGGCGACCTAGCTCCTCGATTTTGTCAAGCCCTGATGTAGTGTCATAAAGCCCAAAATCCTTTCTTTGCCACATGTATCAACAGACAACAGTGAATGTGAACACAGTCTGCCTTTGATTGAGACATGTAGCTTGCATTCCAACCCGAGTGGTGGGCAAGATTTTAAGTGAAATCTATTGAAACAGGATTTTTGGGGGCTGCTGAAATGCTGCCCACTTGTATAAGTGAGAAGTAGAGTCAAAATAAAATAAGTTCCAAAACTATGTGCCTTGCAGAGGTGCAAAATTAATAAGTCTTTTAAAAATCCCCATTGACTTATGCCTTGTAATTATTTATACCTGTGTAAAATAAGTGGTGAGTTTTGCCATTATGCACAGGTGTAATTAATTAGACAAGGTATAAGCCATCAAAGGCTATGTCTACAGTAGCAAATTAGTTCAAATTAAGGGGCCTTAATTTGAACTAATTTGCTTCCTCTCTACACTAGGCTTTGTCTAGTTTGAACTATTTTTTTTACTTTGAACTAAGCAAAGATTAGTTCAAACTAGTTAGTTCAAATGGATAGTTTGAACTAGCTGTTTAGTTCAAACTTTTTTCAAAATTTAGTTCACAGTAGCACGATGTAGTCATGATAGTTTGAATAAAATATATTCGAACTAGCATTCCGTCTAACTAACCACTTTTTTTTTTAGTTTGAACTAACTTTTTGTTTGAATTGGCCATGCTTCCTTCTTTCTTTCTTTCTTTCTTTCTTTCTTTCTTTCTTTCTTAAAAAAAAAAATTAAAAAGTTAGTTTGAACTAAAAAAGGCATGGCTAGTTTGAACTGAAATTAGTTCAAACTATAAAAATGTGGTTTAGTTGAAACTAGCTTCAAACAACATAGCACAGACTAAACGAGTCCATACTCAGCTTTCAGGTGCAGACATAGCCAATGAGTTTGTAGTACTAAAAATGAATGTATAACACAGAATAGCATCCAACAAGAATTTCTATCTGGAGTAATGCCTATTATTCATTGACAATGCCAAGGTCCTTCATTCACTTTTTCTTTAAACTTGTAACCAAAGTCTGATGTGACTCCATGTTGTAACTAAACCTCCTTTTTGAATGTTTTACTTCATTTTGTATTGCCCGGCCTATATTTTGCTGAAACTGCATTTGGGAATGTGAACTTAGTTTGAATGTATGAATGAAGGGGTGTGTGTGTGATGGGATCAGTCTCCAACTCCAGCCTGTCCTGATGACAAACTGCTGGAACCACCTTGGTGGCTGAAGAACAATGCAGTCAAACCCTGTAAAGTCAAGAAGAACCTACCCTAGAATGAAAGGGGGAAAAAAGCATAACAAGATCAAAATCACATCTGCCATTAACTGATGACTCATGGTCACACAGTACTCTGAGGCAGTGTGAACACAATATCCATGGACAAAAAGATATAAAAGATCAGTGACACTGGATAGCTTTAGGTAACGTGCTGCAGAACATCCAAGAATGTTGGTGCACAGCTAAGTGCTTGACAGAGACCTCTGCTCTTTCCTCGTGCCTGGCTTCTCGGGCCAGCTAGCTGCCATGTGCTGTGGATGCAAGCCATGAACACAGGCTAGAATCACAAGCAACAATCAGGACTAGTAACTGCATGACCAACAGTAGAACTCCTGGGGGGGGGGGAGTGTACTAGATATTAGCTAATAACATTATTGTATTTTTCTCACAATAAATGTGCCATATTGCCTTGTACCCCTGAATAAGATCCTGCTAGTGTTTTCATATTCTAAGTACAACAATCAAACCAGAACAATCCATCTGAGCATTTATCTGGTGCTACATTTATCTGTACATTAGGTAATCATGGAGGGGACTCCAAAGCAGCATCGGTTTACAGAACAGCTTAACAGCACCAATGTGGCACTACTAGAAGTGCATTAAGTTATGAACACACATAAAGCCAAGAAGAATTACAGTGTCCCACAAAATAAAACCCTGGATTTAATTAATCTAATACAAGCAAAGCCACTAAATTTTGTATCACCCCAAATGCATCTTTCTCATACAGATTTTTTTTTTTTTTTTTTTTTTTTTTTTACTTTTGATATGCAGGAACCACCTTTAGTAAAAAGACAACCAGTTGTAACAAATTGTATGCTAATTAAGCCTCTTTTCTTTTTATGGGTGTGCAAATTATAATCTGGGCCTCCTAGGGTAACCTCCAGAATGTACAAAAAATCAGGACAAAGGGTAAAACTGGGAGCCAAACTCCCTGGCCTCTGACAGGTGATACTTAAGCCAGTTTCCTAATCAGGAAGACACCATGCTTCTGATTGCCACACCTGTCATTGCAAAGCATAAAAAAAAAATAGAAACATCCCGCTTTATTGCACTTCAGCTCCTCCGACTCCCACCTGGCTACAAGGTCTCTTAAAGAAATAGATTCTCCTGATCCAAAAGGAGCAGCCACATTACCCAGAACAATATAGGCTTGGATCTTACCAAAAATACCACAGCACCAACCAACCCTTAAGTAACTAAAATGAAAGGTTTAATATAAAAAGAAAAGAGACAAAATATGAGAGATATTAAAGGGCCAAAGTGAACCAAATAAATACAAATGGTTTAGAGTCCATATAAAGAAAGTTCTTTGAAGAATGTGGAGTTTTCAGGTTTGTCTAGTTACTCTGGTAGGCACCCAGCACATAGGTGGGCCTCCATCTTTTGCCCAGTTGCAGAAGAATATTGCTGTAGATGGATGTTGGTTGTAGACTGGAGAGTGAAGACAAAATGGAGTTGATGCTGCTGCCTTTTATCTCCCCTGCCCTCTCCATGCTGTGTGGAGTTTTTGCACATCAAAATGGAGTTGAGTCCCAGTGGCTCAACAGATTTCTCCATGGGCCCACAATACCTGGGATCTTCCTTAAGGGGTCATAAAGGAGACAAAGGCTCTGACCATCCAGTGTGGGGATAAGTTGAAACACAATAACCAGATAAGTCAAAACATAATATAACAGATACATCATCACCTCTAATACAGATATGTCATATCTGTCCACCTATAAACCATACAATCATTCCTAACAAATCATGACTTTTCTATTGGCACCAAACCTCGCATAGCTCAGAGGCTAAGTTGCCACTAGCCAAAGTTAGTTTGAACTAGTTAGTTCAAACTAATAAGTTTGAGCTTAGTTCAAACTAACCTTGGATTAATTTGAATTAACTGCAAACTTTTTATTTTGAACTAACAATGTGGACTAGTTTGAACTAACCATTAGTTTGAACTAATCCACGTTGTTAGTTTGAACTAACCGCCTTAGTTCAAACTTAGTAAATTCAAACTAAGGGCTAATTTGAGTCTTTGCTGTAGTTAGTTTGAACTAAGCACTTAGTTTGAACTAACCACTGGCACTTACTAGTTTGAACTAACAAACTTCTTAGTTTGAACTAAGGAAAGGCTAGTGTGGCAATGGGCTAATTTAGTTCAAATTAAGCTTCCTTAATTAAAACTAAATTGCTAGTGTTGACATAGTCATAAAGATCATTGGAATTATGAAATAGTAATATGAAAAACCATCATACGCAGTGCCCTAAACCCAGACAGCATCACACACATACCACTGGACTAAATTATGTATAAATTATTTGAGGAAGTTGCATGTAGTGTGTTATGCAGAAAGTGAGATTGGATGTTCATAGTGATTCTTTTTAAATGTGGAATCTATGAATAAAACAGTAAAAACTCATCAATTCCTAACATCCTCATTCTGTGAAATCCAGTTGGCAACTCAGAGACAAACTTATGAACCATTCATAGAGGGAAACAGTACCTCAAGCACTACATACATTACCAAGTAGATGGAAGGAAAACTTTCTGAAACAATGTTTAATTTATTTTTGCATATCTCAGCACCCACAAACACACTTCTCAAATACCTCCATCAACTATGTAGTTTATTAGAAGCAACCTTGGCAAGTTATATACAGTAGGTTAATGATTTACAGTAAAGCCATTCATTCTTTTTTCCTTTTGCTGCCTTCTTTAAATTATCTATAAAATTACCTTTTAAATAACTTTGTGTAATCTGTAGTAATAGGTAACTGATCCTCAGATTCAGCTACAATAGTCATGGGACTACACCTTCAGTTATATTCTAATTCTGGGCTAAATGTAATTTTATAGTACAATCAAACAGGTGGTATTAAATAATGTCAAGATTTTGTAAAATTCAATGCTGTAAACATTCTAGCTTAGTTGGGTCCTGAGAAAAATTTGTTTTGCAAGATTTTTTTGCTGTCACACAGTGTAATCACTTGAACATGGCATCTATATTTCAGTAACACACTTATGGTATGTCCATACACGGATTTTAAATCAAAATAAGGCTGGTTAATTCGGTTTTAAAAAGTTTAGGTTCACATGACATTTTCCTATTTCAAAACAATAAGCTTCTTTATTCTGAAATAATGAAAATTATTTCAAAATAATAAAACCTAGTATTATATAAAAATGCGGGTAATATCCAAATAGTCATTTTGACATAACCCTTGTGGACCTGTCATAACGATATAACACTGTATTGATATAATGTGTTTGAGCTGCCTCCCAGGGTGCATGGCACCCTGGAAGGAACCCCCCCACCAGCGCCCTGGCCAGGGAGGGAGGGGGCTGTGGGGGGACAGACCCCCACTCCTGCTAGCTGGGCCAGTGGTGGGGAAAATACTCCACACCCGGCTTCTGGCGCAAGCCAGGCAGCAGGGTGAAGTGAGCCCTGCATGCCTGGCTTCCCCCACGGCAGCTGGGCGGTGGGGAGAAGGGAGCCATAGGGGGAAGCTGGGCACGCGGTGCATCCTTCCTCCACCACCTGGCTAGTGCAGGGGGAATCCAGGCATACGAGGTCCCATCTCCCACATGGCTGGATGAGCTGAAAGGCTTCAGCCAGTCTGGGGATACATCTGTTCCCCTGCTGGGCTCTGGGAGCCCAGAGCCAGTGGGGGCTTCTTTCCCCTTGCCACTGGCTCTCCTATGGAAAGCCAGGTAAAGTATTGGGTTGCAACATGGCCTTGCCAGGGGGCCATGTTGCCACAGCTCCCATGGTGCCCCTCTCCTGAATTGAACTAGCAATTCCTGTCCCTGGACATGCTAGTTCAGTTTCAGGCTTTTGGTTTGGACCTGTTAAATTGATTTAAGTTAAATCGATTTAATGATTGTTATATCAATTTAACTTAAATTGATTTCAGTTAAATCAATTTTATGGCTTGTGTGCGGACATTGCCTTAATGAATAAAATAATTACCAGCATAATAATTACAAAAAGTGCTGTCATTATACATATGAATGGGGATGGTGATGCTCCAGAAGTGATCTCTGAAATTAACTTATAGAATCATAGAATCATAGGGTTGGAAGGGACCCCACGAGGT